>VXAU01002171.1:277942-826626 GCA_013399695.1 Formicarius rufipectus
AGGAGGTGGACGATGTGCTGGGCGGCGCCGCCGCCTGGGAGAACGTGGATTCCACCGCAGGTAGAGCCGGGCGGGGGTCGGGCGGGGCGGGGGTCGGACATGCCCTGCCTTGCCCTGCCCTCCCTCACGGCCCTTTTCCCCGCAGAGCCGTGCCCCAAGTGCGAGCACCCCCGCGCCTACTTCATGCAGATCCAGACGCGCTCGGCCGACGAGCCCATGACCACGTTCTACAAGTGCTGCAACCCGCAGTGCGGGCACCGCTGGCGTGACTGAGCTGGGCCCGCCGCAATAAACAACGGGGTGCAGGGGCTGTGTCTGTGTGTGTGTGCTGGGGACACAGGGGGCTGTGTTCTGTCTGTGTGTGTGTGCTGGGGACACGGGGGGTGGTTGTGCTGCTGTCCCGGGAGGGCTCTCACTGCTCACAAGGTGAAAGCCACGCTAAGACATCGGTGTGTAAAATACAGGCAGGCCTGAAGGTGACTGGGCTGAAGGGTGGTGGTGAAAGCCCAACCCTGAGCCAGCTGAAGGGCCATGGCATGGGAGGCAAAGCAAAGGTGAGGTGTTAGTGCTGTGTTAGAGAAAAAAAAACAAAATGGGACATTTTGCTGTGAAAACACCCCGAGTTAAATCATTACCTACAAGCTATATCCTCTGCAAGCAGTTATTGGTGAAAATACACTTCATGTATTTCTTCTGGCTTAATACCAAGTTTTATTCTCAGTTTAAATACATTCAGAAGTAAAAAGGATAAGTAACTTAAAAACATGATGGAGCAAAAATTGTAACATCTGCATTAACACCAGCTTCTACAGGCTAAGCCAATTTAATATGACTCAGCTCTACCTCCTATACAGGGATAATCTGCACCCACTTATTCCAATTCACTTCACAGGGGAACACTCTCCCCAGCCTGAGAGCACAGTCTATGGTGGGCTCGTAGTAGATTGTTGGGGTTTCACTCAGCTTGGGATTGTTTAGTTCTTCTTCCACAACTGGCTGAGAGAAAAGTGACACCTGAGCTGGTTTTTTCATGTAGAATCGTCTGATGCAACCAAGAGTTTCCAGACCCTGCAGAAAAATTCACAGATGTTAGTTTAGTCAGTTGCAGTGGGGAAAAAAACCCCAAAACCTGAATGCTGCTCTACCCTCAGTGCTCTCAGAAATGCTGGACAATCTATCACAGGTGGCTTCACTCGAGCCCCTTGGGGGGAGTTATGCTTCCCGAGAGGGCTGCAGTATTCCTGCTGTGCTTTTGAATTCTTACAGGAAAGGAGTAAATCAAGATTTAGTTTCCAAAGTAGCACTTTGGTGGGGATCAAACTTCATAATGTGGGAAAAAAATATGAGATCAACTCAGAATGTTCTGCCCTGTGTTGTTTCACAGTTAAGGATGTGGGCAGGTGTGCCAGGACAGGTCACAGTGTCTAGCACAGGCACATTTCACTTCCATTCCTATTTCAAAGACTGCCTATCTAGAAGGGATATAAGGAAAAACATGAGGAACACTGGGGTTGTCTGTGGTGATTGGAGGGTGGTACTACATGATCTTTGAAGTCCCTCCTAACCCAAACCACTCTGTGATCCTATGACTGACACTGCATTAAACAATCAGCTTTGTGTTTCACAGTGGCAAGCCCCCACTCCAGTAACCACCTAAAATTTAGCTCCCTGCACATCCACTTCAGAAGCAAGCTCAGGTTTTAAAATCAGCAACAGGGCAATTCCAGGGTCAGGTAAATGAGGCTTTCCTCCTCCCTGACTGGGAGCAGTGACCCCTCTGGCTTTGGTTAATTTACACCCAAGCAAGGAGGAGGTTTTTCATGGTTCATTCCCAGCCCCGCTTTCCCTGGAACTCCCAGCAGTTCATCTGCTGGCTCTTGGTGTGGCAGCTGAGCCAGACTGAAGCTGAGGGTGGCTGAGGCACCTGGAGGATCTCCAGCACAGCCACGGGCTGCAGGACCCCCCTGTAGTGCTGCAGCAGCGCTGCCTCTGTCACGCCCGGCTTCGTCATGACGTGGTAGAGCACGGCTTCCATCATGCCCTTGCACACAGGCTTGTTCAGATTGCCATCCACGATCCTCCACGGCCTCCCAATGAAGCAGATGTCCTCACAGGCCCTGCAAAACACAACTACAGCTCAGCTCTGCCAGGGATGTGACTGCCCATCAGCATCACTTCTGCATCAGGGAGGCTCTCGCTGCACCCACTGCAGGGTTTGCTCCAGTGCCAGGGGTAAATCCTGGGGCTGCTCCAAGACCTGCAGGGTTTCACTGGGGCCTCACCACTTGTACCACTATCACAGCCCCAGCAGTTACCCTGAGTCTGTGACCAGGAAAACTCTGCTTGCTATTGGCTCTAATACCCTCCAAAAGTCACCCAAGACCTGCTTCACTCCAACATGCAGCGACAGTGCTTTCACAGGAAAGACGTTCCTCATTTTTAGCACTTTGGAGTCCAAAGACAGACCCTGCATGGAAATTCCCATTTCTCATACTACAGTTTCTCCAGGCCTTTCCTGGGCACCTGAGGCTTTCTGGCACTGGGCTTGTTTGTAAAGTAAAAAACATTTTTCCCCCCTCTGCTATGTGAAGCTAATTGGTTTGGGGGTAAAAACATGTATCAGAGACGTTTTTTCAGCATGCATATGAGCACAAGTAACAGGAACAATGGAGGAAGGCCTGGGGCTTCTCCATCATCAGTTCTCACTGCCCAGTCACAGCACAAAACTGAGGATTCCAAAGGAGCTGCTTCCAGAGTTATTTTGGGAGTGCCAAGTGTTTAGTTATTCCACACACATCTCTGTTACTCACCGGTCCCTGGCTGCCTGGGAGACATCTGTCATGAAACTTCCTGCAAAGGAGAGGACACATAATTTTTAATTAACTCAAACTCCTTATCTAGAGGAAAAAAAGTAAAAGATGGCCAAGCTGTAAAGTGCAACAGCTTGTTAGGAAACCACCAGAGCACACTGTGCTGAGCTGTGGGGAGCTCTGAGGTGCCACTGCCTGCAGCACACCCCTCCCAGAACCACAGCTGCTCATCAGGCACACTCTTTGTGGCTCCCTTCCCAAATCCCAGCAAGCAGCTTTATTCCTAGAAATCTGATGACATGGCTGAGCCCCAGGAGGCTGTATGGGCTGCAAGTGTCACAGGGAGCTGGGCAGGGCCTCAGCCTGTGGCTCTGGGTAACCCAAAGCCCTTGGGAATCACGTGGAAGTTGGGCAGGAGTGAGGGTGCAAACTCGGGATTCCAGCAGGGCTCAGTTTCAAATAAAAGTTGTCTCTGCTACTCCCATTACCTTGTGTCATCGGTTTTAATTAGACAATTACTTAAGAGAGGTATTCCTACCACACCCAGAGGGGAACAGCTTTGCTTTAAGCACATGTAAAGCCTTCACTGGCCAGTGAGAACTCGGTGCTTGGTAACAGAACTGCTGTTTTTTCCCCTCCTGTGTCCCAAACAAGCAGAGAAAATGAAATCCAGAATACTTTGGTAGTTTAATTTAGAAACTGCTGAGCTCTCTGCTGTTCAGACAGTATCTGCTTCCTGAAGGAAGGCTCCAGTTAGACAATCCCAAGCTCTAAGGTGTCAGGGATCAGCCTGCACTGACTCACAGCTGCCTCTCAACGTGAGGACTGGCAGAGCTTTGCACGATCCCACACGAGCAGCCAGGCAGTGATTCAGCCTGAAATCAGAGCCGACAGAAACAAACCCAAAATAAAATCCTCCACAAAATAGTTAATGGAAAGCTTGGCAAGAACTAGTGGCTGTTGGAAAAGAAAACTGGCAGTAAAAAGGAAATGAAGTCCAATTGGGTTACAAATGAGGCTGTTAATCTCACTGGTGTGTGCTGCCTCCTGGTTTAAGGACTCCAGGACTTTCAGCCATGGACATTCCAGCTACAGGCACACCAGCACTGCTGTGTTCTCTGGGCTTAGAGCTGTCTGGCCTTTGGACTGAACCCAGAGATGCGAAAGTTTAGAGCCAAGTATGTTTTTGAAGAAGAGTAAGATATGGAAACAAGTTTCTGAAGAAAACATATTTTTGGACTAGTTGCAAACATTTCAGCAAAGGGAACAGGAAGGAATCTTTGATGTGTTTGAAGCCTCCAAGATATTCCAGATGGATCAGTGTTGTGCCAATTGTCTGTGAGAAATGACAACCTCTCTCTGGGATAGCTTCATAAAGAATCTAGGATTTGCTTGTAAAATGGAGCTACCCATTTGGGATCACCTGCTCGTGAGCCAGTGTCTGTATCTCGGACACAGAGTGCCCCTACATACCTTTGGAGATTCCTGAGTTCTCCTGCAAGCAGGAAAGGTCATCATCCTGCTCCCTGGCTGACTGTTCAGCCCTGGGGATCTGCTTCTTGTGCTCAGTGCTGAGCTCATGGCTCTCCTCGCTGAATTCTCTGTCCTCAGAGGAAGGTTGGTCGCGTTCCTTGGGAGTGTCCCCACTGAGAGCCTCGGGAGCAGGAGCAGGCTCTGGGAGCTCAGCTGGCTGTTCTGCCTGCCCTCCCAGGGCAGCTGCTCCCTCATCCCCACTTGGAACAGGGGCGGGAACACTTGCACCAAAGTTCCTTCCCTGTGCACTCTCCACACTGCCCTGTGAACCCTGGCAGAACTCACTGACATCCTCAGGGACATCATTTTCAGTCTTACGTCTCTTCCTCGAGGGTTCTTCATCGCTGACAGGCTGTGTGTCTTTCCCCAGCTGCTCCTCCTCTCCCAGACACTCCTCTCTCTTCCTTGGCTCTGATGGCACATCTGGGCCAGCAGTGTCTGCCCCATGCTGATCAGCATCTTCTGGCTTATCCTTCAGACACACTGAATGCAACAGCCATGGCTTGGCAAACACTATTGCAACCAGCCTGACAGTGTGGCCTCCTACTTCTAAAACCTGCTGCATTTCAACAAGGTCCTATAAAAAAACACAAAAATTCCACAACAAATTATCTCAGAAGCTTTCAAGGGAAAATGTCAGTTTAACCAAGTATCATGGAACTGCAGCAAGGAAGGAGCAAGAAGTTGCGAAGGTGTTTTACCCCTTAAACTTTCCTGAAATTACAGCACAAGACATTTTCCTTCAGCTTAAATTAAGTGTAAAATATAACTGGGAAACAAAGTGTTTTGCTTTCCAAAAGTGGATGTTGGCATCTCTGGGTTTCTGAAACAGCTCATTGCAATCTTTGATTAAGTGCTGCTTTAATTTTTGGCCTTCCTAACTTTTAGGCAAGCTTGCCATCAGGAATGGCATGTGATCTCCTGCCCAACATGACCAGCTCTGTTCAATTCCCAGTCCCTTCTGACAACCTGCAAGCTTGTCCTGGGCAAGGGGAACACTTGGCACGCAGACAGGAATGCACAGAAAGCAGCTGGCTGTAAAACCACCTGAATGTACTGCTCCAGGCTCCTGGTTCTTGTTGCTTCCAGCTCTTCATAGGTGCAGAAATGTTTGCTGAGCTGAGTTCTGCAGACTCCAAAGTGCTGAGTTGCCTCGATGGCCCCGCGGATTTCCAGAGCAGCCGCCGCGTCGCGGGCGCTGTACCCGTAACGCTCAGTGCACTCCTCAAGGAACCTGCCGACCTGCCAATAATTTTCATCCTGGATTTTGATCAGCCTGGTGAAAGTTTCAGGGAGGCAGGAGATTCCCACAGCCATGTTATCCAGAAGAGAAGGAACTGCAAAGCAAAGAGAACACGGGAGCACAAGCTGTGAAGCTGTTGTTACTGTGAAGCAAGTGCAGGAAGACAAAGAGATCAGAGATGCTCTACACTACCATTAAACCCAGTTCTGTTTTACATCTTCATTGCTCCAGTCTCCTTTTTTTATTTCTGCCTTACACATCTGTGTCTGAAAAGACTTGTAGAAGAGGAGCACGCAGGTTTACAAGTGTTTATCCTCCTATCAAAGTGAAGGATGTCTGGAAGGCAGTGCAGCCTTCTGGTACTCTAACACTGGGTCAGCTTAGGTTGAAGTTAATGAGGGAATCATCTCCTCTTTTCTTGAAGAGGGTCAGGTACAAATTCTAGGGGAAAGGAAATGCTATTGATCAAAAAATACCCAGCAGAAAGGTGTTGGCCAGATAAGGCTTAAACCACCACTTGACAATGCCTTGGCACAATTAGTCTCACAAAGCATCTCTGTGTTTGACAGGCAACTGACCCCCTGTCCAGAGTATTCAGAGGCTGAAGCCACAGAGCCCCTTCTCCCAGGCCCTGATGATCAGGGGGCAGCTCTGGCACTGCTCTTCCTGCTCCTCTGCCTTTGATCTGGAGGCTGCTTGACACTGTGCCTTGTGGGACACTCCTGGCAGCTGCACTTCCCTGAGAGCCAAAGCAAATTGTGCTGAGCAGTCAGCTCAGCAGGCCTGGAGGGCATGAGTGGCAACAGAGAGAGGAGAAAGGATTACTATTTTACTTCTGCCACAGCAGCATTAGCAATGGGACAGGGACAGCACTTGACCTTTCAGCTGGAGGGTTCTGGATACATGTGCATTACAGCTGAAAGCAAGATGCTCTTTATGAAGGGGCAGTGCTCATGAACTGAAAACATCCAAGCTCAAAATACTATGAAGATGTTTGAACTACTGTAGGTAAGATACCAGACATGGGACACCACTATTTCTGGCACTTGCATGAGACGAGTAAATGTGGATTTCCATTGAAGGAGCTCACAGCAGAAAAAGCCTGGGTGTGACATAATATGGTATTTTAAGTTGCAGAAGGGACTGAAAAGCCTCCTGGAGAAGGCTAACACAGCAGAGGACAAGCCTTCCTCTTTGAATTAACACAAAACACAGGCAAAGACTTGTTACCAACAAGAGGTGCCTTTGAGTAAACCATGTTTAAATCAGAGACAAAGCATCACCAGCTGTGACAAAACCACAGTACTGCTATTGAGGGGCTCTGTTTCAATCAGTTCCTCGCAGGTGACTCCCCCACCTCTCCTGCTCCAACCCACCTCTGTGCAAGTCAGGGACTCACCTGGAGAGCTGAGCCTCCCTGGGAGGGGGGTACACCTCAGCCTGACCTTGACGTGGCAGGAGTTGACGACGATGCTGTCGCTGGGGCTGAGGTTTCGAGTGCTCACCACCCCGGGGGCGTAGTAGCCTCTCATTAGCAGGTAGTTGGTGTGGGACGCCTGGTGAGCCTTCACCTCTATTCTCCGCTTGCCCCCAGAGCTCTCCTCCAGCTCGTCCTCGTCCTCCTCGTCGTCCTCCAGCCCTTCTTTCCCCAAACTACAGCAAACACAGGGGAGGGTTATTTGTTCTGATGCCAAAAAGCACGAAATAAACGAACTGCCCAGAGACAATTTGGGCTTTAAGCACCAAAGGTGTTTGTTGCCAACGTTGGGCAGTGAGGCAGTTCCACGGCACAAACTGCTCCAAAGTTCCAGTGAGAAACCAGGTGATTTATCCAGTTGACAGTCAAGATGACAACATCTTAACATACATATTCATGAAGTTGTGATAGCTCATTATCATATTCATAGGAGGGGGAGTTTGGGCAGAGCTTGGGGCAGAGCCTTCCAGGCTCTTCTCTTGGCACAGTTTTGGGTGGTCTGTCTGCCCTTCAGCCTCTTCAGGGCTCATTTTCTCCTCTTTCTCACTGTGACCTCTCCACCTTTCTTTGTGAGGTGTCCTGCCTGGTCAAGTTTGCAAACCTCCTTGGCTCAAGGCCTTCCTGCCTTCTTCTAATGTCCATGTTCCCCTGATTTACGACCACTGGGTTTATCCTATAGGACTCCTCGCAGTCTTCTAAGGTTTTGGTACAGTACATAGAACAGGACAAGTTACCCATCAAGTATCAGGCAGAAGAAGCATCTGGCAATTTCCTAACAGAGTAAGGTCCCTTTACTGATTCATGTAACTCTTCTAGGCCTTGCTCTTGCTTCAGTTTGTTGTGCTCTCTTGTCCACAATAATAATAAAGTGACTCATTACACTGAGTGAAGCAGCAACACGGTGATTCTGCTCTCCAGTCTTTAGTCACAGACTGTCTGTCCACAAAGGCTCATTTAAAGCACTGAGAACAAGCAACTACAGGAAAGAAAACACACTGAAGGTCCCTGGCAAAGGAAAGGCTCCTTTTTTTCAGCAATCATGTTGAAAGGAACCCAAAATATCTCAGCCTAAAGTGCTGAACCTCTTTGGTTCAGCAGACATTTTATCATGAGGGAACCTCTGTTAGACACTGAGACCATGAGGGATGTCGCAGTGTAGGGCAGAGAGTGTTTGATTTTAAGGGAGAAAAGGAGGAGAAAGAATTACAGACCAAAGACTTCAGTTACTTTAAAAAGTTTAAAAAAATCCAAACCAAAACAAACCTAAAATCCAAACTGCAGACAGCCTCAGAGTAAAAAAAGAACAGCAGTTGCATCCAGGAGAAATTTCTCAGAAATAAACTTAGTCAAACCAACATTATTTCTTTACAGGACACAAGAGCAGTAGTGGACAAAGTTGAAGGCTCTGAACAACCTGATATTACCCTGAAATTGCATCTGTTTTAAGCAGGAGACAACCAAAGGTGCCTTCCAACCTCTTCTAAGATGAATAGGACCCTCTTTTAAAACATACTTAAACCCAGTAGGGAACACATCATTTATTAAAAACAGTGAGTACAGAACTCAAGGTGCCCATACTCAGCAATGGGGCCAGTCCAGGCCTCAGTGTATTTTTGCTAACGACCTGGGTATTAAAATAGCTTATTCACTTTGCACAGGATCACCCAAGTGGAGACACTGCAAGTCTGTGTGGAGATGGGATTTGCATTCAGAACATCTCCAGCAAACTGGAGAAAGAGCCTGGAAAAGAGCAGGGAGCAATCCCCTCTGACAAATGTATTATTTATACAACAGTACTGTGCATCTGTGCCTCCAGACTGAGAGCAAACAATTAACCAGGTAAGGAAAAGCAGCTTGCTAGAGTGACTCACAAGAATCCTGGACCTGGATCACTGCACCGGGGAGGTCAGGCTGCCTTATTTTTGGCAAGCCCATGGCCATTTAGCGTCTTGGGATGCACTGGCAGGAGTTTCACCCATCTGACATGATGGGGTTGGACAGACCTGCCAGCAAGAGCATGCCTTTTGTTTTCTGACATCACAGTCCAGTGCAGAACAAAATAATGAGAAGGACAGAGATCTGGATAACATTAATAATGTACCAAGACCACAGGTAAAGTAACTGAGGCTGCTTATTTTAAAGAACAGAATGTTATGGGAAGAAGACTACAATAACAATCTTCAAATGGGTACTAAACTGCTCTACAGAGAAAGAGAACAAATTATTTTCCATGTATATACACAACAGGAAGCAGCAAGTTAAAAAGCAATAGACTTTAGTTGCACTCTTAAGAAAACACAGAATGCCTGAAAGGATGAAACACAGAGTGCCTGAAAGGATGAGGGTTCACAGGATCAGGCTGCCTGGGGAGAGTTCCAGTTTCAGGTGTGCCATTACTGCAGGCTTAAAGAAAAATTAAAGCACAGAGGAGACAATACACAGAAGCAGTATCGTGGTGAGAGGTTCCGCTGATACAGATGAAACCTTGTTAGTAACCCTTCTCAGTCTTTGAAATGATGTACAAGGATGGAGATGCTCATGTAGCACCCAGTGCTCCCCTTTCCACATCAGCTCTGATGGCACTGAAGTGCTGAGCAATTTAAATGTCACGTGTGAAGACAAATGCAGCCCTGGGCTATAATGACAGGCATTAAGTGAAGTGCCATTAAGCCTTCAGAATGCTCCCTCAGACAGACAAATCTAAGCAGTATCACTGTAAAACATGCCACAGTGCAGTGCAGGAAATGCTAATGCCTCTCCAATTTCACTCAAGTTATCCCCAGACTGTATTTACCAACAGAAGTAGCAGCATTTACCTTTTTATCACTTCGTTTTCCACCATAGTGCTGTCCACCACAATGATCTGCTCTGGGATCCTCACACTCACTGACACCAGCCCCAGGGAGAACAGGGAAAGCATTGCCACACACTGGCCACCAGGGCCATCCGTGGGAAATGCCACCATGCCCTCTGATGATGTGTTTTCCTGATCTTTAAATGAGAAGTTGTCTGGCTGGTCGGATTTCTGGGCGTCCTTGAGCTTCTCCAGGAACTGGAAGGACTCTGTACAGATGGTACTGGGGAACCTCCACGTGAAAACTCTGCACAGACACACCAAAGAAGCACAAACCTTCCACAGTCTGTCCTGAGCATCACTTTTAGACTCGTGGTAACAGAGAGCAGCCAAGCTATTGAGGTTCCATGGTAGAGCTGGTGACCAAGTCCCTTCTACACCTGCTTTCAAAGTCCTTTGACTAGTTTCAGAATATTAAGTATTTATGCACCATGTAAAACTCGGGTATTATACAGCGAATAGAAAGCAAAGATGCCATCTTTTGCTTCCCAAGAATACTAAAGAAATTTTTCCATTATAACCAGAACACTGGTGCAACCTCTTCTCTCTCCTCCTCCTCCTCTCTCCTTCTTTCTCCTTCTCCTCTCCTCCTTTCTCCTCTCCTTCTCCTTTCTCCTTCTCTCTTTCTCCTCTGCTCTCTCCTTCTCCTCTCCTCTCTCCTTCTCCTCTCTTTCTCCTCCTCCTCCTCTCCTCTCCACACACCCCATGCATTCTGTCCTCCACACCAAGCAGGCCTGGGCAGATGCTCCCTCTGCTCCCAGCCCAGCAGTGCCTGCTGTGCCACCCACCTGTAGTAGCTCTGGGACAGCTGGTAGGACATGGGCACGAAGGGCAGAGCCCGGGTCTTCTTTGGTCCCAGCGTGTTGTTGACGCGGCGCCGATTCACCAAACTCCTCTTCTGGCACTCGAGGAAAGCCTTCACCAGGATGTCATCCTGGTACTCCTGGTACAGGCGGAAGGTCTGCAGAACCCCCCACCACAGTGAGCACCACGGAGGTGAAGCCACAAGCCAGAATGTAAATTGTAAGTATAAATTTACTTGACTACTGCTCTATTCCTTTTAAGGGCTTCCAGACCTTCCACGGTAAATGCCAATTACATTAGCTAAATACTATAGGACACTGATATTCAAAATGGGGTCAGGCTCCTGCCAGAATTGGAGGTGTGAAAAATGCTCCTCTGCAACACATTCTGGGAGATTCTTCCCATCCTTTCACCAACAACACAGGATTCTGTGAGCTTGGCTTCCTGGGCTCCACTCCTGCCTGCTGATGAGCAATTAAACTCCCTCTGAAATGGTGACCCTATTTAAGGCCTGACTGAAAGGTGATGTATTTTTGGGAGGTTCCCCAGTGTCAGCTGGGTATTAGGACTGTCTTTGTGGTATCTCCTCCAGAGTGTTCCAGCTGCTCAAGTGAGCACTAAATCATGATACAGTGGAAATGATTTGGGCTTTATTTCACATGGTTTTTGGGGACTGCTTCAACCTCATATCTTGCAACCTCATTCTCAGAGAGAAAACAACATAGTGAAAATCTGCCTAGAATATCTACTTTCCTAAAACCAGACAAGAATACTCCCCCACAGAATGGAGACAAATCTGTTTCTGGGTTTCTTTTCTTTCCTTTGGAAAAGGAATTTATCAAGGGAGCAAGGAGAAACTTTAGGGTTGTGTGATCTCATAAGGCACCTGGGGACATGGTTTAGTGGTGGCCTTGGCAGTGCTGGGTTAATGGTTGGACTTCATGATCTGGAAGGTCTTTTCCAACCTGAACAATTCTATGATTCTGTGACCAGCAAAGTTTGGTCCAGACACTGTACCTGAAATGACTGGCAAGATTCCATCTGGGTATCTGAAAGTGCCAACGTGCTCTGAATCAGATTCTGTAGCACTAGAAAATGAATATCATAAACACTGAAAGGAAAAAAATAGAAGAGAAAAAAGTTTATTCATGGTGTTTTTTGAGCATAAGCACCTATTAAACTACCACAAAAATACACAAACTCAATCACCTGCTTCTGAAACAGATGCACAAAGGCATCATATCCTACAGCTGAGGATCACTTGTGTAAAGGAGCCTCTTACATTCTCCTTGACCTTGCTCCCTTAACTTTGGATCAGTTCAGACAATCTGACATAAAACAAAGTTCTGTTTGATAACATTTCCTTCTTAAGATAGAGCACCCACACAGAAAACATACAGCTGTCCTAATGATAACAGACCACCCTTCTGAGGTCATCACTGCTGCCTTTTTATCCACCAAATCTGTGTCAGGGGTCCCCACAGCCTTGTGAAAGTGGCTTTTTGTTAATAAATTTATACAACGCAACAGATTTAAAAATAGTGAATTAGGAGACTATTTCTCTGACTTTCATAGATGTCAGACATGGTCTTGGAGTCCTAATGGGGAAAATGGTGCCACTGCTCCTCACCTGCTCAAACTATCCTCCTTTGTGCCTTCATTTGTGTCTTCTCCGATTGCCAACACTCGAAATCTGGTCAGGGGAATGGAAAACACTGAAACCAGAGCAACATTCTGTGCTTGGGTATCAGCCCTGAAGCCCAGAGGTTGATGAGCACAACTGCTAATGAGGCAAGTGCTGAGACAGCATAGGAACTGGTTCTCCAGCAGCCCAAGCACAAGGGTCAAACATTAAAAGAGCTGTCCAGATCGATCTCCACTAAAAGATCTGTTGACAAGAAGATAAGACTCATGGACAGGAGACAGTCCAGCACCATAAGGGTTTTATTGAGGTTTGGAACTTCCAGTTACTGTCAGTAGCACTTCTGCTGTAATGTACGGCTCTTCCCAAAGTAAGAAAATGTACAAAGGGGCTAAGTTCGTTATCTCTAAATGGTCTGAGACACAAATTTTCCACACTGCTCTTCAAGTGTTATTTATCACAAAAAAGTTGAACGATCTGGGGCTGGAGGATGCTGTACAAGGCTGAGTGCCCTTCTTTATCAACAACTTTAGCACTGCTGAGATGATTCAGCTGAGCAACCAGCTACAAATTGTGATACAAAATGGGGCAAGTTAATCTGGAAAATGCTTGAGGGAAATCTTCTGTTGTAATGAAAAGTTACACCTGAGTAGCACCATCTCCAACAGAAACATTGAGGATTTGACAATTTAGGAAAATCTGATACTGTGAATTTCTGGTTTAAAAGTCTTATTTAGCAAAATGAGCAAACTTGTGCAAGTAACTCAAAATCAGTTATATGTATTCAGGAAGTGTGAATTTGAAAGAAACACTGCTGGTTGTATTTACTAAAACTTCTTTTGATACCAGGAATACAAGTACCAGAGGGTGTAAATCCTGCCCAGTGGAGAAGGGGCTGCTCTGCATTGCTGTCCCTCTCACTGCCTCAGCCCATATGCAGAGTCAAAAGCACCGTAACTAAAATACCTGGAAAAGAGTTCCTGCAAAGTGTCAGGAATCTCAAGTTTGGGATTCCCCAGGGTGGAACTGAATTTCTCTTTTAGTCTTTCCACAAACTCCTTAAACTCCTTTGCACAAACCTTAGAAAAGAAGAGACAGGAATGTTATCAACCTCGAGTTCTTAGAATGGGGAAAGACCCTCTACTTTTACAGTGTTCATGTTAAATTCTTTGGCAATAGCTGGGTTCCAATTATCCAGCAGGAACAGCCCAACAGCCAAGAGGCTGCACCCAAAAGCTCTGTGGAGTTGGTGTTTGCTGATTTACTGAACAGTTGCAGGTTCCATCTGTAATCATGCTCCCAGCTACAAGCCAACCACCAGGAACATATGTTCTGAAACAATTTACTGAATTTACAGCAAAAAATCTCTGGCTGGAGCTTTGTTTAAGCTTCTGTTCAAGTCTTTTTTTCTCTTCATTCCCTTCAGGCTTTACCATGTTCTTCATGAAGTCTGTTTGCACAAGCATGGCTTGGAGGACACCTGTTACACGGGAGGAATGTTCCCTGGAAACAAGACTGATTTGCTTCCACAGACAGACTTTGGGGATGAGGACACATATATTTATTTCAGTGATGTCTCATCAGTGAACAGCTTCTCCTCCTTTAAACAAGTATGACTTTACCAACAGAACTGATGGGCTTTTCTGACAAGAGCCTGAATAGTCATTCCTGGATAAAAACAATGTTGCTGTGACACTGTCCCAGTGCTAAAAACACTCTGAAATTCCAAACGGAACTGTTTGCACTGAAAGTGTAAACAGCTTTTCAATTTGAAATGGTGGTTTATTTAAGCCATAAAAAGCTCAAAAATTAAATAAAATCTTTTGGCTGATCAAATCAAGTCTTGAAAAATTTGCTTGCCTTTCTGAACTCATCCACAGAAACTAAGGCTGTATTTCAACATGCAATTGGGCTAAAAAATTAGAAATTACAGAGCAAAAAGGTTTTCTTGCTGAGATAACAACGAGGCAGAGAGGATTAAAACAAAATCAGCAAATACAGCTGTTTAGTCATGGATGTTTACAAACAAACACATTGAAAATACAAAATGTTTGTTGCACAGGAGGCTGTTTATGTGCCTTTGGAGAGTTGCCTGTGCTCACTTCGCTCCCAAACCAATAATGATGCCACGTTTTTACAGGGATGCTATTTTTCAAATAGTTAAGGATTCAAGGGAGGGATAAGAGAGGAAATCCCAGAAATTCAAGCTATGCAAGTACTCAGTAACCCAAATAGCATAAAATACCTTTTGGTCCCTCCTACCTGTGGGTCTTCATAATTGTTTTCTCTATTCATGAAATCATCGATGAGGGCTTTGTCTTGGTAAACCTCAGCAAGGCAAACTCTGCAACAGACACAATTGAGGGTGTTCAGAGCTGAGGTTTGCCCGGTTCAACAAAGACTTGACAGCAACAACGTGCAGATAAGCTGAAATTTACGCCACAGGAAGCAAGGGAACAACACAGGAGGGCCACACCCCTTCACTTAATTTCGGGAGGATTTAACCTCCACCCAGAACACACCAAACTTCTTACTTATAATTCAGGTAGGCTTGTGGATTCTTGACAATGTAACGGGCTCTCCGTCCCACGGCGTGCGAGGTTTTATCCAGGGACTCCTCGAAGCTGCCGTGCATGATGTCCCGCACCACCTGCCAGGGCACGAAGGGCCCCTTGACCTGCAGGAACAACAAGCTGCAGCTCCTGATGCGCCCGGGCAGGGTTGAGCCGGGCACTGAGGGACGTCATGCCCCCGGCCCGGTGCCCACCTTGGCGTTGAGCACGTGGCTGGCGATGCGGCACAGCATGAGCAGGCTGTCCTCCCGCACGCTCCAGGTGACGCGCAGCCGCGTCATCCGCAGCAGGGCGCTCTGGTCGGCCTCGTCGTGGTAGCGCAGCCGTTTGCTTTTGTCCGCGGGGTCCTCTCCTAATGAAGCCACAGTGGTAAAACACCAAGTTAGCTCAGTGCTGCGCATTCCCGTCCCTTCTGGCACCGCCACGGGCAGTACCGGTGCCCACTGTGGGTACCAGCACCCACCCTGGGCAGTACTGGCACCACAGCAGGCAGTACCCGTGCCCACCGCAGGCAGTATCAGTGCACACCATGAGTACCAGCACCACTCTGGGCAGTCCCAGCGCCCACCGTGGGTACCAGCACCCACCTCGGGCAGTACCAGTGCCCACTGCAGGCAGTACTGGCACCACGGCAGGCAGTGCCCACTGTGGGTAGTACCAGCACCACCATGGCCAGTACCAGTGCCTGCCATGGCCAGTACCAGTGCCCACTGTGGGCAGTACCAGTGCCCATCGTGGGCAGTACCAGTGCCCATTGTGGGTACCAGCGCCCACCCTAGGCAGTACTGGTACCCACCATAGGTACCAGTGCCCACTACGGGCAGTACCAGTGCTCACCATGGACAGTATTAGTGCCCACCACGGACAGTACTAGTGCCCACCACGGGCAGTACTGGCACCCGCTGTGGGCAGTACCAGTGCCCACCACAGACAGTACCAGTGCCCACCCTGGGCAGTACTGGTACCACTGCAGGCAGTACTGGTGCCCACTGTGGGCAGTACTGGTGCCACCCTGGGATTGTGGGAATGGGAGACAGTCTCCAGCAGGCCTAAGTATAGTACAGAATGGTGCTTTGCCCTGTTTCTTACCTTTCTTTCTCTTCTTTGTCTTCTTTCCAACATCTTTCCTAAGCCTCTTCCTCTTCTGGTTTCTTCCCCCTCTCACTCGTTTCGTTCGATCCTGGGTTGGTTCTTTACTTATTTCAATACATTCCTCTTTCTGCACCAGTGATTCTGCTCCTACCTTTGCTTCCCCCAAAATATTAATTTTGTTACCTAAAATGACACACATTTACAGCAGTGGAACTTTATAGCAATGACATTCTACAATATTAAGGTATAAAGAGCAAAAGCCAAAGTTTCAATAGATTAAGACAGATGCCCTCTCAGAACTGCCCTTTGTTAGTCATGTCATTTCATTCCCCTTCTCAGCAGCTCACAGAGTAAAATCCCACATAAATGAGGACTCACTAAGTAATTACTAAGTCTAATGTAGAGTGCACAAACACAGAGGGACAAAGTTCGGGTTTTACATTCAACCTGAAGCTTTTACTCCTCCTTAGCTCAAATTTTGGGCTGAATAACAGTGCTACAAAACATTGGTCCCACTAGACTTTCTGCAAACTGCACAACAGAAATTGCAAAGGCTAGAAATTATTGTTCTATAAGAAATTATATATACATCTATTTTACAGCCCCAGAAGTACCCTAGATCATTGTAAGGAGACAGAAACAACTCATGTCATCAATACTGGATAAAAAATTATTGTTCCATATATCCAGAAATAGAGAATGAAATTATTTCTCTATTTTACTGCCCCAGAAGCACCTTAGATTACTGTAAAGAGACAAGAATAACCCACATCCTTTGTGCTGGGTTTGACAAAGACAGTAACAGCTGACAGTTTCAGAGCCCACCTTACCTCCAGTACTGAGTGGCAGGGGGTGTTTTGTTAAGAAGGTTTGAAGTCTTGCTGTCAGTCCATTTTCAGAAACTGTATTTTCCTAAGACAATACAGATTTTAAAAGGTGATAGGCAAAAGGTTTTAACAACACTATGCATTATATCCTCTGAGTAGTGCCAGGAAGAAATTTGCAGTATAAAGGAAAAGATCCCTGGCTAAAATGAAGAACTCATTTGTCTTATTACTACCACATATTAGAATGGCTCCAAAGCTTTTCTTAAATCATACTGTAATGACCACTAGATTATGAAGGTTAGAACTTCAGCAAATCTCAAGTTTAAAAGGAGTCATTACTGGAAAAGAAATGCTTGATTCTTTCATTGCTACAGAATTTGCTGCAAACCATTTTTAAAAAGCATTTTACATTCCAAAGGAACTTCTAAAAAGCACAAAACCAAAATGCAAACACAAACACTGATAAAATACCTCCTACACCACATTCTGTGCAACTTAAATCTGAGCCTGAACTGACTGCAATGTACTGAGAGTTTTGCCATTCCCTTCAAAGCCCATTTCCCTTGTGCAGAGTTCACTGGGGACAGAAATTGGTCACAGATGTGGAGAGGAAAGCAGAGACTGCAGAACTGCTGGAGGTCCTGTTAATGCTGAACAACAAGGTGACTGAACAGCAAGTGAAATTAAGAATGAAATGATCCTGCCTGAGGAAAAAAAAAATTAGCAACTTCAAACTGTACAAAGGCTCAGATTTACCACTGCTTAGGGGAGGGTAATTACAGCCAGTTCTGTGAAAGTCCCTGTTCAATGCTTGGTGATGGTGAAAAAGCAAAGGACATGGATGGAATTCTTAGGGAAGAAAAAGAACACTATGCAGCTGTGAAAATCCATGGCTGGCCACAACTTGAAAGCACTGTGTGATTGTATTTCTCCCTTGAAAAGGATATAGCAGAACTGTAACATGTTAAAAGAAAGGCAAGAATGGCTAAAGGCAGGACAGGTTCCATGCTGGGAATAGCAGATGTCAGTCTTGAAAAAAGGAGACAATCATGGGAAACATAAGAGATGTTTAGAAAAATCAAGTGAAACAGAAAGGGTAATAGAGAACTGTATTTTTTCACAGCTTCCCTTGGTACTACAATTATTTGGCAGTTCAAAGCATCCACAGGAAGTGGGGACACATAATGGTACTTGGAAATGCTCTGCCACATGAGGTTGGGGATAGCAAAGATTTACATGTGCTCAAAACACGGGCACATTCATGCTAGGAAAAAAAGCTTTTAACTGCTTTGAAACATCAACTCCAGACTTAGAATGGCCAGAATCTGGAGACAGCTGGGAGAATATTCTGAGCAAATATAACCTTCCATCACAGACAGGACATTGTCCAGAAGTGGGACAGCTATTCTCATTTGCATATGTTGGGCTCCCTATTTATATTTTTGGGTTTATTTTTGCCCATACGTATTTCCTTGTTCTGGATGTCTCACCTTTTGCCTGACAAGTTCTATATTCCAGAAAGGCAAGAGGTACCACTGAATAATCTAAGCTGCTTGCTCAGTAAAGTATTTCTCCTTTGGTTGAATATACTAACAAACTTACTACCAAAATTCAGTTTTCAGGTAACATTTATGCCCAATTCTTTCAGTCACTTCAGCACCAAGATTTGACAGTCCTTTCTTCCCAGTGATGCAAAGCCTTACTGAGTCACATGACTGAAAACCACAGGCACACAGTAAGATTTTAGTGCCAGCATCTCAGCCTTAAGGATACTAACATTTGGAAAAGTCACTGCAGTACAGAATTTTTAAGACACCCACCTTCCGAGGCTTATTGATGATGTAGCTTGTCCAGATCCAGTTGCGCTTGAGATGTCCATAGAAACTGGAATCCAGGCCTGCAGCTCCCAGCCCATCTCCTGGGATGGATCCATCATCCACCACCTCTCGGCTGCCTCTGCCAGCACGAGGAACAAGACACACACTTCACCATTTTGCACACAGGGCCTTCTCAGCTGCTCTCAAGGGTTGTTGTGTGTGCAGCTGCAGAACTCTCCCCTTGCCCTCCCAGTTTAGGGGGCAACACTGCACCATCAGTTGAAGCCCAAACCTGCTTCTCGACCTTAAGGATTTTGCAGTGATCTCCAGCCTAACTGCAAGTAAACACCAGGCATCCCATTTAAAAGATTTTTTGCCATCTATAGAGACCACGTGCAGAAGCTGACCAGTGAACACAACAGACTTTTCCCCATCAACAAGGATCAGTGGAATTGGGTTCCCTCAACTCCATTAATTTTTTAAAGGTAACTTGTTGTATCTTCCTGTAGCACTGAACTAACTGAAAATACTTTCAAACAGACCATTTGTTAAAGTAGAACAGACTACTGACAAGGCTAAACCACAGTGCATGACCCAACAGAGAGAGTTTAACTGGTGTCCTGCATGGCTACCCAGGCTGCGCTTAGGGAGAGGATGGAAATGCTCCAAATCACAGTGTACACCAACACCATATCAGAAATGAATCTGCAAACAATCACAGCCAAGACAGCCCAGAAGGACAGAACCCAGAATGTGACACTGGGCAGCTACTGCAGCTACCTGAGATACCACAATATAAACTCAGGAACAAAGAATCTCTACATTTATTATCCTTTACTTTAGGTGTATTGAGGAAGTTCTCTTCTGCTTTAGTTGTACTGAGTAAGCCCTCCTTCTGCTTTAGGTGTACTGAGGAAGCCCTGCTTCCCTCTCAACTTTGCTCTCCCCCAGACTCTTGCAACACACACCTCCACTATTTATTATGCAAATCTGCCATCCCATTCCTCCAGCACAAAAACCCGCTTGGTAAGGTTCCTTAGAAACACAACTCCACGTCCTTTTTGAAGCTGATCCCCTCTAAATGACAAAGAAAGAGCCCCCAACACCCAGCTGAGATGCTCGAGTCTGAGCTGCTGTTGCTGCTGAGCACCACCCTCCCCAGCAGCACAGCTCTGCAGGGGCCCAGGTGACATACGTGGTGTACTCCAGCATGGCACATTTGCGCTCCAGGTTGTGTTTATTCACTGCTGACTCCTGCTCCATCTCCACCTCCAGGGCACTCTCCTCCCCCTGCAGGTTTGTTCTCTTTGACCGAGGACAGCGGACAACTCCTGCACGTACAAAGAGGTGTGAGCAGTCAGACTGCAACCCACTGTGAAGCCACCCTGCTGTGGCAAACCTGCTCCCCAGCAGCACAGCATTCACCCCTTCTCCATACAACGTGCTACCTTCTCACAGAAAGAAAGGGCTGGTACCAATTTTGGTGCTCCTACCAGGGCAGCAGTGCTCTGCCATGAACTCTGCTCTGAGAATCTGAAGTGGATCACCCCTTCACAGAATGACATGCACAGAGTTAATGGCTGGTTTTTTGACACACGGGGCAGCCAGACAAGAGAACAGAACATTGGAAGTGACAAAACAAAGCCTCCTGCCTTAGGATAGGAGGAGGGATTGTGGCATGCCCAGAAGAAGCAGCAAAGGTGCTGAGAAGGTGCAGCTGTGCCCTACCCAGGGGTGTGTTGAGGCAGACACACTGCAGATCAAACCAGAAGTTCTCCACGTCCTGCATGGTGTTCAGCACGTACAGGCGCCGCTCGAATGGGTGGCTGCTCTGGGCCAGGTTGTAGTGGAGGTCACAGATGGTGGTGTCAACCACCACAGCATTTCTCTTCATGTACACAAACACCTGTCAAACACAGCATATGTCAGGCTGGGAGGGAAAATCATTGACACTGCCTAATTTACAGGACAATCTAGCTCAGGACTGGTTGGTGTTCTCTGCCTTTGCTGTTTTGAGACAGTACTCTCAGAGAAGACACACCCATTCCCACCCTGCTGCATCGTATTCCCAAATTTCCTTTGATAGCAATCCAGAAATTTCCTTTCCAGATTTAGAACAGTTTGTTTTCCCTGTCATGCACAGGATATTCCAAGTTTCCACAGAGTATTTTCTACAAGTCCTCGTTAAGGATTTGAATAGCTGTGTTTGGGGGCCTAATTATCTTTTTTATCCTCATAACATATATATGTTGGATCTGCTTTCTCCTTTTCATGTGCTCTCTATTTATAAAAAGATGCATATGAATGTCATTATTTTACTCTGATCAGTGACTTTATTCTGTGTCAGACATCCAAAGCCCGACACCTTGATGGATAAGAAGGTGGAATCCTCATTTTTCATTTAATATTGCCAGTCTGGAACCTCCTGGACCATTATTTATACATTATTTATATATTTGAGTAGTGTCCTTCCTGAGAAAGAGGCAAAATTATCTGCATAACTTGCAATATGTCACTTGGATCTGCAGTTTTTCACATATATCTGAGACATCAGTATTTCACTGAACTATTTAAGGTAATTACAACCCCCAAATCTTGCATTTATTTCACTGGAAAAGATTAATTCCTGTTTGGTTTTGTTTTCTCCAAATTACCTGGTCTTTGTCTTGAAACTTCTCTGTTGGGCCAAACTGCAGCAGTCCCATGTAACATAATCTCTGAAGGTTTTCTATCACTGAGAAGATGTACCTCCTGCAGCAACAGCAGGTACATCACAATTAGCACTCATGAAAACAGCAAAAAAATGACACCAGAAAACACATTTTCATGCAGCAACCTGAACTTTCAGGAAACCACCAAGTTGTAGAAGTTCTGAAGTAGTATTTTTGCTTGAATTGTCAGCCTACGTAAAAAATTAGCTTTGCCCACATTTAACTACCCTCAGATCAAATTAAATGCAGTGAAATGGGAATTGTATCTTTTCTCTGGGGCTCAGAAAGACCAAGCCTGGAAATACTGAAGTAAATTTGGCTGAGTCTGAAGTTTCAGTGAACTGAGGGGTAAAGAGACAACATGATTTTGTGTCATATTGTTTTGAATAAACCTACCAGATGGAGCCTGCAGACTAAAAAAAGAAAAAAAAACAAAAAACAAAAAGCCCCATAAATCCAGTTTTCTTGTTTCTAAGATTTAGCAATAGGTTAGGAATTATATACCTGGGCTGACCATGAGCCTTGGCAGCTGATACTCCCCAGCCCTGTTCCCTCACCAGTGGCACAGCTGCAGGTCTGTAAAATGCCACATAAGCCTCCAATGACCCAAATCCAAAGGGTTAGCAATGACTTTCTGGGAGAACTAACATGGTGCTTTTGACTTCACACATTCACATCACTTTCCTTTACTGTTGTTTTCCCTCCCCATCTTCAGTCCAATCTCAGGTTTTCCATCTCCTGGGTGAGGAATGGCAAACCATGGCAGACATGGCACTGAGAGCACGAGGAAAACCTGAATGGTGTGTATGAGAGGCAGCAACTGGGAAATGTGGCACCTTCTGAAAGATTTATGAAAGACAGCAACACTTAGACCCTATTAAATTCTGAATTTAGCAGCAGTCAGGAGTGTGTTTTATACAGAAGCAACATCCTGCTGGCTGAGTTATGAAGGACAGAAGCTCTCAGCACTCAAACACTGCCTGACAGCATACATGAATATTGTTTATTAGTTTCTTATTACCTTCTAGTTGGGAGAGAAAAATAGAATTTGGCACGCTGTTCTTTGAAGATTGATGAGTCTTGTCTTAAGTACCAAAGTTCTCTTTGACACAAACAGGAAATAACTGAGAAAACAATCAGCCACTGCTGTTGCCTCTCTAGAGCCACTTACTTTGTCTCATCTACTTACCTTTTGTAGAGGAGCTGCTGTCGGACTGACCTTGGAAGAAATCTGATCAAAGTGTGCTTTTTCAGTGGATCATTTAAAAAATCTTCCAGACCTTCCACCTAGAAGTATTTTAGAAGTTAATCAAAATGCAAAAGTAATTATAATAAAATATAACTATGCTCCAAAGTATAAAGCCTTGCTACCAGAACTGTCTACTAAAATATTTTTCAAAGCAAATGTTACTGCTTTTGTAAAATGCTTGAACATTATTCTTATTAATCAACAAGGGAGAACAGTCAGTGAGATTATCAAAAGCTCTTGGCAAAATACTAGCTTCAGAATGTGCAGTGTTACAGGGCTATGCATTTTGTTCAGCATGTCTGCAAAAGCACCTACGTTTTCTGCAAGAGCCAGAAATATCCCCTCTCCAGGGCTTGGTTAAAACAGACTAAGGGGGACATTTTTTTGGCCACAGGCACAGCTGACATCACCAGACTTTAAAGGAAAAGCAAAAAGCACCACACCTTGTAGCTGACTTGCACTATCTGGACAAAGACTGAGAGGGGCAGGCAGAGCAGGATGTCGCTGACGAGCGCCCAACCGCAGCCGAACTCCCTGTGCACCGGCAACGGGGGGACGTAGCGCGTCCACGACGAGTTGTCCACGTACACTGCAACGGCGAGAGGGGTCCCCCACTCAGCACTCACCTGACAGCCACTCCAGGAGCTCTGCTGGGGGGTGTTCAAGCAGGACAACAGCTGGCAGCTCATAATCTGGAAATCTGAAACGACCTGAAAATTCTCTAACCCAATGAGTTCCAATCCTTCCTGAAGTAGACTTGTGCCTACTTTTCAATGCTGAGCCATGGCGAAGTCTGTAGTAAAGTCAGGATGTGCCACTTACCTCTTTGATTTGACAACTCTACTTCAGTCTCCTGTGCAGAGGTCTCAGGATTCACCACAGTTGTCACAATTTCTAAGGTCCCATCTGGTTGTGCTTCAATTACAGCTGCATTCTCATCCAGCCCTTGACTGCTGTTTTTTTTCTCCCCATCAGTATTTCCTTTTTGCTGTGTGCCATTTAAAGGATGTCCATAAATTAAGTACCAGAGGAACATGTGGACCATTCTTAAGCGGGGCATTTTGGGAAGGAAGCCAAGAGAACGCCCAAGGCCTGGAACTGGAATGGAAGATCAAGTACCAAAGAAAAATAAAAAGAGGATTAGAACAGGAGAAACAGCTACCTGAGCAAAACTAACATGAAGAAAGCTGGAAGGAAAGATGGGCAGTTGACAGTAACTATAATTTACAAGTAGTGAAGAAGTACAAGTGAATATAAATACTCTGGCTCACAGTTGTAAAAAAAAGAAGCAGCTAAGAAAACACTGGGTAGTGAGATTGCTTTAATGTAAATCCAATTTATCCTCTATAGGAGAAGAAAAACCCCCACTTGTATCTTAGGAGAGCTCAGTATCTGATAATTATTATTAATAATAAATGGCAAAGTGTAAGATGCCAGACAAGCCAGAGTTGGCTGTACCTGTGACAGGGCGATAGTTTGTCAGCTGTGTCATGCCCATTTTTTCATCAGCTTTTCTTGCCCGACCATTATCAGCTTTACATGAGCTTTCCTGCGTTTCTCCTGAATCAGGAACTGCCTCTTGCCCCAGGTTTTCTTCCTCACCGTGGTCTTGGGATGTTGGTGTCTGAGGAACTTTAATCCTGTATTAGAAACATGGTAAAAATTAAGCAGAGTTCAATTCCTCTTCCCTCTGGACTTCAGGAGATACTCAGCCCTTTGCCTCATCTTTGCACTTCAATTTCTCTGTTGCCAAGGAATGTATTTTTCTTTTGCTGCCCTTGTGGATATTTTCTCTGCATGTTTTTGCACACGGTGGGTAAGCCCAGCTCCCCTCAGGCCATCCCCCCCAGCCCTGTGACTTGCCTGTTGGCCATGCTTGAGTTGGAGATTCGGAACCGCACCTGCTCGATGGCACTTTTTACCAGGGGGTCACTGGGCCTCACCGAGGGATGCACGACAAACTCCACCTGCCCAGAGCAGCAGAACAGAAACCAAGGGATTTAGGGAGATATGGACTCGTCATCAGCTGCATAAATTAGCTGAGATTAACAGTTAATTAACAGCAGCCACGATGGGTGAATCCTAAAGGTTTCATAACTCACAGAACATTAACACTGCTGGATGAAAACTCCTGTTGATAGTTTGTACTGAGCACAGTCTTTCTACCAATAAACAGTTAATGACATATCTACAAGCCTCAGGATTTGGGGTTTTTAAAATCTGAGGTATTTGGGGAACAAACACTTCAACTTGGGAATATTAGGCTGAGAGGGATAAATGAAAAGCCAGATCCTGTAAGGCCAAATTAATATACACACAATTTAGACTGGTAAGGTTTTGTATATACTCTACAGTAATTGTGCAGCAGGCAATTTTCAAGAGACTAAATTCCCCGCTTGTTTCACACTAGAGTAAGTGACAAGTCTCAGCATTTCAACTACAAACATTTTACTTTCATAAACCTCACTAACAGTGCATTTTTGTTTTCTAAAAAAAACACAGATCATGTCCTATAAATTTCACCTCACTTAGGATTTTTCATACACCCCTGGCTTTCAAAAGGGGTTTAAATAGAATGATGGTGCAGCCTGACAGGGCAGGGAGAGAACCATGAACCACATAACTGGTAAGCAGCAGAACCTGTTAGAAGGGAGATTCAGAACCTTTGATCTCTGGACTGTTCACAATTATCTGCAGCACAGTAAGTGAAAGCAGTGATCTGGTTTTCACAGTAGCTTAGCTTGGGACATGAAGCTTCTGGGTAGCTTGATTGTGGGTTCTGCTGCAAGAAGTGAAGTCACCCATGTACTTCAGTAGAAAGGCCCAGAACATTTTGATAAATCAGAAGGTTGTGAGCAAAGCTGGTGGTGCTGCTGCTAGGGTTTGTGCTGCTGCTGGGGTTTGTGCAGTCACCTTTTTACTGATGCCATCCTGAATGACTGTGGTGCGATAGATCCTCAGGAGCCCCTCCCGCGCCAGCTTCTGCACCAGCCGCATGATGGACTTCTTGCAGCACTTAGTGGAGACACCTTCTTGCTTCTCCTGATCCATGACCATTTTCTGAAGTCTAAAAGATGCAAAAAGAACCCACCTTGCATTTAAAGTCCAGCAGGGCTCAAACAGCTTGTTAGAGGATGTGGGGTGAGTGGATGTTTCCCTGCTTTGAGACATTGCTGCTCCCTTTTGGCATGCGCTGCAGGCAGCTGCTTACTGTGCCTTACGCTTCAGCTCCAGTTCCTTTGTACTCAAGTTTTTCCTTAGCAGGGGAGAACTCCTGTCCTGCTGACAGTGAATTCTCTATGCCTGATTTCTCTGTGCATGGCTATAGTGCAATTATGAATCCAGCCTTCCTAAGGTCAGGAAAACCTACACTTTTTTAGGTGATGATTGAACATACAGAGTCTGTACTTCAGTTGTGAGCTCAGTTCAGCTTGAGGGAGAAAAAGTTTTCTCAGTGGCATTCAGAGCTCAGAAACTACTCATGCATTCACAGCATAGGGATACACATATCCCATCACTTGGAGCAGCTCCTCTCTTCCTTTTCTGGAGTTGGCAGGAGTGTGCTCACACTCAACTCTCCTATTGCCTGTTCTCAGGCACTTCTTCACAAATGCCCCAAACCCTAATTCTGGACTCTTTCAATTCTGGGAAGCCAATTCTGAAAAAGATCTGGAAGGTTAGTAAGGGAGTGAGGCAGTAATTGAATGTACACAGGGACTTCAGCTTTCCTGAAAGGCTACCACATCCTGGTAACGAACAAAGGGAATGCAACAGCAGCAAATTTCCCTGGCAGAGACTGGGGAGGGAACCTCTGAGTGACCTGCTGGCAGCACTGAAGGAGACAGCAAAGACCTGAAGTATCTTCCAAGCCTGCACTTGGAAGTGACTCAATCAATCAGTGACAAGGCTGGTGCCAGACAAGGCTCCAATTTTACAACACTGCAATTAAATGAGGGGACAGAAGGTTTCAAAATTCTCAGAGCAGAGGAGGATAAGGCCATGATTTCTTACTAACCACCTGCAGCAAGCATCCCTGTTTGTACTGACATGCCAGGATCTTATGAGCTGACACAGAAGATGGATGGTGCAATTCTATTTGTGACAAGACACTACTGCCAATTTGGGACTCCAGCAGAGCACCTGAATTTCCCTTTCTCTTTGGAAGTGAAATCTTAAAAATCTGAAAGACATTATAACATTTAGGGGACACTCTTTAGTCCAGACAAGGCATCAGGAGAAGACATACAACCATACCACATAAAACTGCAAAGAAAAGCAAGCTTTGAGGGCCTTGCTAAGCGTGCCAGTGACCAGGAATGACTGACATGAAGACATGAGCCTCTACAGTCCATGACAGAACAACACACAAGCCATTCTGGAAGTGATGTAGAGATAAAACTTATGCAGATCCTCCAGCAGGAAAGTGCTGAATGTAGTGGCCTCATGCACTGGCATACTGCAAGTGAATAAGGAAGTTCTCTGATCTCAATTTATGGCACAGCACTCGTGTTGTTATCTGCAGAGAACTATTATTGCCCCCAAACAACTGATTAACTCCCTCCAAGCCTTCCATGTGCCACCTCCTCTAACATTATTGCATCTGGGGCTATCAGGGACAAGAAAACCCAACATGGAACAAGCACACAGGGCTTCTACTACCAGAAAGCACCAGCACCTCCTTGTCAGAGGGACTGTTAGAGTCCAGGTTTGTATCTCACCAGGTTTTTGGACTGATGGATCAAATCAACCACCTTCTCTGTGTGTGTGTGTGTTTGTGTGTGGGAAGGGATGGGATGAATCTATCAGAGGTGAAGTGGTGTCACATCCCTCATGGCAGGGCCCCAGAGTGGCTGTCCATCATAATTTACCCTGAAAACTCTAACACCCCACAGTCCCTGGAGCCCCCAGCCCAGCTCAGATGGGCAGAGACAGTGACAACACTGCCCCTCAGCCTGGCCTGGAACCCCAGAGAGGCCATGGGGGATTGGCCATGGGAACCAGAGCAGATACAACCAAAGGCATGTGTTTGCCATCTGGACGTGTGAGAGCTGCTCTGCCACAAGGTTCCAGTGATAGCCATGGATCTGTCTCTCCCCCTCTCCTTGCTCCCTCTGTTGCTCCTTCTTTGCTCCTTTCTTGATGCTTGAAGCTGGAGAGCTTGGATTTTGACAGAAGTCCTGTGGAGGCACAGGACTGTGACTGGAGTGCTGTGGATGAGCATGTGCTGGGTCAGTGCTGTGGTGGAAGGCTTTGTCTAACTGGTGTGGTGCCCTTTGGAACTTCTGCCAAGTCCCCTTATTCCCTCCCCTAAAACACCCCTCGGGAACAAATCAGTGGCTTATTCTCTTAATTCCCAGAGGTATGAACCCCTCTGAGGATGCCTTTGAAAGGGAAACTGCTGACTGAGGCTGTGGGCAGCCCGGGGCAGGAGTGTGGTGGTGGTGGCACTCACATGAAGAGGCTCTCGATGAGCTGCAGGTTCCTCACAGCCTCCACGATGAGGTTGCGCCGCTTCAGCAGCCGGTACGTCTCGTGGGACCTCTCTGCTGCTGTAGCTCTGGCTCGCTTCTCCTTCTTCAGCCCACAGGCCTTCTAGGGCACAGCATGGGCAAAACCAAAAATGAGAATGCCTGTCCAGTGTCTCCAGCCTCCTCACACAGTGACGGCCGAGGAACTCCGAGAGTTTTCATGGATTTGTGTGGAACAAACGGGTCAGATGAAGGTCATCTTTTGGCTGCCCCTCAACAG
Organism: Formicarius rufipectus; assembly: GCA_013399695.1. Lineage (NCBI taxonomy): Eukaryota > Metazoa > Chordata > Aves > Passeriformes > Formicariidae > Formicarius > Formicarius rufipectus. Next base: position 306,323 of record VXAU01002171.1, read on the forward strand.
GCAGGGAGGCAGAGCAGAGACATGAAGCACTTGTGTGCTACAGTAAGTAGTGGCATGCAATTAGTCAATGCAGGGGATTTGGAGGACAACAGGAAACTAACCCAGAATTGGAATTTGGATAATCTACCTTCCTATCTCCTGGAATAATTTTCACTCATGACTACAATGCAGCCAAAAGATGAATGTACTTTAAAATCAAATTAAAAAAAAAAACACAAAAATTTCATAAATGCAAAAACTCTAGCTTGAAGTCCTGCTACAAAAGTATATAACTGAGCCCAGCATATCAACAAGAAGATATTAGGGCAGGTGATCTTACCTTGGGATCTTTAAGTCTGACTTCCTCCACCACAGCCACATCCCCATCGTCATCAGTGGAATGAGCACAGGTGGAAAGACTGGCCTCCTGCTTTAGGGTTTCCAAAGTAGAAGTCTCCCCTGAAATGTTGTCTGGGAGCTCATCAGGATCTTCAAGAATTTGAGGGGAGGGCAGCTGCTTCCCCTGAGACTTCACAGCTGCTGGCTTTGAGCCTGGTTTGAGAGCAAAAGGCTTGTAAGTGTTCTGCTCTCCCCCTCTCCAAGAGCCATTCCCCCACCCACCCAGGCAGCTGCACTTAAAAACACTCAGCTGCATTTCTCATGTATTCCACCCTGCTGGAAGCAAAGGTTTCACCAGGAAAGGCTCCAAAAGCAGAGCTTTTAAGAAACAAGTGAAGTCCCTGTCATCAAATAATTCTCTCCATGCAAAAGCCTTTTCACAGCCAGACTTGGAAGATCATGAAGGGCCAGATTAGCTTACCCAGAAACTGTTGTCTGGAGAGAGCAGAGTTTGTGGCCCAAAGATTCTCAAGTTCTGTAAGACACCTGACTTCTCTGACTCAAAGCAGCACAAGAACAAGGGTTTAGTATTACTCCAAAGATAATCTACATAAGAAATGGAGCTCTGTTCTCCTCTCTTCCCTTTGAGTTGAACAATACCAATTCAAATAGTTAAAATAAAATTAAGCCAGCTTTTTAAAACCTGTCCCCAAAAGGCTGGTAGCTTTCACAGCAATGAATAAAGAAAAAGCTGAGGCAATTAGTCTCAGGGGACATTTTTATTACAACATGCTGAGGTGAGAAAGGCTGTGGGTCAAGTCATCCAAAGCCAACTGCTACTTGAAGTTAGTGATCTTGTCTGGTCCCAGCCAAGAAGTCAGTATAACTCTACACGCACTCATCCCACTTGAAGGTTTGCATCAGCACCTGAACATACACTTTGCACCACCTCCAAGTCTCAATACCAGACATTTCCAACTGAAAAAAAAAACACTGCTGAAAGGGGAAGAGCTTTTATGGGCTGGTCTGTCAGCTCTTGTGCTATTTCCCACACTAAGATGACATTTACATATCCAATGGAATGAAACAATGCTTTTTTTAATGAGAGGCACAATCCACCTTTTTTCTTAGTGAGGAAGAAATAAAATATCTCAAGAGAGACAAAGCATGTTCAAATTCCTCCTGAAGTCTTCAAGGACTTTAAAAACTAAAACTCTACCAGGATGGTGCTTTCTGATGGGCACAGTCTGAGTTCTAAGATAGTTTAAAAAAAGAGTCCATGACAGTCCTTGTCAGCCCATCCCAGAACACCCAAGGCAGATAAAAGTATTACCCAAGGATGCTGTTTCTCTCAGCAGCTTATGCCAACCTGACTGCCAATCCTACCATGGGCTCCCGACTGTGCTTGTTTTCAGCTCCCCAGTCCTTCCTCACAGCAGTTTTGGAATTTGTTTGACCCTTTGCAGGATTATTTCAGCCTTTCAAGCCAACAGAAAAATATCCTGAATATCCAAGGAGCACATTGCATGAGCCCATTTCATTTGCACAGGGAAAAAGGGAGACATGGCACAGGGGAAGGAGGGGCAGATTATCTTCTTAGTGAGTAGTGATAATTAGAAACACTACTTGGCACACGGACACCAGAGCACACTTCAGCCCTGGCAGCCTCCAGAGATTACCACACCTAGTGTCCCAAACCAGAACAATCTGGGGGCAAAGCAGGGAAATAATCAAGTGTAAAAGTAAATATATGACCACAAACTTTAATGGACACTAATAGCATACTGCTTTTTTTTTTTAATAAAAGGCTCCATAAGAAAAATGCAGGGCTCTTTCCAAATTTCAAAATCAGGATCTACCTTTAGCTGGTGTTGACTGATTGGCATCATCTTGGAAACTCAATTTCCCGGGAGAACCAGAGCTGGCCTTCTGCCCTTTGCCTCGTTTCTTGCCATCTTTCCTTTCCTTTTCATTGTCAGACTCGGAGACCAAAGCATCATCTTCTCCAGGAGGTACATCTGCCACGGGTGGGGACTCTTCACGCACCAGAGCCAGGGTGACTGTGGCCAACTGCTCACTCCTGGCCTTCTCCCGCTCAAACTGGCGGTTCAAGTCACTCTCCTCTGCAAGCACGTGGGACACGTACTTTGTCGTCCTTTGCCGACCTTCATCCTCCATGAAACCCTAAGGGAAGAGTGTGCTGGTTTAGAGTTAAACAGGCAGGAGAAATGAATCCAACTCAGAAAGGGATTGCAAGTCAGAATAACAATTTCATAAAAGATCACAAAATACACTGATACAGGAGGAAAATTCATTTGTGCCACAAAAAACAGATGTCCAGCCCAGCACAGCAGGGCAGGACCAGATTGGAGCTCACCAACCCCTGTGCTGAGCACCACGTGGGCCCCCTGAGTTCAAAGTAAGAAGGAAGGAAGAAATCTGCTGGTGACAATGATGGTTGCAGTCTGGTGGGAGTCTCAGTCCAGTCGAGGCTCTGCTCCTCCTCTGGATCTGATGAGAGAGATCCCAGTCCCAAAACCCCAACTCATCTCTGCTTGGGCTCAGATGGGAACATCCAGTCCCTCCCCCAGGGTGGGGAGTTTCCCAAGGGGTGATTTACTCTGTGAGGTCAATCCTGGCATATTTTTGGCATCCCTGATGGCCTATGAGCAGACATGACCCTTCAGGTGGGTGTGCAGACAGGAAAACTTCCTTATCTCACAGAAGTTCCCAAACACCCCCCTGTGCCCTGAGGGGTGGGGTGTGCCCTGGGCAGCTGCTGCCAATGGTCCATGGTGAGCAGTTCATGACAAAAACGACACAGAGGGTTTAGAATCCACACCCACCCAGTGACAAACTGATCCTGGTGCTATAACCAGGACAGAAGAGTTGGAAGGTTGTTTCCCCACCTCACCTCCTCATTCCTGAAGTGTTCTCCAACAGTGGGAAGATTCTCTTCCTGTTCTCCCCTCTCATCAAAAAATACCAGGTTGTTCTCTTTGTAAGTAACAAAAATGTCACCAGCCTGAACACGCGGAACCCAAAGAGAGCTCTGTGCCTGAGAAAGATAAACCTGTACTACCTGCCCACTAAAACAAAACACCCACGGTATGTGGGATGTGGAAAAGCCTAAGGAAGAACAAACCAGAGGTATTCAGACTGGAAATCAATTTTTTCCAGGAAAAGAAGAAGTCTGGGAAGTAACTGCAGTGCAGAAGGTACCCAAGTGAGTCACTGGTGGAGCTGCTGCTGCCCTGTCTGCTACAGCAGGTGCTTCCAAGGGTCTGGAAACTCAAACACTTCACCACCCAAGAAGGGAAGGTTTCATCTTCACAACTGACTAGGGAAAAGTATGTTTAGCTATTCCAATGGTTTATATAATTTACTTGGTTTTAACTTCACAGAACTTTTGAGCAAATGACAAGATCTATCTGAAAAAATTCTCCATTGAGGGAAGGTGGCACTTATTCTGCCTTTGTGGACGGGGGCAGATGGGTGTGTGCAAGAAATGGCAGCTGGATTTGTCTTGTGAAATGAAAAAAATATTCAAATATCTGGAAATAAGAAGTTTAATCACCACACTTTAGAAAACAGTGTTTTGTTAGGGAAATCGCTGGTATTTTCAAAAAGCAACCAGATTAATGATTATAAATGCACAAAAGGTCTTTGAGAGGATCCTGTAGTAGAGGATCTTGCAAAATAGAAGTTGTCTTACAGTCAAAAATGAAGCAAAGTGGCTATTTTGAGTTGAGAGACAATTAGGTTGATGTCCATGAAGTACCAGCCCAGGGTCACTTGGTTCCCCCTGATCACAGGGAATGGCTCAGGTAAGTTGCTGAGGGCAGGCTGAGCAGGGTTGAGGCCAGTTTCTCTGCCCTGACTCTTTTTTGGAAGGCAGGTCTTTATTAATTAAGCACCCCCTTAGAAACCAAAGTAAAATACTTGTACATCTTGGTCAGTGAATTATTAAATGTCAGGCAGTTACTCAGGAACGAGTAAAGCAAAGGGATGCTGCAGGAGCAGGAATGTTCCAGTCTTCAGTCTTCCCAGGACTCTCCCACTGTCAATTCTCAAATCACAGCTCTTTCCAAAGTTTGATGTTAACAATGTTATACTGTATTTCCACAGTAACCACATCTGTATCTTCAGTTTCAGTAAGTACTTAAATTACTTTATTTGAGCCTTACCTTGACAACTTTGTACCTGTCCAGAAGTCGACAGAGCATCCTTGCTTCCAGCTTCCCCACATTCATGGCCAGGCGAATTTCTGCCTGAGAAATACCTTTGGTTCCTCTACTTTCAACTGTTTCAGAAAGCAAAACAAAAAAAGGATCTCAGGGAAATAATCTGACTGAATTATATATTTGTGCATACCTTAGTATTTGCTCTGAATAACCATGTTAAATTCAAGATTCCCCACTAGCTAGAGACATTTTCACAGACATGTACAGCATTCAGCCAACACACAATTTTACAGGAAGCACTGCCCAGCACAATGAGGTTTGGAGGCAAGAGATTTGTCAAAACAGAAGCAGCGACAGCTTTCCACAATTAGCTATTAATTTCTCCATTTTAGAAAGGAAAAGATGGAAGGAGTACTGTTTTCCTCAGCATCTTTTCTCATCCCACCACAACACCCTGATTCTGTCACATTGAGTTTTTTCAGGTGGCATTGAAGTTGATAAGCTCCCAGGAAGGGCTAAGAAGTGGCAGCACCTCCAGTCTAATCTGGGTATGAAGCTCATTCTGCTATGAAAAATTCACACTTTCTGATACAAAAGCAACCAGAACTTAAAACCACCACAATATATACATTTCTTTCATACATGCAAAGAGTGAAAAGATAACTGGAAAAGCCTTAGGGTGTTTTACTACATCACCTACTTAGCTCATAAGCCTGGGTGAGCATGTCCCGTTCACAAACAATATCCACAGGCAGAACAGTTCTTGTGATCTCCTCTTCATCATCATCATGATAATCTTCTATCTTCTTCCGAAATTTCTTCAGCAGTTTAAGACAACGGACCATGACATCAGTCCCTGTGGAACATGAGTGTCAGTAACAACTCCCCACAGAATGCAGGGGGTGTGCACATATTTAAACCATTTTACTTCTTTCAGCAACATGAAGAAGCAGGAGAGCAATGGGGAACAAACAGCCAAAGACCACTAGAAAGGAAAGGCTTTGCAACAGCTTTTCCCTCTGTGCGAATTTTTGAAGTGCTCCAAACCTTCACATCTCTGTCTGTTCTAGGACTGCCCAGTAGGAGAAATTCCACCAGCACAAATAAATCAATGAAAGGATTAAGTGCTGATCCCCAGTATTATATCTGCAGAAAGCATATCTGACTGAAAGATCACTTACTGGGTATAAAAGCATTCCTTTTTACAAGGACAGAACACACTGCTGCCCACCAGCCCCAAGATTCTCATACCTGATTTAATTCCACATCTTACTGTTACTGTCCACTGGCTGTGCTGTAGGAACTCTCCACTCACTGGGCCCTCACTGGGCAGAGTGGGGACAGCCCCTGCTCCCTGACACAAGGGTGACCTCCTCTCATCAGTGCCATCAAGCTCCTGCTGAACCATTTCAGTGACCAGTGGTAAACCAGAAGTAGGTTATTGCACACTGCCAGCTTGGCAAGTTACAGTGATTCAGCAGCTACTGCAGAAGCAGCCACTTCATCCTGCAGCAGTGGGTGGAACATCCACAGCCATCTCCACTCCTCTGCCACAGAGGTGACAATGCCAGGTGAAAGCTTGAGCTGAAATCACTCGGGTTTCAGCTGATGAATTTGATCTTATGTATATATATGAGCAGTTAGTGATGCCCACATGACATGATGTTAACCCAGACCCCTGACCATGTGACTGAGCTCCAGAACAGATGATTCCACTACTTTTCCTTGACCTGAATCCCTTCCCTAAGATACTGCTTAGGATAGTAATTAAGTGCTGACATTTTGGTAGGGTTGCAGGCACTGCCCTTATACCCTTTGTATTTCTACAGCCCATTAATTTTCACTTGAAGCAGTATTTGAAAAAACAAACAAAAACCCCCCTCACAAAATCTCCCAAAACCAACCAGTTCCTTTTCCTTTAGCTCTTCCTGTCCAATAATGTTCTTCTCACAGCAGATGCCCTGGCTTCATCCACGGTGTGTCCCACATATTTCTATCTGCTTTCCTGCATAACTCCAGAGATTAAACTATCTTGATCTCTGATGAAAATCAGCTATTATTAATTCATCCTCCTTTAATACCTAGTGTTTTTAAGGCATTTTAATGGATTTTCAGCTTTTACATCTCTAAGATGGAATTAGCATTCAAGGGAAAGATTCATCAAGTGGCATTTTTCATGACAAACTTAAGCAGTAAATGCAGCTGCTGCTCTGCCAATCCCTGACAGAACATAAAACACCACTGCCTTGGGGGCTGCCACCAAGTTTGTAAGTGGGCTTGTGTTTTCTTGTCTTCTAAGTAAATACCTTAACAGGAAGTTACATTTTTTTACTAATGACTACAAACTGCCTTTTAGGAGTACTATTTAGTCTTTTGGGTTTTATTTGCAAGTGTTTTCAGCTCACTAGAATATCTCTGAAACTCAAGTCAGTAGGAGGAAGTGTAAACAAATATAACCAGGTGCAAATGCTACTCTCTCATTTGAGAGAAAACCAAGGTTTTGGCCAATGCCAATGTTAAGTGGTGTGACTGAAGGACAAATAAGTCTATAAGGGCCATCTCAGAAGCTGTCCCACAACCACTGCATGTTGAGACACTTGCTCAGACCAGGAACACCTTAACTATGCACAACACATATTTTGTAAACCATCTGATGACACCTTCCCTCCTCTATTTTAGGGTTTACTGAGCTATTCTAGAATATTAAGGATCTCCACTGCCTTCTTCAAACTGAACTTCAAAGAGCTGTCCTGTGTAACACCCCCTCTGATATCCCTGTGAGAAGGAGGGGGATCTGTACATGACCAGGCAACTCACTCCATCACTCCCTCATTTGTGCAGCACCATGTGGGTGATTCATCTCTCAGCCTTCCTCAATGCTGTACCTGCTTTTGGCCTCAGCTTCTCTTTGTTCATAACACAGTTTCCTTATAGAGAACTGCCCTGTCCTGACTTTACAGGAATTTTTTTGTCTTAGCAAGAGCCTCAGTCCAACTCCACTTAAATGGCATTAACTTTTGTCTTCTCGAAGTTCTCATGGTTTTATTGGCTTTTTCACTTCCTCCTTTAATATCCCTTCTTTTCACAAAGGCTATGTAATTTGTAATGTTTAGTTCATATCAGATCTGGTTTTTTTCCCCAAACAGTTCACCATGTCTCTAGAAATCATACTGTTTATCTTCTAGAACTACTTTATTTTTAACCGTGCAAATCTGCCTCTTAGGATTTTCTGTGATTAAAGATTCAGTTTAGATCTCCTCAGCAATTGCATTAATTCCACTGGTGATACTATCCTTCCTCATACTTTCTATTGTTATTTCTTGTAGTTCTTTTCCCCATGCAAGTTTTATCTGTATCTTTTTCTGAGAGCAGCTGCTTTCCTTTGTTCCCCTCTTTCATGCAGTCCTGCTGTTCTTTGTCTTTCCATTACATGTTTGGAAGTTATCAGCACTTCTTGTGAACCAATTAAATTGGAATCCAAAGCTGGCTATGCATTAAAACACCCCTCAACAGACTGTGGCTATTTTTGGATAGTTGCTGGGTATCTTGCTTACCTTGACCCTGAGATTGGCTCATTCTGTTAGAGCATGGAAGTAATAATGTCAAGGTTGTGGGTCCCTTCCAACTCAGAACACTCTGTGTTCTGTGAATTCCAAGGCAGTGCTGTAGGAGCTTACTTCCATCATCTGGTAAGAAACTTTACAGAGAGTCTTTGCATTCTCATGACTTTCAGCAAAAACCATAATCAAGATGGTCTGGTTCTTTAGCTTATTTTAGAAAGGGTTTTTTAAAAAAACATTTTTTTTGGTCACATTCATTGCCTTGTCATCCAACTCCAACCTGAAAGGTCAGCAGACTGCTTTGCTCCTGCTCTCTATATTGGCTTGAGCAGCCTCATCATCTCACAATCCACTGAAATAGCTTACATTGATATCCAACAAACTTGACTGCATCCATTCCTTAAAAACCTGGAACAAATGCTCAGTTCAAGAGGGCTGCAGCCCCTTGGCTTTAGTAACACATTTATCTACACAACTGCATAGACAGATTTCACTTACACCTCTTTTAATTGATGAAGCTTAGAGACAGAATGGCATCAACATAATTACACAAGAAAGCACAAATATAGTTCTTGCTACCTTTCTTTGTCTTGTAGGGTCCTCCATTGGGCTGTATGTCTTGCAGTGGGACAGATATGACCTTGGCCAGGCCAGCATTCATCATGTACTGATAGAGACGTTTGAAAGTTCTCTCACAAAGACCCTGGCGCAAAGAGAAATGGCAAAAGTCACCTCAGCCCAAAAGCCTCACCTGCTGCTGACTGGTATCAAAGACATTCCTACTGCTTGTTCTTAAAACAGTGTCTTGGGGTAGGATATCCAAGAAGGAACTTAAAAGCCTGTTAGTGCAGACAATGGCAGAACATAAGATGTTTCTGGAGTGTGTTGTATCCCCCCAGCTCTACTACCCACACAAACAGCTGCACTGGACAAGTAAGAACTGCATGATGATATCCATTGGCCAGGGAGTTCTGAAGCTTTGGATGGAACAGAACTCCTTCCCTATTAAAAACACCAAGAGTAACTTGATCCAGTAGGTCTTTCAGATCTTCCTCTTGATATCCTATCCCAGAACTGTGTGCATCTTTAAAGAGCAGGCAGTATGAATGAGTGCCTTTGATACTAATCATCTAGATTCTACTGAGTGAGAATTTGAAAGAGTAAACCTCACCAGTTCTTCCCTCAAGTTTCCTAATGTTTCCATCTGGTTTGAACGAGCACTTAGCATACTTGAGAGCTTCTCCATCAGAATATCATATTTGTTCCTCCTAACCAAGGAAAGAAAATTATTTTACATGTAAGTATGCATGTAACTTCACAAAAACAAGTTGTAGCTTTACAAAACGGTAATCACTAGAGAAAGTATGCTAAGTGTTCTCAGATTGGTTTAGGAATGTTTTCTTTCCCTTTTGTGAATAGCACATGAGAGAAATTTGTCAGTGAGAAGAGATCTCAGCTAAGGGAACAGTGACTAAGCCCAAGCTGTTACTTCACTGGCAATCCAAACAAGCACAAGTTCTAATTATAAACAAGGTAAGAAAACAAAACAAAAAATCTGTTAGAAATGTGTCTGAAGTGAAAACTCTCAAAATTAGCAGAATGATCAATGCTACAATAAGACAAGTTAGGTTTATGTAGGCAGGTGACAGGCACTAGAATATTCTACTGCACTGCATGGCATTTGGAAGAGGAGTTCAAGAAGGTGAAGAGGGTCAATACCAGGAAACTTTGATAATTCAGTGACAACAGAGCAATCTCTCATTACAGTAAAAGGTCACAGTCTCCCCAGCAGACCTTTAAAACACACCTGTCAACATGAAAGCGAGTCAGGAGCAGAAGGATGGAATACTGCTGTGCTCCACTGGGCAGTCGTATGACATGGGACTGCATCGTTATGAGACCATTTCTGTCCAATACTCTTCTGTGATAATGAAGTTTTCCAGCATCCACTCTAGAGAAAAAATGGCAAGATAGCTGTAGGCATAGAAACTTCTGCAAATAAGTTCTACTTATGCAGTACCCTAGAACACTACCTAAATTCCTATGAGCTTAGTAACATAGGCTAATTTTCAAAGTGACAAGTGCAAAATTAAATAGTGCCAAAATTAAGAAAACCTGTGAAATTTATTTTTATAGTTAATGTCATTAAACAGAGAGAAATATCTCTGATTTTAACTTACAGCCTATGCACAGAGTGTCATGGCATGGTTTGATGAGAGTTGATTCAGTATTGCATCCCCACTGCTTCCTCCATCCTCTCCCTCTAACTCACAGCTATGCTACAATCACTGCCCTCCTCGTAATAGCTCTGGTGTTCATCTCACTCCTTGTTCAGCTGACTTGGACCACCAAACTGACAGAAAAGCACCCACAAAAGATTCACCCTCTGCCCCCATTGTCTTAGTCACATAAAAGGGTTTCCTAAGTGGTACAAAACAATGCAAGGTGGCTTGCAAGTTCATGTCCTAAAAGCAGAGAATCCTTACAGCAGTGCTAATATCCTGCAGATTTTCAGAGGCTGACTAACACTCCATCAACAAAATACATGGTCTAGTTTGGGAGCTGGTAACTCAGGCTCCCACTCAGATGAAGGACAATGTCACCCAGGGAAATGCTGGGGACAAAATATCCAAGAATGTCTTCAGAACCTGTGCAGAATAAGATGCCTACTCAGAAGTTTAGAAAAGCATTGTTCCGTCCCAAATTTAAACAAAATGTTATTCAGAGAAAGGAAGAACTTCCATAAATCAGAAACTTGGCTGCTGACCCAACAACTTCTAGAAGTATCATGGACTCAAGGATGAGACCAGTACAGTTCCAGCAATACAGGCTCCAAAAACCAAGTACTCCTGGTAGTAAGGATGAGACACTGCTGGCACAGACAGGACTTCAAAGAAATGCACAGGAATTCTCACCAAACCCCAGTGGAAACCTGTCAGCTTTGATTTCATTCACAGAGAAGAATGCAAACTCACTTGAAAGCCCCACTGTGAAGGTCCCTCTGGAGCTCTCCCTGCCACCGAGCACGGCCCAAACGCTCCAGGATGCAGTAGGAGAAGTCGGGGAGCTTCAAGTCAGGGTCCCCCTGCCAGCCTATGAGAGCCCTGTAACGCTGCTCCTGGGAAGCAACAATGACTAGTTTCTCTCCCCATCTAAGAATCAGAAGGAAAAGCTGTTGTTGTTATTAGTTCCATAAAAACAGAGAGATCAGTTCCACCCTCCCCACAAACACCGTTCTTGGGGTAATCTGTAGAAACTGAGCAAGGACTGAAAAAAAGAAAACAGAAGTATTTTAATGCCAGATAAAAGGGCTTCACTCACTTTTCAACAGCTTCTTTGTAAGTATAACACGGTTGCAAATCCTTCCTCCTTATTTGATCTGTGATATCCACTCTCTCTTTAAAATACTGGCAGGAACCTTGTATGCCATCTTTGTTATCCAAAATCATGTGGACAGGATAAATATCATCTGAAGTAGCAGGGTCTCTTTTGGTTTCCAGTATTCCCGTTTCAAGGTCTATCTCTTCATATCTGAAATAAAACCAGAGAGCCAACATTGAACCAAGCAAGGAGAGGTGAAAGATCATCACAAACAATGCTGGAGACTCTATGGAGTATCTTGGAAAAATGAAGCACTTTTGCAATCTCCAAACTAGAAAAACCCAAGGAGCAGAGAGTTGTGCTCCTCAAATACAGCCAAACCTCAGTGTGCAGGACGCAGAAGGAGGGGGATGCATTATATAATCCTCCAAAACTCAAGGCTACTGAAGTGGTGGGAGTTAGAGAAACACACACTAGATCACATAGGAGGAAAACAGGTACATCCCCCCCGATGACCTGTGACATGTAAATTGTGCCTGTACCTGAGCAGTAAAGAGGTGTTTGACTGGAAATCTAGTCGGGACTCATACACAGGTCACAGAATCATCAAGGCAGGAAGGGAACTCTAAAATCAGACACCTTCTGAACACCTCCAGGCCAACCCACTCCTGTGCCTGACCACCCTATGAGCAGCAAATGTTCTCTAATATCCAAAAATCAGCTCCGGAGCCATAGCCTGACCCTCCCACTGTCACCCGGCCACTGAAGCACTCCCTCAGCTTAGTCTGGGTGGGCCGGCAAGGAGACCCGTGTCAGCCCGGCGGGCAGGCCCGTGTCACCCCGGGCCAGGTCCGGCCGTGCCCTCACCCGCCGTGCAGGCGGAGCGGTGGCCGCGGCCGCGGCAGGCGGTAGAAGCGGAGGTCGGGCTGGGCGCTGAGCGCGGCCCAGAGCAGCTGCTGCGTGTCGGGCTCCAGCGGCAGCGGGAAGGGCGGCGAGCGGGCGGCCAGGCGGTGCCAGAGCGCGGCCGGGGTGATGCCGTCCAGCCCCTCCAGGGCCACCTCGTCCAGCACCGCCCAGAACGCCTCCATCGCCCCGGAACGGCCCGGTATGGCCCGGCCCGGTACGGTAAGGCACGGCCCGGCACGGCCCGGCCCGGCCCGGCAGCGCTTCCGGCGCGCAGGAACTGACGGCAGCGCCGCGACCGTCACCAGGGAGACCGAGAAACAGGCGCAGGGCCGTGAGGGGTCAGTGTCGGTGTCCGAGAGGGGCTCTGCGGGGTCAGTGTCTGTGAGGGGCTGTGTGGGGTCAATATCTGTGTGGGGTCAGTGTCTGTGAGGGATCAGTGTCGGTGCGGGGTCAGTGTTGGTGTCTGTGAGGGGCGGTGCGGGGTCAGTTTCCGTCAGAAGCTGTGCGGGGTCAGTGTTGGTGTCCATGAGGGGATCGTGAGGGGTCAGTGTTGGTGTCCGTGAGGGGATCGTGAGGGGTCAGCGTTGGTGTCCGTGACGGGTCAGTGTCGGTGCGGGGTCATTGTTGGTGTCCGTGAGGGGTCAGTGTTCATGCAGGGTCATTGTCCATCGAGGGGCTCTGTCCTGTGGTCAGTGTCCGTCCGAGTGCTCTGTCGGGGTGCTCTGTCCACCTGAGGACTCTGCCCTGGTGTGTGTCTCTGTCCAGGGTCTGTGTCGGTCCAGTGGCTCTGCTCGGGGGTCAATGTCTATCCATGGTCAGTGCTCATGCAGGGTCCGTGTCCATTCACAGTCCGTGTCCATTCACGGTCCGTGCCCATGCCTGGTCCATGTCCATCCCATGTCAGTGTCCATTCATGATCAGTGTCCATCTAGGGTCAGTGGCCATGTCTGTCTCGGGACTCAGCTTGGGTCTCCCCTGGCCAGTTGCGGGGTAAAACAACTACAGTTTCCTCTGTCCTTCAGGAGGCTGCACTGACAACTTTATGCCTTGCTGAAGGAGGAGCACTTTCCAGTTTAGACCTTCTCATCACTAAGGGTGTAAAGCCAGCGGTACTCTATCATGCAGCATGACAATTCTGTTCTCATTTCAGCCTTGTATTAAGACATGGTGACTGACTTTGATGAAAAACATGATGAATACTTAATATCCCTTCAGCAGAGAAACCGGTAAGACACACCTTTGTTACCACCATGGGGTGTGAAATACCTGTTTTATTGTATCAAATAGCAGCATTTGTGGTGCCAAGTCTGACTTGCTGTACCTTAAATATTTCAGGTGTTTCTCTCTTCTTCCTTTTGCTTGTCAGAGCTCTGATTTCTAGAGATCACAATGTTCCTTTGGCATTTAAAATATAAATACATTTATAGGTAAAATAATTATGTTTTCAGGGCTGACAGGAATTTGTTCCTTTATGGAGCAAAAGCTTGGAGGTTCAGAGGTAACCGGCAGCTCATACTGTGTGAGGATGTAATGATGAGGCAAGGTTTTTATGTTGCCAGAAACACAGAAAAGTGGAAGAAAAGTACATCCAGGTGACTTCTGCACACTTCAGTGTTTTCCAGAGAAGTTTCAAACATTTCTTTCACTCTTTCTCCTTGGGTTCCTGTCATTGAACCCTGCATGGATGAACTTCAGTCAATTCAGAAGGGCTTGCAGAGCTTTCTTGCTGGATTCCCTCCTTTACCACAATCCATAAGGTTTTTACTCAAATTCTCTGACAAACTGGTTCAGTGAAAAGACAAAAAACCCTTAGGAACCCACATGAGTTTCTTTTGTATATCGTATCCTAAAGCAGTTTTAGAAGCTAATAAACCCAATTCTTTAATGATTGAAACAACTTGCATCCTTCGGATCAGATCTCTAATTCTGAATTTTGGTGGAAGTAAACAACAAGCAGGTAGCAACTGTACCTTGCACTGGGGACATTTGGTATTGGATATATCAGGTGAGGCAGTGGCTCCTGCTGGATCCAAAACTAAACTAACTAATCCCAAACTAACAGGAACAGCCCATCTTGTGTCAAAATCTCACCAGTCAGAGCAGCCTGGGGTGGGTATAAGAGAGTGGTGGCAGCAGGTGCTGTGCAGGGGTAGCTGCAGATTGTTATCTTCATGATCCCAACCTCCTGGCCTGCATGTCACCTCACGAAAGGAGTTAGGATGGATTGGGTATAAGCCATGGTGACTGGAGAGAAGATGAGATTTGGAAGAGGGAGAGTACATGTTTCACTGAAACTGAGCCCAAGGAAGGGCATTTTTTTAGTACCCAGCCTTCAATTTTCTTGTATCTCTACCTGCACTATTGATTGGAGGCTTTTTACCTCAAATTTCAAAACACAAATAATCTTTTTTTTTTTTTTCTTGAAGACTGTTTTTAAGCTTTTTGGGAGTTCTAAGTAAAACTCTGCAAAAGAGGAAGGGTTAAATACACTCCATATCAACTGGAAATAATAATGTGAAATGAGAAACAACATGGAAAAAACACACAGAAGGGAGAGGCTTGGTGAAACTTGAGCTGTCCCAGCGTGCGGGCACCCCCCCCTACAGGCATTCCAGAACAGGAGCCAGATCCTGGAAGTTGTCCCCTGAAAGTGTTGTCGGAACTGTGGGTTCGTTTTTCAGCTTCTTGCCGTGCTGTGCTGTGTTTATTGATGATGGGACCGTCTGTGCATGCACCGTGTGAGGGTGAGTGGTTGTCCTTTCTGCTCCAGGTTACTGGAACGGCTGAAGAGGAAGGACCCGCTGCAGCTCAGGCTGGAGCAGTTGGAACAGGGCTTTTCTCTGTATGTGAATGGAGCCAATTCCGAGCTGAGCCGGCCCCGCCCAAAAACCGTCTCCCACGGCTGCCTTAGAAACGGGCCCAAGAGCACCAGCACAAGTGGTGAGTTCCGAGGGTGCCGGCAGAGCTTGGCAGCTCCAACGTTTGAGGAATGCACCCTCTGGAGCTGGAATTCAGCTGATGAGGCCACTGGCCAGGCTGTGATAAAGAGACAGCAGCATTTGAGCTTGGAATGAAATGCCGTGGGACGACTTCATCCGAGGCTTTAGGCTGGTTGTGTGTAAGGAACAGTCTCTGCAACACCCTGTCATTTTGGCAGTTGATCCCTGAGTAATTCCAAGGTTTAACTTCCCCACTTCTTCATCTGTTAAACAACTCTAGCTGAAACGAGAAGATTAGAAGTGTATATAAATTGTCAGTGGAATATAATGGTATATCTTTGGCTGATACAAAACACCATTAATAGGATTTAAAATCTGATGGGCTTCATCTAAGTCTGGTGTCCCAAGGACAAATGACATTTGATGACATAGACTGTAATCAAATTATATCCAGTAATAGCTGCATTAAGCTAATAAATGATATTTAAGCTATAATAGTTGTCTTAAAAAGACAGCTAATCTTTATTTAAATATTTGAAGTAAAGAATGTCTACCATTTTCTCCCATTATTAGTTGGCTTTATCTAAAAATGGGTATTTTGTTTCTAATTTAAGCCTGTCTGTCATTGAGAGCAATGTAGTGACAGGAGTAATTTTACATGCATGAAAGTATAAAGTATGAGCTTACTGGCCTTCTAATCTATTTAGCATAATGAAAAGAAAGTTGATTTTACTAAATCCCTGTGTAAAGCAGTTTACCAGCCTTAATCAGTTATATTTACTGTGCTACAACCTGTGTATCTCAGAGTGGTTTTTAATCTGCTGCTGTGTAGATGGTCTACTTAATTTTCACCTATTGAATTTTCACAAATTGAAGACATAGAGTTGAAAAAATTACTTAATATGATAATTTATTATGATTGAAGGTTTATTCATTTCAACAATACTGGAAACTAACTTTTCCTTCAGTAACTGTTCTAACTATAACTTAATCTCTTTTTAAATTTGTTTTCCTGCCACACCGGGTCCATACTACTTGTTTTCAAGTTTAAATGTGTTCAGCTTAGCTGTGAAGCCTTGTGTGTAGTGATGCAAAAAGTTTCATGTTCTTGGATGTCGGAAAATGAGGGAAATTTTGTGCCTTGTCACTCTGGGATGATGCATTTGGAGGGTGCAAAACAGCATCTTTGGCTTTTTGATCCAGAAATTGTGCAGGGATATTGTGACAGCAGCTGTAATTGAACTCTGTCAAGAGAAATTTCCTCTCAGAGTTCTGCTGTGTAGTTGTTATGTCTAAGCTTCACCAAAGTTCATTATTTTCATGGCCATTTGATTCAGTTAAGGGAGAACACTTGTCTTGGGCACCTTTAATGACTTCAGTTCCAGTGTCTCTTCCTCTCCTCAGCTCCATCAGCTTGGAGACTGCAGCGTTACCTCTGCAGAAGATAGCTCAGTGTTTTACTGTTTCTTACCTGTCCAGTGTTGATGTTTTCAACACATGAGGCTGCAGTGAAAGGCACCAACTGAACCATCATCCTGCCATTTTCCCACTCCCATTTGAATTTGCCACTGGAGTCCAGAGGGAACATTATTGGGGATCTGTATAAGCCTCTTGCCTGAGGGTTCTACCTTAACAATGTTGTGGCCTCTTTCATTTCTAGGCATTCCTTCTTAATGATTGAATATGATTTTCCTTAGAGAAATGATTCCTAGCTGAGATACAGCACCGAGTTTTCTTCCCTCTGTCTCCCTTGAGAGTTATTGCTTCATCCATTACTTCTAAAGCATCCATCTATAGGATTAATCTTCACAGAAAAATTAGGAATGTGTGATACTTAATAATCCAGAAAAGGCACAAATCCCTCTTTCTGGTTCCTGAAAGTGTCAACATAAATCTCCTTGTCAGGACTATTTTCTTTGTCTGTGTTCCTTAGGAGTAATTAATGATAATAGTGATTGATAAACTTGTTATGCTTAGGGTTCGTAATTGATGGGCCTGTAGTGAAGCTGGGCTGTAGGTGTACTGTCAGTTCTTTGCGGCTATAACCCAGGCAGTTTCACAACTATGTTCCTCCAGTGAATGTCTGTGTGGTCACAAAAATGTGGCTTAAAGGTACCCTGGGGTCTCCTTTGATCATGGCTGACATTTTGATGATGTGCTGCTGAGTTCTTGGCTACTAGAATAGGCACTCAGCTCCAGTCTCCAGGGGAATGACATCAGTGGGCCTATTCCAGGTGCCAAAGCAGTGGTTGGTATTCAGATCCCATCTATCCCATGAGAAGGATGTTTTTGTTCTAAAGTAATGTTTGTTGCACGATGACTTGCATCAGCCTCTCCTGGGGTTTGAACTGCTGTTTCTCCTGGTTTAGAGAGACATGAATCCATCACAAAGGAGAATCATAGAACCGTAGAATGGTTTGGGTTGGAAGGGACCTTAAAGCCCATCCAGTGCCACCCCCTGCCATGGGCAGGGACACCTTCCACCAGGCCAGGGTGCTCCAAGCCCCATCCAACCTGGCCTTGGACACTTCCAGGGATGGGGCAGCCACAGCTTCTCTGGACACCCTGTGCCAAGGCCTGCCCACTCTCACAGTAACTTTTCTAACATCTAATCTAAACCTACTTTTTTTCAATTTACCCATTCCCCCATGTCCTGTCATTACATTGTCTTGTAAATAGTTTTTCTAAATACTCAAACAGTTCTGAGAACCAAATGCTCAGCACAAGTCCTACCCTGTCCCCTTTTCCTGCTTCCATTTGTAGGATCCATGAATGACATTTCCAAGGCAGTTGCTTGGGAGAGATGGATTGCTTAGGGAATGAAAGGTGCTTGCAGTTCTGTCCCAAAGCAATGGCTGGATCTGACCACTCTTCTAGCATTGTAACCCCAGGACAGTTCACCCTCAGTGCCAAAGAGCCCTGAAGCAATCAACATTAATGAATGCAGAGTATTTCTGAGGTACTGAGGAACAGCCTAATGGAGTAGCAGAAGTTCTAGTTGGGAGGGCTCTTTTTCTTCCTTGCTTAGTTCTCTTTTGGGCCTTTGAGACAGGTACTTTGTGCTGAAGCAGTAGGACACCATCCTGTTCTTGCTCTGCAAGGTTCTGCTCACTCCAAATTGGCCTAAGCATACACTGTGCCCCCAGGAACGGTCCCCCCCCATTCCTCTTCCTTCCCGTCTGCTTGTACCGGTACTTGAGCAATCTCCTGGTGGCTCTAATCAAAAGTAATCTTGGCTGTTTTCCCACAGTTCAAACCTGTCCACACCAATCACTGCCCAGCTGCACATGGGGTTGTCCAACCCAAGAAAGCAAATGTGGTATTGAGAACTGTAATGAGCAGCATGATCTGATTTTGAAGTAAGCTCTGCTTTGAATGGATAGCTGGACTAGGTGACCCCACAGGTTCCTTCCAAACTAAATCTTTCTGTGATTCTATGACCTTTGTAGGACAAATGGTTCTTTTATTGGTAGTGCCAGTTTCTGCTGGCTTAGGGTGACCATTAAATTATGGCTTAGAGAAAAAAGGTTTTGCATCAGCTGTTTTTCTCCACTGAGAAGAAATGGAAGCTGTAAATCTGTCTTGGACATAGGAAATGAGATGCCTTTATTTAGGATGCTACTGAGAATGTTGGTGATGCCCTTGTTCCATTGTGACCTGCAAGATGTTTGTCTCTCTGTCTCAATCCAAGCATCTTCTCAAAAATCCATTGTTCTCCTCTAATTTGGGGGCATGTCCAGCACAGGAACCCTTAGCTCCCCTTTCCCATACAGAGATTCTTTGCAGAAGTTCCAGAACCAACTCTTCCTTATCTTAGAAATGAAGGATAATGGTTGTTTGTCCTTCATTTATGGCTTGTACATGAAGAATCCTGCTCTGCACAGTGTGTTACATACCTGATAGATTCTCTTTCATCTGCCAACACCTCATGTTTCCTGAATCTGAGAGGAAACACACACAGTTCCTTTGTAAACTCAGCATATCACCTGTTGTTCACCAGAACTCTGTCAGAGCCTGCCTTTGGTAGTTGAGCTCAGCTGGCTTCATGAGGCAGCTTATTGTCTACTCAGCTGGGGTTTGGAATGATGTGCACCCCTGTTCTGGAACATATTCCTAGACTTTCATGTCAGAGGAAGTGGTGCTTCACCTGCTGCTAAGCTGAAGTGTCTTTGAAGAGTTTATTCTCTTGAATAAACTTGATGATTGTTCCATAAGAGGCTCCAAACTCCTCCTGCCAATATACAACTGGCCAGGATCTGAAATGGAATTGATACCATTCACATGTCAAACACTCTTCTGTCCTCAGCTGGGAAAACCCCCAACATAAAACCCAAACCAAAATGTGAACTAAGGTGTATAAGGTCACACATTGTATCTCTGTGTCCTGTTTTCTGATTCTTGTGTCTCTGTTCTGCCAAAGCAGCCCAGCTGGAGCAGAGTGAGTTGCCAGGACACAGCAGGATTCAACGCAGGAACTGGCTGCAGGTGAGAAGCAGTTGGGAGGAATGGCTGTTTCAGCTCATTCTTAGGTCCTAAATAGTTCCAGGGAAAATTGGTTGCAACTAGTAGATAGTTGGACCCTCACAGAATCTGAGCCTTGGCTTGGTGCGGGTGATGAGTGACAATATTAAATGATTCCATGGCCAGTTTTGTGTCTAGTTTGCAGCCTGAAGAGGCAAATCTCATTGAAAGGTTCTGGTTTCAGTGACATCTGTCACAGAAACTTTTATAGACTGGCCATGAGTGGCTCAATGTGTCCTCCAGCAGAACAGCTGTTACTGGATGTCTCCAATGGCAGCCTAGAGAATTTCTCTAGTGCCAAAAATGGAGAAACTCGTTTTGGAGAGACATCCCTGCCTGGCACTGCTGTTCTCCACCCTGCAATAGGATTGAGGGACACAGAGGTGCAATTTGCATAGCTTGAGATGTAATTTGTGACAAATTCTTGTCCATCATAAGAGAGGAAAATGCATAGAGATAATGAAAATATCCTATCTATATGAAATGTGGAGCCAATAGCTACACAGCTGTTGGTTCACTGGGGAAGCTTTAATGGCCTTTTTTTCTTCTGGCTTAAAGAAGGATCTGAGTTAACCTGTCAAGGACTATGACTTAATTAACAGAGCAAGTGGGAATTCTAACAACTGAGACATGTCACCCGAATAATTACCCTGCTTGATTAGCAATTGTCCTGGCTGAATGTCCAGCCTGTGCTTGAGTGACTGGGGATCAGGGTGTGTGTCACTGCAGATCAAGTGCTCATGCCATGCAGGTTTGCTTTTCCTTCAGCACATTCAAACCTGTAGGCTGCATTACTTATTTACCACCCTTACTGCTTCGAAGTTGAGTTTAATTAATTTTCTCAGCTGCCTATGTCATTCCAGTGAAGGAAGAGGGACCTCCTCTGGGTTGGAAAGTTAGCCAAACATAGGCAGCTATACTGAAAACTGGGACTAGCTTAAGATGGTACCTTAAGTCTCTTCTCCAGCTGGATGGGAAGGTAGCAGTTATCCTAGTGACCAACTGGAATTACTGAACTAAGGAAATGTGCAGCAGAGTGAGATGGAGGCTGTGCTATTCAGCAGTTTATTTTCCTAGTGGGTTTTTGGGATAGCTAAAGGATCCAGCAATTCATGTTCAAAACTCAGACTTCGGCTTAGGTGTGCTCTGAGAGGAGAGCATAGATTTACTGAAAGAACTCTCTCTATCAAAAGCCAGGGTGCCTTAAGGTGTTCCCTCTGGGACATCTCTGCTCTTGGCACTTACAAAGTGGTAGAGGAGTGTCTGAACAGCAGATAATGAGGTTCGATACCACTGTGCAGGCTTGTGTATCATGTTACCTTTAATGAGACCCTCCTCTTGCCATGGCTCCCTAAGGAGACTTCCCCCCATGGAATATGTCTGCACCAGACCTCAGAAGGCTTTTCACTTCCCTGGTGAGGTGAGAGGGTGAACCCTGATGGGCACTCACTTTGGTGCCCAACATGGTTTGTGCAGGGGCTGACACAGCAGCAGGTGAGGAGTTCGGAGGGTGGTTGAACCATAATTCCGAGGCACAAAGGGTGAGCTCAGGGAGTACAGAAACCTTCCCTGGAACGGAGGAGGAAAGTGCTGCTTGATCTAGACATTGTTATGTAAAACGTGATGATTATTCTAGCACAAGACACATCGAATTCCTTTCAATGGTTCTTTTAACAGCAAACTGTGGCTATTAAAACCGAAGGAGGGGATAAACTCTACATTAAACCATCTCTGGAGTACTCTGAGGATTTTGAACCTTATGAAAGCTTGAGTGTGGAGACAAGTGGTGATGATCCTCTCCCTTACTCCCAGGTACAACTGGCAGTTGCCTTCTGTTCATGGCAGTGTCATTTGAAATGTGGAAGGGCCCAGGGGTCAGTCTTGGCTAGTGCATTCAAGCCCAATATACAGTGGTTTCTTCATTAGGTGATTTTACAGTGTTGAGATGTGACATAAAGAAGACAAAAGCTTCTTTGAAAATGTAGTCTCAGTCAGCAACACTGCAAAACATTGTCCTGTTTTAAAGGGTAGAATATTGTCCCTGTTGGATTGAATCAAGGTATTCCCTGCAAGGAGCTTCTTTCACTTGATAGTTGTCCATATGAATGTCACTCTTGGCTGTCAAATTACAGAAAGCTGAAAGAACACCTTTTTCTGGATTTAGGTTAGTTTTTGAATAATCATGCTAAAATCGTTGCATGTCACTGTTTTACCTAACAAAAATCAGGCTCAAGTTTAAAAACTATTCTAATCAGTGCAGTTACTTTCCATCAAGAGTTGTTTTTGTATGGACTATGCAGCCTTCTATTTGATTACTAATTGCAGTTTGTTCTAGCACACTTCATAAATGTCCTGCCCTTAAAGAAATGAATAAATGAAGAAAAATTTATGAATGTTTTTCTGCTTAATGAAGTAATGAGATCAATGAAGTTCTTCTGGGTAGTGGAGTGGCATATATCTATGAACCTGTCTGCAGATCTTATCACTGACATCAGACAAAATTCCCAAGCATGTTTTCCTACCTTGCACCTGTTTCTCCTTCCTGTGTTGCTCTTGAGTTTATGACTTTTTTTGCTCTACAAACTGGTAACTTGTTAGCAGTGATGGATATTTATAATCTTTAATCATTTTAAACCAAACCCTCACTTTTTTTATTCCGGATGGAAATACTTTTTGATTTTCCTGAAGCTGTAATGTGTTTTCTTGAATGTCTTGTTGCAATGCAGATGCATGAGGTTTCAAACTCAAAGAAAACCTGTACAATTTCCTGTCAAATACTTAGAAATATTAGTCTTGACTGTCATGAAGAGATGCTCCATATGAAGGCTCAGGTTGCTTCTAAACCCTCTTTTGAACCTAACTTTGCCTGCTCTTTGTAATATGGATCTGTCAACATGGATTTCCTAACAAGTGTAATCTGTAGCAGCTTGAAGCTTTCATTGCAAACAGAACATACACTGTCACAGTTCATTTGTACCTGAGTTGGCTTCAGGTTTTCATTTTACACAGTTTGCTTACCTATACTTATCTCAAAACTCTAATACCAAGAAAATAGAGGGAAAAAAAGCATTTAAGAGAGGCAAGGTCTTTTCCTTTTGCCTTCATAAAAGCACACAGCTCTCCAGCATCATCTGTGCTGTTTGTGGCATATAATGAGAGAGGCAGGGCAGTTCTTTCCACAGTAAATGTCAAAACAGATTAGTTTTTGCATAAAATCCTGTTACAGTGTGTCTACTTCAAAAAACCTGTACAAACTGGAAGCTTAACCCATTAGACCGCAACTCTTCCTACTGGTTTTTGGAGTACAGATGTGTAAAGACAGGCCTGTTACCATCTATCCAAGTGGTTAAAGAGAAGTTGATATCACATGATATTGGCAGTCTGGTGAAGGCATTTGGAAATTCTGGATTGCAGCTGCTCTTGGAGAGAGCCACAGCTGTGTGAGCCTGGACAAATATGTGCCCTTGCCCTTTCCATTATTTACCTGCTGTTTGTAACTTATTCCTAAAAATTGGATTTGCCCATGAAACTCCTTGGCCTACAGAATGTTCCTGCTGAGAAGGGGTTGTAGGATGAGTTTTCTTTACAAGCCCTTGTCATGGGAGTGAAGACATGACACAGGAATGCGAATGTTCTTGGCTGCATCATGGCTCTGAGTTCATGAGAAGATGTTTCCTTCTCCTAGGCAGGAAGAGCCAGCCACACTAGTTTATTTTAAAATACATGTTGGAGGTTTTCTGACAGATCTGTTTGTATTGCACCAGGAACTGAGAAGCAGCTTGCAACACAGTGTAGAAGAGGAGGAGATGGAAGGCTCTCTTAGTGATGATTATGACTCTGTTGAAGAGGATGTGTTTTCAGAGCAATCTTCCACTGAGGAAGAGATGTCAAGCCTTGAAGACCTTCAGTTCCATGGCAGTAGGTCACTGCAGAAAGAACCTTCTGAGCATCAGGACGTTGGGAGATGCCTTGGCCTTGATTCTGGTGCCCTTACTGTGCTGGAGTCCAACCAGGAGCAGAGTAGTGAGTCTCTGTGTGCTCTACATCCTCCAGGACTGCAGGAGTGATTTGTTGGGAGCATTGCTTTTGAGGGAATGGCTGCTGGTTGATCATTAGGGTCATTCCACACTCTCAGTTTAATCTGCTGAGTTGGAGGATTTGCATCTTCTTGCTACTGTGTTAAGATTTTCTTTTCAAAGGCAAGGGCATAGCCCTAGTTAATGCACTGCATCAGCAAGTCTAGACACTTGGACAAATATTGTCTCAGATTGTCTCTCAGATTTCTCAAGAAATTATTATGTTTTCAATAGATGTTTGAACTGTTTTTGCAGTAACCCAGGCAGCCAAACCTTCCCAGTCTCACCTTTATTTCACATCCTGAGTGCTGGATACTTGTCACAGCATGTGCAGTTTATCCCTGATGAATGATATGAGCCACTTCTTTTAGTGTCCTTTGGAGACCTCAGTGTCCAAACTCACAGTCAGTGAGCAGCTCTCAAGGATGTTTAGCTTGTCAAAGGTAGAGACTTCAGGCAGGAACCAGACCTAGACCCACACTGACTATTTCTCAAAATTCCCTCCCACTCATTTCAGGTTCAGTAATTGCTTTTGATTATTGGTTTCATTTATTTTTTCTTTTCCTTATTCATAATTAATTGCATAAATGAAGAGGAATGATCTTTGAATAAATTGAGTAAAGGAGTGTTCCTCTCATTAGGGCAGATGTGAGTGGAGTGTGTATGGGGAGAGGGGCAGAAGAAGAGATGGGAACAAAGGAGAACAGGATTTTTGGGAGAGTACGTGATTGTTTGTCTAGAGAGAAGGTTCAATGCTGTAAACAATGGTGGCATTAATTCTCAAATCAAAAAGGGAAGTACTCACATGAACTACACCAAGCAACCCTCTCCTTCTTTAGAACTCTGAATAAGACAACATTTTATTCTGTGTTTTAAGAATTTATTTTAGTATAATTGTGTTAACAAGTGACTCAGGACTTCTTTTTAATTTTGGCTTTTTTTCTTTACAGTAATGCAGGTAAACACTTGGTAGAGATGAGATGTCTTGGTGCATTATAATACTATTTTTATTTTGTTTCACCAAGTGCAAGCCATGACTGTGTGCTTCTGTATCAACAGAACAACATCCATGGAAGGGAAGGAGGTTATCGCTGTAACTATGCCAACATAATTAATGCAGCAAAACCTTAGCAGTTAGGCTCCAGTAATTTCTCCTGGCCTGGCTGCCCTTTTGTAACTTCAAAGTGGATTATTGCTGTTGTATTTTTGTGTTGCAGAAGCAAAGGCAGTGCGAGTTCTCTCTGCAAAAAGGAAGGACAGTGCAGAATTGTATGTTCCTGCCAGGCCAGGCACGGCAGCGAAGAGAGTCACTTGGCCCATCTCTGCTGAGCTTCTGCACCAGGAGAGACAGGAAAGAGTTCATTCTAGTAAGAAAGAAGAATATATGATGTCATTAAGGAGAGTTTTCAGGCTTTTTTCCCCTCTGGCTCGCATGCAATTTCAGCACGTATCCAGCATGTGATTTTCTAGCTCTCCCTCCAGCTTTATTTTTTTTTAAGTGCCTTATTTTTTTTCCCTTCTTATGGTGTTGTTTTTACCTCCTTGAGTGTTTTCACTAAAGTTAAATTGTGAGAAAGACCCTGTCTCCTTTACTGTTCTGATGCATCTTGACTACCTTCCTTATCTTTTTCTTCTGCCTTTCAATCCTTGTCCTTGCTCCGTGTTTCCTGCTTTCCTTATGGAGATCTGTTCCCTGTAGCATTAACAGAAGTGTGTCTTCTCAAAACCAGTCATTGATGTTTTGATGGAAGATCTTAACATGATGCATTTGTAGGAATACAAAATGCATAGTTTTCCACAACAATAAAGGCACAGTTTTCCACAGCACAACAAAGCAGCTCTGGTGCTGCTGGGACTGTACTTGAATTGCGCCTTGAACCCTGGAGATCAGTCTCCAGTGCTGGGTAGATAAACCATTATCTAGGACCATTCTGTGAAATGTTTTTCCTGTCCAGGAGAACAACCTTTTGCAGGTACTGTTGCTTATTCTAAAAATCTGTGCTGAGGTGTGGTCTTTACTTGGGGAAAACACCCAACAAAACACACCAAACCCCAGAGCCAGGGCTGGGATCATGACTGCAGTTGTATTTCAGTGCAGTCCTTTCCAAGCTTGATGAATTTGGATTTTGAAAGGTCTGAGATGAAGTTTTCATGCCGTACTCTGTGGTTCAGATGCTCTTTTCAGAAGAGCAAAATCCACTTGTGTCCCAAGAAAGCAATAAGCCTAATGGCTTTGCAAAGTCTAAATATTAGTTTCTTAATTGGCAGGAAACCAAATGGAGGAAAAGAAGCTAATTCTTTTTGGCTTCAGAATGAATCCCTTCTGAGGGAGCTTTGGAGACCCTCACTCACCATCTGTCTGAGCAGATGCTTGCTTTGACTGCTTCCCAAAGATGTGTGCAGCATCTCCTCAGGTTATGATAATGCTTGTTTCTGTCCAACTACCATGTTAAAGCCTTAAATTAATTCCATTTCAGGGGGAGGATGTAGTCCAGAAATATCAACAGGACTTTATCCTCTCCCTGTTTTTGCAGAGATGGATAATGCTTGTTGAAAGTTTTCATGTGTGTAGGGAGTGTGAGTGCATGCAAATCTCAGCTCAGCTTTAATTTCTTGGCTTTTCCTGTTGCTTGCGTCCACTGCACTGTACTCTGCTGTTCAGTGAGCCTCCCTGCAGCACTGTCAGCACTCTGGCATGTCAACCAGTTCTCCAGTAGTTCCACTCAATCTCTCTACAACTTCAGTCTCTTTTCTTCCCTTGACTTTTAAAGGGCTCAGCTATAACCACTGTGCTTCTCTCTTGAATATAACGACCGTGCTTCTCTTTTAGTCCAATCTCAGAACATCTGTTGTTAAATTTTATTTCCTTTCTTTTAAATCTGTTTATAGGCAGTGATGTTTCTGTTTCTCCATGAAGTTTGGGAAGACAGGGATGTGTGTGGGCATTGTGATGACGACTTAAGTGATAAGGTCATTTATTTTGTCTTGCAAATAGCAACTCCTGACTGTCCTTATTTTGCTGGAAGACCCTGGGGATCCCTCCAAAATAGTTGAGCACCTCCGTTACACTGCAAACCCTCTGTGCTTAAATTATATGTCCTGCTTCTTCAGTGGACTATTGCAAGGCATTTCCACTAAATACCAGAACAAAGCAATCAAAAAGCATAAAAATGATGTTTCTCATTTGTCAGTTTTCCTCTTCTTATGATGCAGTTTTAACTGTTGTCTGAAGTAGGTGTGACTCTTGATGTGAAGCCGAGAATCGGAGGCATTCAGCCTCGAGGGGGATGGTTACAGTGTGCCAGCAAAGCCCCTTGCCCGTGGCTGGATCAGATGTTTGGAGTGTTCCCTCCTCTGGTGTTCCAGACCTGCGTGTCCAGACAAATCCAGAGTGCTGCCCTCTTGTGTTGGCAGGCCCCTTCAGCCGAGCAGAGAGGTTGCTCTCAGCCACTCGGAAGAACGGGAGTGAGAAGGATCCCGAGCCCTCGGTCTCAGCTGTGGTCCAGGCAATGCAGGTGGAGAACGAGGCCTTGCAGAGGGATCTGCAAAGGCAAGCGGTTTCCACGGGGCCTCAGAAGGTATGGCAGACACAGCAGAGAGCTGTTTGGTCATGCAAACCCCCCATGAATTACAATCTATTACACATTAAGATTGTGTATGAATAGATGGTGAGGCCTCTAAAGCGTAATTGAATTTGTGTTATTCTTCCAAAGGGTTGTTTTCTTTAATCTGCTTCCTCAGGATGGCATCCCACAGCTCTCTCTTGGTTACAGGGATCACTGAGCAACTGATAGACCAGCCATATGATGTGTCTGTACAGTCAAGTGCACAGCTGCAGGCCCAGTTGAGCCATTTTCATCCTGGAAGCTTCTTAAACAAGATAATGTGTGATTTCCACACCAATAAATCCTACATTCCTGCTGGACTCATTAATATGGGCACTGCTCCCTGTTTGTACAGTGTCATGTACACTGCTGGATCTTCCTGAGGAGGAGCTGGTGTGGGTTCTCTGTGTGTACAGCTCTTATCTCTAACAGCCATGTTTAAAAACAAAAATTCATCTTACAAACAAGGAAATCAACAAAACTCATAAAAAAGTGAAGTGCAGGCAGAGAAAGAGCCCATAGCACTGTAAAAACTTGCAATGCTTTCCCTCTCTTTTCTCTATTAGTCACTATTAATAGTTATATATTAAAAAAAATTTCTTTTTATTCTAAGAAAACTGAGATGTTTGGTCATTTATAAGTCTTTATTATCCATTTTTGGAGAAGGAGAAAGTCTGGTAGACCTGTGCTAAAGCTTTGGCCAGCCTTGAGTCCTACCAAATGTACACAATGAGATTTTCTCACATATGTATTTATGTGCATATTTAAAAGTTCTCAGAATATGCTTTTAGGTTACTTTTCTTCCATGTAGAAAATCAAGCTCCAAGCTCAGCTCTTCCATTAAAAATCAAGACCAATTCTATGAAATGTGCTTTAACTCAGTAGAGAGTTACAGATGAGCTGGGCCTAAACTCTTGTTCACTCCAGAGATGCAGACTAACACTGGTATGTGGAGAACAATCTGAATGAAACATGTGCATATTTTTCTTACTTAGAGCAAATCTTCTGTTTCATCTCTTGTTTCCTCAATGGCTGAACCTCCAGAAAAAAGCCAGACAAGGACTGTTGAGAGAGTTTGTCCTTTTGGAAGCAGGTATGACATATTTGCTTTAGGCTGACTTCCTTCTTTGAAGAGAGATTTTTCAGGATGCCACTACACCTGGCAATCTTCACATGGTCTCAGGCACCATGCAGGGAGTAGCAAATGAGGGAATCCAGCCTTGGGCCAGTCTCTGCAGAGCAGAGCTCTACCAGCATCTTTAGTGTCTCTTTATAACCTGTGCATTACTTTCTCCAAACCAGCTGTGAAGTGGAGCCCAGTTTTTTAACCAAACTCTGTATTTTTGAGGTGGGATGCTGCAACAGTTGTCATTCAGCATGGGGGTACACAGATTTTTCTGTGGGGTCTGTGTGTTCATCCTGTCACCTTCACACCAACCTAACTATTTCTTAAGAATGCAGGAATTATGAGGAAGTAGCACCTAAAAGAATGTGTTGTTTCAGACAAAAGAAGAAGCTTCTGAAAGTCTTTCTGGAGTGTGAGAGCCATTCTGCCTGTGATGATGACAGGTCCCTGGCTAATGACAAAGCTGAAGTAGATTCCACCTTGAGAGAGAAGGTTTGTATATGCACCATAATTGATGCTTCTCAGTATTATGGGAGTAAAAGCACAGTGAATTATCTGTATTCCACCAATCCTGCCCCAGGACAACTAATGGCAAGGGAGGATGAAAGAATTTATCACTGCCTCAGAATGACAGAGGAATCAGACAAGGAACATGGAGCTGTTTTCTCTTTGGGCTTTTGAAGAGGGTTGGTGTGTGGCAGAATTGGTGAACCCAGAATGACTGAATGCCATCCAGATAGCCATGACTTTGCAATCTTTTTGCTTCTGACCTATCAGTGTTGCAGTCAGTGTTAGTTTTGCTCCCCACTTTATTGCTTTGTCCCTTCAAGTTGTTGTCATGTTTCCTTTTGGTGCAGGTGGCAGCCAGTGTGGAAGTGCATGATGCCATTTATGTGACTATGGAACTGCTTTCTAACTGGGGCCATCCAGCCAACGTGGGCCTGAGCCAGGTGGAATTCTTTGACTTGCACAATGAGAAGATATTTGTGTCTCCTCATGATGTGGACATTCGAAATGCTGACAACCCAGGGGACTTGTGCTGCTTGGTCAAAAAGAACTTAAATGTAAGACAGCCTAGTCCTGGCTATTAAAATCTCTCATTATAGTAATTCCATAATATTCTATCACAAGGTGCTTTGTTCAGGAACATGATTGCATTTTGAACTTGACTGCTTATAATAATTTAAAAAATATTGCATATTATTAACAAATCCAGCATTGCTGTCCAAAATGTTGGTGTTCAGTTATAGCTTTCCTTTAGAACAGATTTTGATTCATTTGCCTGACTTGCTTAACTAAACAATTGGGTAAAGGAAGCTTTAACTCTGCCTCCTTACATATTAGCTCTGTGTCACTGTCTTGGGTAAAAGAACACATTCAGTTTTTTAAGTATTGTGCTGTAGAATGAGATCACAAAACTTTAAGAACAGTGAATTTCACATTTTACAGTATGCCTGCTGATAAACTGAGGCAGTTCTTGTGGTCTAAAGGAGTAGGAGCTTCAGTGCTAATTCCTTTCAGATGTTTCAGATGAATTTAATATGAGAGTAGAAAGAGGGAAAATATGCAGTGTTCTGAAATTGAATTGAAACTCAGAGTGGAGTATTATTTTCAGACAAATCCTTTTACTTGAAACATCTTTCATGCTGTCTCCTGACCACTGTGGTTTAGTGTCTAAATGTGCATTCCCCTTAACAGGCTGTGTTTCTGGCAGATGACAGTAGTAGTAGTAGTAGTAGTAGTGACTCTCAGACTCTCCTGATAATTATAAATTATGTAGTAACACATTCATTAAGCCATTATAAACCTGTTATTCTCAGCATTACTCATATATTTACATATACCAGTATTCTTAAGTAATGAGGTTTTAAATGTAATTGATTAATATATTCCTTTGATTTGTGACACTGTAATCTCACCTCTGGAAGCTGGAAGGGTATTGCATCCAAGATGCAATCTGGACAGGGAATACAGTCCCAGAATTTAGGCATGTGGTACCTGAACTGCAGATTCCTTCAGAAATCAGGGCAGCATTTCCAGGCTCTGTACCTCTCAGGAAAGCTTTTGGGTGCATTGGAAAAACCAATAGATTAATCAATCTCCAAGCAACTAATATTTTCAGCAGAATGAAAACTTGTGAAAAACTCATTTTACCATGGTTAAAACCCTTCCATCTTGGATAATTTTGGTGTACATTTGTCTTTGAGAACAGACAATAGATCTTTAATGTAAAGATCAGGGATTTTAGTTTATTTATTGCCCTTGCAGACTTTTCAGGAGAGCACTTTAAATTGCCTCCTTTCTTGTACTTTGTGATGTACTATAAAAGAAAAAAATGCCTGGCAGGACAGCAGGTGCTCTCATATGAGGAAGAAATAGGGTGAGGGTGAGCAGGCCCTGGCACAGGGTGCCCAGAGAAGCTGTGGCTCTTCCATCCCTGTAAGTGTCCAAGGCCAGGTTGGACGGGGCTTGGAGCAACCTGGGCTGCTAGAAGGTGTCCCTGCCCTTGGCAGGAGGTGGAATAGGATGGGCTTTAAGGTCCCTTCCAACCCAAACCAGTCTATGATTCTGTTACAATGCTTAATAAGACATAGACCAGGTATTTTATTGCAAATGTTTTCCATAAACCTTTTAGATTCTTGCACACATATGTAGGTCTTGTAAACCTCAGAATAACAAGCAGAGTAACTGGAATTCTGGAAATATCAAACAAATGTATTTCTTTACAGTGGTGAACCCTTAGACCCACATCATTCCTCTTCACAGTGCTTGAGCCTTCCTTTGCTCTCCATCAGCTGCACTTTCAGCGCCCACCCAGAACAGTGTTGGGTCAGTCTTCCACAAAATCTAAGACTGGAGGTTTCCACTCTCCCTTTCTCCCTTGGTCCAGCTCAAATGTATTTCCTGCTCCTTAACATGTCAGGTTCATCCTGATGGTTCAAAGAATTTTTGGGCTGGATTTTTCAGCTCTAGTTGCAAAGGCAGTAACTCCAGACCCAAGTGCATCATGTGAAGGCAAAGACACCACCATTGCTCTTTGTGATGAAACATGAATGTCCTCCACAGTCTTGTGAGTTTTGGCATGGATTCTTCAAGGTGCCTTTAGCACCTTGTGGTGTCACATCTTTGGCATGTTGATGGGGACTGTAACACCTGTGAGTTTGTGCAAACCCTGTCCTAAGCTGTTGCTTCCACTGATAAACCAAATGATCTCTTATGCCTCTCACTGAAGACACAGGACTCAACCTGGCTCTGATGCCCCTTCTGCTGTTTGGAAGATACGTACAGTTTTACAGAGAAACCAGTGAAAAACATGAGACAGTTCTTTCCAGAGTCCATTTCAGTGCTGAATCCTGTGAAGGCACCTCTGACTCTCAGTACACACCAAACCCTATTGATTTCTGGGGCATCAGGGCCTGAGTGGAGAGGTCTGCAGGTGGGTTGCTCATCAGATCTTTCCTGCTGTTGGGAAAATATTTTTTAACCATCCTTGTTCACAGTATGACTTCAAAAACATGATCCAGCCTTGAAGTTGACCCTGGAGTTGGGTTCACACTGATTTGAGGGCTGCCTTTCATTTCTTTGATGTTAAGAGGTGTCTCTTCTTCACTAGAAGTTTTATGCCCCAAACTGACATTAAACACACTGATCTCCCAAAGCTTTTTGAGAGGCTTCTGGGCCAGAGACACCATGACCTGTGGGAGTTTGGAACACGATGATGACCACCAGGAGAAGTGGATCTGTTCAGGATATCTTTGGACAGGCTGCAGAGCTCTGTCCTCACCATCATTAGGCACACAGCTACAGCAGTCAAGAGGAAGGTTTTGTGGTTTCCGCCTTCAGGAAAAAGCTGAAAGATTCACTTCAGACTGAAAGGATGTGGAAAAATACTGTGTGCCTGCTGTGTGTTTGTGTGTCC
The DNA here is from genome assembly GCA_013399695.1 of Formicarius rufipectus. Lineage (NCBI taxonomy): Eukaryota > Metazoa > Chordata > Aves > Passeriformes > Formicariidae > Formicarius > Formicarius rufipectus. Next base: position 338,798 of record VXAU01002171.1, read on the forward strand.
TGTGTGTCCTTGAGAACAGGAGGGGAGCTGAGTTATCTCCTGATCTCGGATCTCGCAAATGTTACCTGCATGTGTACTCACTTTATGCCATTTTTCATCTCTGTTTTGTGGTAACATTTGACATCAGATATATTAATATTCAACATTTTGATGCTGAAACTCCTCCTTGCTTCTTTCTGAACTGTCACACATCCTTTTATTCCATTTCTCAACATGTAGGGGTAGCTGTTCTTAACAATTTTCAGAAACAGGCATTTTTGTGTACTTTCAAGTCTCTTGACTGCCACTTGTATGTAGAATTCCAGTTGGGAGTTTCTGTGATATCTTTGAAAATGTCAAGTGTGGAGTTCTGTATAACCCCAAGGAATAGAAGGTAAGTGACGTTGGTTGCCTGCAAAGCCTGATTAAAACAGAGGCACAGGTAATAAAGCAAAATCCTGTAAGGTTCCCCACTTTGGAGAACAAAGCAGAAGTGGAAGCACTCGAAGAAATTCCAGAATGACTGCAGAGTGTCTGTGGTGGTGCTCAGTGATCCCCTCCAGTGCCACCAAAGCTGATTAATATGATTAAAATAAACTGGGCTGGCTGTGACCCTGTGGTTCCACAGCAGGGCAGGCTGCCTGGGCTGTGTGAGACGGGACAGCAAAGAGCTGACCTTCGTCTCCATGGTGGGTTCTTGGGAGCTGCCCTACAGGCACCACAGTGGGGTTTGCTGCTGGGAAATGGGGTTAAAGTTGTGCTCCTACATGGGAGGCTTTATCCCATTTCCCAGTGGCCTCATCTGGTGCCGTGGGGTGGGGGGTGTGTTAAAAATGCCCTGCTGGAGGGGAAGGTGGCAGTGACACTCTGCTTGCCTCTGGCTTTAGCTCCCACGGGAGAGCTGCCTGTGGAGCTGCCCGTTCCACCCGCCCGTCCAGCTGTACTTCGTGATCCGCAATCCCCACCGCGCACGTGACTTCGGCATCGCCAGGATCAAGGTCTGGAATTACAACCCGCCGGCTCCCGGTGTAAGTAGTCTTTTCTCAGCTCCTCCAATGTTTGCTCTGCCTTGCCTAGGGAATTTCACTTGGGTCTTCTTCCTGAAAGTGTGAAATAAAAGTAGCTGCGGTTTCCTCTGATAAAATAGGAGCTTTGAGGGGTCCCTATCTGCTGTGAAATTTGCTTCTGTCTTAATTGGAAGTGGGAACAATGTGGGGATGATGTTTTCATAGGCACAATGAGCATTTGCTTTCAAAGCCATTAAAGATCTCTAAAGACCTAATAAAAGGCTTGCATATCCTGTCTCTTAATCCTTTACTGTGGTGAGAAATAAAGATACAAAGGTAAGTGCATCTTAATATTCAGGACTCTGTTATTTTATCACCATATAAATATGTGTTTTAACTGTGTTTTCTCATGTATATAAATATAAATAGGCTGACTGTTGCTCAAGTTTGGGCTTGTTGCTTTAATTAGAGACATAAAATGGATTGGGTTGGAAGCACCTTAAAGATCATCTATTTCCAGCCCCCCTGCCATGGCCTGGGACAATTAAAAAGTCCACTACTGTGTGCTCATAATAAAACAATCCACTGTTACAGGAGAGACATATCATGGCAGATGGCAGATGGTCTCTTGTCTGTGTGTTTGAATGTCACCATGAAAATTATTCTTGTTTGTACACTGCAATGTTAAGAAAGAAATCCCAGGTACTGGATCAAAGAGGATTTGCTGTCCTGGATTATAAATAAGAGGCTTTATCCCTCTGGTTTTGCTCTCATCCATGTTCTTATATAAGCACATATGGTAATTTATACATACAGAAATGACTATGGAAGGGACAGCTTAAACAAATTTACTGTAACATGATTTATATTTGTTTTCCTGGAATTTTAATAGCTTTTTCCACTAAATTGTGGTCTACAGAATGTTCCGTCATCCTTAGAGTGTGCTGTTCTTGAAGGTAGTGGCAGGATTTGTTACCAAACCTACTGAATGTAATGCAGGAAGGACACAGAAATGGGTGTCTGCGTTTCAAGGCACTGCTTTTTTAATAAACTGCTATGAGGCAATCTCTAAAATCCATGGGGAGTATGATCCCATGGATTTTGGTGGAAGTGCAGCAGTTTGTACTTACTGAAGAAACGTCTCATTATCCTTCAGATGAAAGAATAATCCAAAGCAGTTCTGCCTAGTTCTGTAATTTGTCATGAGAAAGTTTCATCTGAAAAGTATAAACCCCAAAAATATAATTAGCTAGCAATTTTCTTCCTGCTAATATCAACCCAGAACCAGATTTCTGTGTGGATTTTGGTCATCATTCAAATGGCCTTCCTTCCCTCAAAAACCATGGAAGCCAGAGGTGCCCAAGTGCTTCTTCCAAAAATAAGCAAAAAACATGAGTCTTGAGGACTTGAGACTGGAAGGAGGAAAAATATATCTAAAGGAAGCTGTAAAAGTCAGATGACATCATTGCCATAGATTCCTTGATCCACTGAGTTACAAGGGAGGTCTCAGAGGGTGCTTCATCTTGCCTTTATTTACTTCAGATGAAACCTGTGAAAAAGAAGGTCATTTTTAGTCTGCAGGAAGGGAGAAGGTGGAAGAAAGGGCAGCCAGTTCTTTTCAGATTTGTCTGCAATACTCAGACATTTTACAAGTACAGCCTGGAAATTGCATCATTACTCAGGGCTATTAAAACCTTTTCTCAGGTCCAGTATAATGTCTGTGGTGTGTCTTCACCACTTTTTGAATGGAATCAATACTTAAATGCATTAAGGTCTTAGTTTCTCTCCAGCTGAATAATTTTCTTCTCCAAGTGGTTGCCCTCTGTGTGTGTTCTTCCTGCTCTATTCTCTTGAGCTGGAGATTTTTCAGTGCTGGATTACCCCTGATTGTGTGTAAGAATGCAGCAGCTTTGTGGCAGCACAATTAGTTTTAGAGAGGAACTTTTTTTCTTCTCTTCTTGACTTCTTTTCTCTTGCTCCTCCTTTTTCATGCTCCTGTGAGAGGTCGGGCAGCAGCAATTTTGAGTCCTTTATCCAGGGGCAGTTCTCAGAAAAGTGCCTCTGGTTTTATGCCTTGTCCTTTGTGCACAAATACCACTGAAATGGCCAGAAACCCCATCCTTGTTGTCTCACTGGGAGTGCCATCCCAGCAGGCACTCTGAGGGCTGAAGATGCAAGCTGGGAAGGGACACCAAGAGCAACTGTAGAATTCTTTTCACAAAATCTTTGGGTGCTTTTATTTTTCTTTCTGAGACTCCTCATACCCACCCACTTGTTCTGAGATACTGAGCCATTTTAATTACTCTTCCAGGAGAAAAAAACCCTGCCTTGGATGAAGGGTATTTGTTTACAAGGTGGAAATACCCGTGTGGAAGGGATTTTTCCAGCCTCCTCCTGCTCCAGGAGAACTGAGCAGTGGTCCCAGGGAAGCTAAACCCTGGTATCAGTCACTCCCACCAGCACAAATCACTGAGCAACTGAGAGCTCAGAAGAGGGATGGGAGGGAATGAGAAAGAGCAGTTCTTAGTCTTGTGCCTGCACATGTTTGTTCTTGGAGCCTCTGGGATCTGTTCATGTTTTTCCTCTCTGAAGCTCAGTGTGCTTAGGATTTTGGTGCAAGAGGTTTTCACGAGCTCTTTTCCTGGTTCTCCCTGACTTGGTGGTTTTTCTTACCCATCAGCTGGTACCAAAGCCTGTCCCAGTTCAGGCTGTCTCTGTTGTCCTACACAGATCTGCTTCATCTGGACAGGCTTCAGACATCTCTTTTGCTTCTTCTGATACTTGTTTCAGGTATTCCAAAGCATCAGAGAACAGGAAGTCTTTTCTCATGGACTGAAATAGTAATTTTGGAGTGACTGCCTCTTTTCTGGGCTCGATTGTCCCTCTTTCAGGGAGAATGACCTCCACCCTCTCATCTTTGTTCTGTTTCCTGTGCTCTTCCAGCACTGGTGAGTGGAGTGGGACTAATTTCAAAACAAGTTGCTTTTAAAAGGTTTCAGATTTTAATTTCAAAAGATGAGATAGACAAATACTTTTCATATGAACATGTTTCTGTGGTCCCCTGCAGTTTTTTCTTGTTTCCAGGTAAAAAGACAGAACTAAGGACTGAGTATTCCTAACAGCAGGAGAAGCTGGGATATTGTGTAGAAATGTTGAAGTTGTCCCAAATTCAACCGGGAATATCCAAAATCTCGAGTGTTTAAGGAGGACATTAGCAATCCAGACATGCAGGAATTTTAAAAATAGCATTACTGAGGCATGCTGATAGTCTGTCTCTTCCCCATCATAATTTCAGGCAAAGCCATGTAGGTAGTTTTTAGTAGATATAATTATTCAAGTGTTTTGATCCCCACTTAGGGGACTACATCACTGTCCTTGTTCAAGGGGAAAAAAAAAAGCCAGGTTTTATGGCCAAAAGCATCAGTAGAGCCTTCCAGTACTTTATGGCCCTCTCAGAGTTCCACAAGCAGCCATGCCATAATGACCAATTAAACTGGGTTTACAGCTGTTCTTTGAAGGCTATCTTTTCCTATCAGGAACGTGTTTCACATTCCTGCCCCTGCTTCCCTCCCTCAGCTGTGGCTTTCCTGTTATCCCCCCATGCTCTGCTTTTCCTCTGGGTAGATCCAGAGTATATTTTGTGCCTCATATGTGGTATTATTTGGAAAGCAACACAACAGATGCCATAAAGGCTTGTAAGCCTTAACCAAGTGCCTTCAGGAGTGAAGGGCCAGAAACATTTGTACTTGTAGGTGAAGGAGCAGAGGAAAATGGACATCAGTATTCAAGGAGAGCTGCCATCCAGGAGATGAACAAGAGGGGTGGAACTGAAGCTTCTTGCTGGCATGAAAAGCTTCTTAGTTTTCATGAAAAGAAGGAAAGAGCAGAGCCTTTAAAGGCTCCATGAGATGGACACGTTACTGAAAGTTAGAGAACAGAAAGGAGATGGATTTTGTCTCATCTTCTGTATTTTCTTTGAAGATAATGGTATTTTTGTCAAGAGGGAGAGAGGGTTAGATCGAAATGGTGAAGAGAATAGAAAGAACATTAGTTCCAATTTCAGTGGAATGAAAAAATCAGGTATTGGTGGGTGCCACAGAGAAGGAGAACTAGAGATAAAGTTGTGAGTGGCAGAATTGTGTCTGAGATAAAGGCCTTCCGCTTAAAAGGCCAGTTAAGTGTTGGAATAGGCTATCAAGGCAGATTAGTTGAAAACTGTTAAAACCAGATTTCTTCACAATGGTCGAGTTTATTTTACATTCTTCAGTGGAAAAAGATGGACTGGATGATTTTTTTTTTCTCTCCTTTCTAGCTGTTACTTCTTTGTGACTCTTTTTAGCTCCAGTGGCTTTGATCTGGGTGGTTGTTCACCATGGAATGTGGTGTGAAAGTTGTGAATCTCACAGATGCCGAAACAAAACGTGCCTCCGAAATTTATATCCTGATCAGATATAATTATGCTTCATGTAGGCTTCTTCCCTCAAGCTTCTGTAAAGAATCAAACCTTGACAGACAAAATGGTTCATTTTGCAGAGTCTAGCAGGGTTTTCAGCCCTTTTAAATAAAATCTGAAATATTCCATAGTATTTTTCAGCTGTTTGAGCTTTAGATTAAAGGGTAGTCAAAAGCATGTAACTGACACAGGGTTTAATTGTTTTCATCTTCCTATTGATTAAGTGTTCAGATGTCAGAGTCCAGAACAGTGTTATCTAATGCTTGGAAGCTTAATTGAAATCTTCACACTCCTATTTTTGTAGGACCTTGATATTGGAGCAAGGAAAGTGAAGTTGTATGTCGATGAGAACCTTGTATTTGATGGTGAATTAGAGAGAGCCTCTGGAGATCTCCTTGCTGACCATAACACTACGATTGACCTTACCCATCACAAGGAGGATCTCTCTGCCTCTCCCTCCAGTGAAAGGAAAGAAATAAATGCACCTGCAGTCACAGACAAGAGAGCAGACCTGCATTTCAAATGCTCAGAATCAAGCAGTGTTTCACTTAACTGCAAACCTCTGCCAGAAGAAAATCTCGAGCAGAAAATGAACTCAATTAGCTTCACAAAGAAAAATCTGTCTGAGTTAGAGGCTGAGCTGAAAGCACTCCCCTCTCAAGCTTGTGGAAAAGATGCCAGAGAGAGTTCAGCAATACCAGCAGTTGTGGAGCACTTCCAGTCTGATGAGGAGCTTTCTTTGAGGGAACAAATGGAGAAGTTAACAGGGAGAAAACTGTCTGATTCTGCAGGTGCAGTTCCACCATGGTTACAGTCCTCTTCCCAAGGGCCAGAGAGCAGCCAAGCTACCCCCAGCAAGCAGAAACCTTCCTGGCTTGCTGCAGAACATGGTCTAGGCTCGAGGTGTCAAACACAGTCAGATGGAATCCTGAAGGACTTTTCAGACCTGACAAATGAGGATGGCAAATGCCAGAGAAATGAACTGGGAAGACCCAGTAGTAGGAATGCAAGTGGAGATGAGAGATCACTGATGGTGACCAGAGAGGATGGTGATGTGGCCTTGGACATTCTGGAGCAGCTTCCTGCCAGAAATTGCTGCAGCTCACAGTACCCTACGAGTGGAAGGAGAAGTGTCAGATGCGGTAAAAAGCTGGGGTCAAACACTGTAAATCTTGGAGAAGATGATTCTGCTCTCAAAGGTAAGAGGTCACAGCAAGAGGAGCCTCAGTGCAAGTGCTGGTGTGTTCTCCATGTTGCAGAAGTACAGGCTCATTTAGGTGGGAAGGGACCTCTTGAGATTCCTGGAGGTATAGACGGGGGGGGTTAGTTTTGCTATTTGTGGGATTTTCTTCATTCATACTCTGATAATACTCGGAGTCTCTCTCCCTGTCCTACACCTGATGTGAAATAATCTTCTGAAAAGTTGACATTCTGATTTAGTGGGGTTTAATTTATTTGGAGCAGATGGAAGACTAAATTTCAGTAAATTATATTCCAAGAATTGACAGTCCTGCAGGCAGCAAATGTTTGTTAATATCAATTAAAATCTGCCAAATGATAAAGAAGAGCATGTCCTCAAGTTAGTGAGTAAATTTACAGAGCTGATTTGTGTAGTAGGTTTGTGTCTTTCTCAGTGGGAATATATACTGAGTATATTTATTCAGAGTGACTGGAAAACTGCCCTTATTTTCCCTTCTCTGCTCAGAACTTTACAAACTTCTCCCTCAAACATCTTGTTTATTTACGAAGAGTTTTCTGATAAATGTAACTGTTATCTGCTCAGTGCTTTTGATTATCCCTGTCATCCTTTCCCAGCCCTTTGGGATGTCACCTGCATGCTCTTGGAGGAGGAGGATCCAGATGTGTGTGGTTGTGTTCTGCCTCTGGCAGTGGCCAACAGTGTGTCCCCAGGGAAGAGCATGAGAATTGGGCAACCTTTGAAGTTCCTGCTCTCCCCCAACCTCTGGCAATCCATGGCTAAGACATTTTCTGGGTCTGGGGTATATGTTTGTGTTTAACAACTGTAAATAGCAAAAGAATAGAATTTCTTACCCACAGGTTCTACTTTGTCTCTCCTTTAACCACCTTTCCAGTGCTCAGGGTATATTTCCACTCTCCCCTTTTCTGTTTCAAGCCTTGCTACTCTGATTATTGGTTTTTTGAACCCTTCATGCCCCTTCTTTGGCATTCTGTTATTCTTCAGCATTCAATATCTTGTCTCAAACAAAGAGAGGCTGGCAGAGCAAGGACAGCAGGACCCAGGGAACTAGAGTAAGATGTTACAAAACTACAAATTGAAATTTTGGTTGTGATTTAGCATCAGGACAACATGCATGAAAGTGTAGCTTGCTGTATATTGAATTTTAGTGGTGACATTAAAGTTGTGAATATAAGGAGTGAGAAATACCTCTAGACACAGGAATGCCAGTTCAAATTCTCTAGCAGGTACTGCATGAATTTTTCAGACAAAGGTGAGAAAAATGGTTCTTTTTAAACTTAGAATGTCTGAATTTTTTCCTCTCTGACTCTCTGAAGAAAACAGCAATTTCTTGAGTACAGCTGAAGTTGCACCTCAAAGAAGAGAAAAGTAGGGAAGGATTTGGAATAACTGCCCTTCACCCTCCCACTCAGTGCAGGCAATTTACTGCTCACACATTTAACACTATCTCTGTTAAATTAAAACCTTAACATTGTGGAAACTGTAAATAAATCCCACCCTGGGATCTCAGTCCAGTTGTAAAGATGGAAACAATGCTGGAGTGAGGAATAAGATGAGGTTAAGGTAAAATAAGGTTATCATGAATCCATACCCAAATCTTCGTTCGGGAAGCACAGCCATGATGATGATGATGATTATGATGATGACAGTGTACCCTAATTTTGCTCAGAGCAGGGTATTTCATGTGGTACTTCAAGCTCCCAAGATGTTTCTGTGCCTGGGAAAATTGCAACCATCCAGCAGCTTTTGTTCTCTCTGCACTGTGCAGGCTGAAACCATCTCCAGAGTGTGGCTGATTGAGCTTTAACAACAGGCCAGAAGGGCTTTAAGTGTTTCCCCGAGAGAGGTGGGGTTTATTTGGCACAGGGCCGAGGGAAGGGCAGCTTCCCAAAGGAAGTGTGTGCCAAAGGGAAGGCTGCAGAGCCTCATCCCAGTGTCACAGCACAGCTTTGGGCACCAAATGAACCAGAACCTCAGGAATGAGAGATGACTCGAGTTAACGTCGCTCTAAAAACAGCCATTTCTCCTTGATAACCGCTTTAATGTGCAAAGGCGAGGCTGGGAGTGCGCTGATAAAATTAGCAAAGAACATCTCGTTCGGGTTATTGCGAGTTGAGAAGATTGGGGAACTGCACACAAGGATGAACCTGAGGGCTGGAGCAGTGGAATGCGATGGGCTGGTAATGCTTGCGGGCTCACTCGGGGACTCATCACCAAAAAATGAAGTTGTGAGCTGAGCAATCATCGATTGCAAAGGAGCGAGGAAGGGAAGGCCCGCGGCTGAGCAGCTGATTGCCTGTGAAATGCAGGTCCGGTGGGGCAGTGCAGTCCCAGGATGGACCGGCAGAGGCGTTTGGGCTGGCTGGGGAAATGGTAATAACTCTGCACAGCCGCTTGGGACAGGTGGAAAACTGCAGCCCCGCTCCTCCGTTTTCGGGAAAGCTGATTACAAAGTGGAACAGAGAGAGAAGAGAGCTGTTAGGGTGATTTGGGAAACGAAGCATGTGATTGCAGCATGGAAATGTGATTGCTATTTATGACTGCAGGGAGGGAAAAAAGAGATTAACACAATAGAGGGAGAAGAAAGGTGGTTTTTTCAAGGTGGTCGTGGCCCAAAATGTAGCTTAGTAAAGGTTTGAAAGGAATTGTATGGTATGTGTTGCCATCAGAAGCAGGATGAGGTATTCGGCGGTTCAGGACACTCCTCCTAAACCCACAGAGGAGTTGGATGTTTGAGGTGTCGTTAATAAATAATACATTTTAGATTCTGGGAGAAAAAAGCCAAACCCTGTAATCCTTTAGCCATTTTCCTGTACTTTGGGGTTATCCCTGCTTTCCTGACAAGTCTCCACTTCTGCAGTTGTCACTCCTTAAGATAGCTAAGAAACCTATTAATCTCCCCTTGAACTGCCTTGGAAGTGCTTCAGCATTGTAAGATCTGGACTCTTGCAAGTAGTTAACATTAAAGTAAATCTAACAAAGGAAAAGGGAAAGACTCTCCCAAACAAGGCAGGTCAGTGTCAAATGCTCTTCTGTATTCTGCTCATCCTGAAATTTCCAAGCTTTAACATTTTGAAGTGGTAAATATACATCGAGTGTCTTCTCCAGTAGATTTTGAGGCTCTGGGGTGTCTTGTTTGGGTTCACCCACCCCTTGAGTGTCTGTACTGACAGTGCTTTCAGCAAGAGAGTGACTTAGAAGTGGCTGATGTTCTTAGATCTTTAACTTCCTTCCTGCGTTTCACCTGCAGGGTAAGGAGGAATGGCCAGGTTGGTCTCCAGCCTTTCATTCTGGAAGACAGAACTCCCTCTTCCAGGGAGTTTCCCGTCTGCTTTAAATTCTCATTTTGATCTCACATGTCCCCACTGTAAATGATTATTTGCCTTAGATCAGGAACATTGCTTCTTTTCAATATTTCCAAAACCGGTTAAAAGTCAGTCTTGAGCAATCTTTTGGGGAAACATTATTTTGCATTTAATGGCAGTTAGCATTTATTCTTGATAGCCCTTTGTTTTAGTCCCCACCCAAGGACCTTGTATGGAAGTGAAATCTGGCCCATGGGCCTGTAATTGTTTAGTACTTCACTTCCTCTTCTTCATTTATTTGAAGAAAATACCTAAGTGACTGCTTTATTGACAATCTTTGTTATTATCTGTTCTTAATTGTTTTGGGATGGAAATTAAGCAGCTCCCCAGTGCAGCTACGAGGAGAACATGCTTTGCTCCCACTGTGCCCCTCTCATTTGTTGCCCTTGCTACATTCCCATTAAATACTTTGTCATTATCTCCCTTCCACATCTCACACTTGCTGAAAAGTGGGGAAAATATTTGAACATTACCACACTCCTCATGCTGAACCTACTTCTTTTCTCACTGCTTTTCTTCATGTACATGTTGTTGATTTTGAGAGGATGCAGCAGCTTTTCTCTCTTAATGCTTTACATGAACCAGTTCAGCCATTCCCAGCTGCAGGAAAGATCTGCAGAACTGCAGACAGATGATTTCAGCTGTTGTGACAGCCACATAATAAGTATCCCTGGGCAAAATCCCAGTTTCCTTAAGGGTTGAGTCAAGGATTCACAGCCTCAAACTGAGTTGCAGTTTGTCCCATGGCGTGTGCTCTGCTCTTCAGTAGTCAAAAGGGATGGGGTTATTGCGTCTGTATGGGGGAGGGGAAACTGGGATGTGGAGCCTTCACAACAGAGAGACATTAGAAAGGTGCCACTGCAGGAGAATGTCACAGTGAGGGACATGAATGTGACCAGTATCATTTTGCAAAGTCCGTGTCTCAGTGGGTAGTTCCCAGTCCTGTTTAGACGTTAATTGCCTTTGTGATGTTGTTTTCAGATGAAGACTTTTCCATCAAGGACGTAGCACCCTCGGGAGCCAAGTGGTGCAGTGAGCAAGAGCACACCCTGCAGGAGTCCTGGAACTCCTTGGTGAAGTTTAATTACTCTCATCGTGGCCGGATCTCCAACATGGATTTTCAGGGCGATATCTTTGATGAGTTCCTCCATCAGCAGAAAATCAACCGCTCTGGAGAGTCTCAGCAAGGGAGAAAAGAGGGGCTCCAGACACTGCTGAGGAGGCCAGAAGGAGACAACTCTGTGGAGGCACACGAGGGAAATGATTTCAAAATTCCTGTGTTACCCTACGGGCAGCACTTAGTGATAGACATTCGGACGACATGGGGAGACAGGCACTACGTTGGGCTCAATGGAATCGAAGTTTTCAGTGCTAAAGGAGATCCTGTTCAGATTGCAAAAATAACAGCCGAACCCCCTGATATCAATATCTTACCAGCTTATGGGAATGATCCCAGAATAGTGACCAACCTCATTGATGGGGTCAATCGGACACAGGACGATATGCATCTCTGGCTGGCACCATTTACCCCTGGCAAACCTCACTTTATCTATATTGACTTTGTGAGTCCCTGTCAGGTGGCTCTGATTAGGCTTTGGAATTACAACAAGTCCCGGATCCACTCCTTCAGAGGCGTGAAAGACATTGTCATGCTCTTAGATGAACAATGCATCTTTAAAGGAGAAATTGCCAAGGCTTCAGGAACGTTGTCTGGAGGTATCCCAGCCCTTCTCATGTCCTTTTGGTGCAAACAAGTACATTTGACATCCTTGTTCTCACTGCACTTCAAAGCAAGCTGGCACTTTGGCTGGTGTTGGGTTTCAAAACACAGTGCAAGGCCCACTGATGCCTCCCTCACTGATGCCTCCCTCACTGATGCTCTGCATTTTAGCAGCATATAGGGCTAATCTCCAGTTCTTAACCATGTCTTAGCATCAAGTCTGTGTTTCAATAATATCAGGTAGTCAGGAGAAATGTCCAAGTTGCAGCTTTTTCTTTGTTTCCACATATAATGCCTTTTGGAAAAGGTGATGGAGAAGGTTCCCCCCCAACTTTGTCTTTTGTATGTATTGAAGAAGTGCCTGAGTTCTCCAGGTTCTTCTGCTGTGCAATGTCATTTGAGAATGAAGTACTAATTGTAGCAGTATCAGTATCACCTTACCATAAATTCTCTTTAAACACTGCTGCAAATTAATGTAAAGAAGAACCAAACCCAGTTTTTGAGGCTCTAGATGTTCTTCTGCATTATTTCCCCATGTAATTCTGTGTGTTGCCTTCAGCTCCAGAGCACTTTGGCGATACAATATTGTTCACCACGGAGGATGAGATCCTTGAAGCTGTGTACTGCTATGATGAGACCTATGATGGAGAAATGGAAAATGCCAGCTCCTTGATTTATGAGGAAGAGCTAAAGAGGCCAACAACTGCTGACAGGGAGGGAGATGAGAGGCCTTTCACACAAGCAGGGCTGAGGACAGAAGATCAACAGGTAGAGCTTGCTTTGTTCCCAATTCTCCATAAATGTCTTTCTGAAACATGACATGGAAGTAATAGACACAGTTCTATGGTGGAGTAAAACTCTGCAGAAGAACGAGTACAACTATGACTATTTTGAAGAGTTGGTTGGTTTTTTTTTTCACCAGCTCAATAATTTACATGTTTTTTTTAAATCCAAGAAGGTCCTCCAAAGTTTGGTTTCCCTGACTAATTAATAAGCTTACAAGGAAAGCTATACTATTTTTCTTCCCTTTTACTTACTTGGACAGAGATTAAGGGGAGTTCTTTTTGATTTAAGGACTCCTGAAGGTTTCTGCACTGTCAGTGATACATACACTTATTCATACAATGAGTGGCAGTACTGCCTGGCACTCCAAACCAAAGATTTTTTTGTATTTTCCACAGAGAATATGCTCTTGCCAGTTTCCTCCTCCACAAATTAAGTATCTTCAATGAGAAGGATCTTTTCCTGTCCACCTTCCACTTACTTTTCCTCTCTTTCTTTTTTTGATTAGAATCTCCACAGGTTTGTGTGCATTTTGCAGCACAAAAATGCCTCTTTTCCTTAAAGGAAAGCTGTATTTTCAAGTGCTGCCTTACACCATTCCAGCCCAACAGTCCAGTGTCTGAGCAAAGATCCTGCAATATTTTCTCCTCATAATGGTTTGGAACAGTCTTTGATCTGTTTTCCTTCAAATTTTCTACTTTCTCATAATCATGAGTCCCTCCTGTTGCATCAGTGAGGTTCTCTTTTTCCCAGGGGATACACTCTTCCTTGTGATTGTGTGAGGAGATACAAAGCTGAATCAATCCAAATTCCAACTGGTTCAGCTAAACTGCTCCCAGGGATGGTTCCCAATGAGCCTTGTGTGGTTGCCAACCTTCCTGTTCTGTCTTGTCCTCTTTTCCTTGTGGCCTTCGAGACAAAGGGAGACATAATGGCATTGGGATTTGATGGCACTTGAAATCACGAGTCAGTGACTCTAACCTTTGAACTTCAGGAATTTTGCTCCCATCTTTGCTTGTGATGTCTTGAACTGCTCAAACACCTTAAGCAGTGCAGGATTTAGTGAACACAAATTGAAGTTCACCTTCCTTTTCTTGGTCACTCATTTATTGTGAGCTTTCAGCAGAACTTCTTCCATGGCAGGTGCCATTGCCTGCACTGCCTGGTCCTTGCTCTGCCTCTGCCTTTCATTTGGCTTTTCAGCTCTGCTGTCTTCCTACCCCTGAAATGTGCTGCCTCAGCAGTGCAGTAACAAAAGCTGCTGTGACTGAGCCATTGCTCTCTCTGTCACTGTGTGTTTGCTGATTTTTGTGGAGGGATGCTCCTGCTATCAGACTGACACAGGTCTGCTGGGCAATTTGTCTTCCCCACCTTAAAGTTGTCAGACCACTACAGGGTTTGAACAGTCTCTATTGGTCCTTCACCCTGTTCAGCAGATGAAATGATGTTTTACTGCACTGACTGGAAAGCTTCTTCAGAGCTCTGAGAGAAGTGTCTTATCCTTTCATACCTGTTATCCATGGCCATCTGCCTGTCCCATGAATTCAGTAATCCTGGACATGGGGACTCTCCTAGCAGATCAGACCTCTCCAGGCTTCCCTGATTCAACTCTGTGGCCAGTAATGGGTGCTCAGGGAGAATGGAAGAACATCAACACTAAAACACTCATCCAGCCCTTAGAAATGTGTCTCACAAGGACTTTTTCACATAACCTTTGTGTTTAGTATCCTGCCACAGATTTTTATTGCATTAAGTTCATCCACTAGCTTTTTGAACTCCTGTGCACTTGCACAATTTACAGTGCTCTGAGGGAAGTTTCCCAGCAAAGAACCTCTTTCTCTTTGTCTCTGGCTTCATTTAATGTCCTCTAGTTTTTGTGTTGGAAGAAACTAAACAATGATTCCCCATTGCCTTTTTTAAGCCACTCAAGAGGTTTATGCCCCTGTGTTAGAGTCTTCTAAATATTTTTTTCCCAGAATGGTTAATCCTAGTTTAGTTATTCCTCACAGGGGTGGTGCTATACAGTGTGGTCAGGTGGAGGACTTTCTGCTTTTTCTTGCTTTTCCAATAGCTCCTCTAGTGTGGTGCTGTTTTGTTTTGGCCATAAGAATCTAAGGACACAGGGAGGGCAATGCTCACAGGCAGAAGTAGTTGAAGTAGTAGAAGAATTGGGGATGTCTGAAGGAAAAGATAGTGGGCACCAGTGGAATGAAGGGATCTGAGTAGTCAAGAAAGGGAGGAAACAGGAGATGATGTGGCTGGTTTACGGTCTGCAAGGGAGGGCATTATTTTGCAGTCTGCAAAACCAGTAACTTCATTGTGCCCATGGGTTTTGATTTTTGGTAAAGTTAAAATTTGTAACTCCCAGGCTGTCTTTTCAAGTTGTTCTGAGGAAGAGGCATCAGCCATCAAAGGCAGAGTGACTGTTCTGCATGAAACCCCCCCCCCCTCCCAGCAGGAAGGGATTTCCACCTGTGGGTTCCCTCTGTGTGTGTATTAATGTCAGGGCACTCCTCTTGGGGAGTTCCCCTCAATTCCCTTAACCACCCCGGGGCCAGTTGCTGCCAGGGGAAGGATCTTGCAGGCTGGGCACAGGGTGGGAGTGCTTGCACTGCAGAGATGTCATGGAACAGTAGGAGAGCAATGTTGACAAGTCTTTTGTTTATTTTTGGGCACAATGCAGGTCCATTTGATGCATTCTGGATGACAGGAAGTTTACTTCTAATGATGAATTAAACTGTAGGGGAGTCTGGACTTCTAATTTCCTGTTTGGCTTTTTGACTACTAATGAGGACTGAGCTGATGTTTTTATAGAGCTACTTCTAAAAATGCCAAGATGTCATTCTGGTCTGCTGTTATTAATTTTGGAGCCCAGTACTGGTGTATGTAAAATTAGGATTGCTTTCCTCTGGTGTAGCATTTTTACATTTACCCACAGTGAACAGAATTTACCATTTTATCACAGTCACTCCACAAAGTGAACTTTTATCTGTAACCCTTTGCCATTTTTCTTTACTTCCCTGCTTGCCCCAGTATGATCAGCAAATTTTGCCATCTCTTTATTCCCCCCCTGGTTTGCTTTGCTGCATAGCCCAGGCTCTTTTTAGTTAGTTTTTTTTAGAGAACAAGCACAAGCTTTTGGACAGCTTTGCTTGTTTGTTCTGCCTCTTAATTCTTGAGAAGGACTCGTGGTGGCACTCTCTGGTCTGGACTTCCTTCCAGACTTCTTGTCTCTGCAATGGCTTTGCAACATTTTGCAAATGTAAGATAATATCATTTGCTGATGGCAGAGTGCAGGGGATAAGAGTGACTTTCAGGCTCTTGGAGGATAGAGTCTCCCATTCAACATTCCTGTGTGAACTAACCAAAAAACTCCACCCTAACAGTCTGGATTTTCTAAGGATCCATATAATCTTCTACATTTGGGGCATGTTTTCCATTATTTGCAGGATAGTCAGGGTGGGGAGGCAAAGGGGAGATTGATATACAAATGTAGTAAACCCAAAAGGAACAGATATAAACCCTCACTTTATGAACAATGTCTGTGATGTGTGTGTGGTATTGCACCTACTGACTTTCTTTTTAGGTTCAAGATCCAGACTCTCTCTCTGAATGTGCACCCAAGGAAACAGGAATATTTACTGGAAAATGTAAGTTCTTCCACTTCTTCCTTAACCACCCTCCCCCAAACATGTTATCAAGGAGGATTTGATTTGTCAGGGCTGTAAAGAACTTTGTGACAGATGTCAGGTCTAGAATAAAGAATAGTAATTGAATATTTAAGGCAGAAGCTTTGTTTACAGCATGATATTGTAACAGTTGGCTTTTAATCTCAGAAAAATAACATTAGCCATTTGCCCAGTCCCTGAATGGGATTTCTAATAGCTCTTTGCCTTAGCCAGTAATTCTCTCCCAATCCTATGTATTTATGTAGACTGACTGAAGTTTTCAGATTGGATTGACAATAGAAACCCCACAATAAAGCTAGATCAGAATGTTGTATCTGTGCTTGAAGCACCTGCTTTCTTTATCCTGTACAAGCCCAGCTCTCTGTGGGCCTTTAATTTGTTGTCTAGCTTCTGGATGGCCCCAAAGCTTCAGGATCAGCTCCTGGCCCTTTGAGAACAATTCCCAACAGGATATTTTTCACCCTGAGGGCAAACACTGGAATGGGGATTGAGAGAGGGTTTGAATTCTACCAGCCTTGGAGCCCAGCAAACTTTGAGTGGCTTAGCTCCTTAGGGACCTGATCTAATGGACATGGCCCGAGCTTGGGGTTGGGTTAGACGCCTCCGGAGGTCCCTTTCCTCCTGCATCACCCTCAGAGTCATGGTGAAATGAGTACTGACCCTCGTGTGGACAGCTGCTCCTGGCTTTTCCCTAGGAAAATATCCTCTGCTTTTCCCTGGGATCTCCTGCATTCCTGTCCCCTGAGCAGTGGGAATTGCAGCCACTGTCAGTGTAGCCAGAGCTCCAAATCTGCCAGCTAACAGGACTGTTTCTCTCTTAGTGTCCTTGCAAATGCAAGTGAGATCTTAACAGCCAAGTGAATTTATGTGTATATCAAGACTTGCTGCAGCTATTTAGAGCTATTTGGGCTGGATGGCTTAATAGGTTTAATGCCTGTTTGTTTTTCAGGGCACCATGACTGGTGGTGCTTCTTTAGGCACTATCCAACCTGATTATTTGTGGACTTCTGTGCTGTGTGAAATGAAAGATATTCTTAATTTACAGTGATGGATTTTTGTGGGCCCTGATCACATTGGAATATTACTCGTTATATCTGTGTGTGCTATTTCTGTTTTTTTCCAGTAAGGCATAAACCAAGGGGATCTGAAGAGACATGTGCAACTTTTTGTCTGTCCAGTCTTTCTCTCCTATTTATTGTCCAGAGATGCAGGCTAATCCATATTGCTGCTTTGCACTGATGCTGTCTCATTAAAATATTTCCACGTGTCCAGTTCTGATGTGAAGATAGTAATTAAAAAACATCAGTAAAGCACATTTGTGTTTTGCTTTAACTACAAATTGCTGTTCTCTGACAATTTATGGGCTTATGAGAGACTGGATTTCTGTGATCCTGTATAGTCATTTATCTGGTGGAAGATGATGGATAGACTTCAGACTGATTGTCTGTGTCTGTATAATCCCAAAATCTGGCATGTAACTGCTTAAATGTGTCACTGAATTGCAGTCTCAGGAGTGAGACACTTGGTAATGTGCTTGATCAGGGGCTATGTAGTTAAAAGTAAACGAGGAGCCCACCTGAGGATCTAACACAGACTAAAAAAAGATGCTGTTATATGGAAACAGGGACATAACCCAGCAAATACCCAAATCCATCTTAGCAAGTTATTTAATCCATACAAAATACACTTCTTGCTAGTCATTGGAACATGTTTATATTGGCCCCTGACTTCAAACTAGTGAGTATGTAGATAAATTGCATGTATATTCTTTTATATAGGCCTGCTACTGAATTTTACCATGACCTGGGGAGACTCCCATTACCTGGGACTGACAGGACTTGAAGTGATAGGAAAGAATGGCCATGCACTGAAAATAAGCACAGAACAGATTTCTGCTTCACCCCAGGACTTAAATGATCTTCCAGAGTACACAGGAGATTCCAGAACATTAGAAAAGTAAGTAATGAAGGACTTGGATGCATTTTACATCAGATGTTATGAAGTGACAGAATTACATAAGCTTCTGTTATGCTAACACATGTTAATGCAAACATGATTTCCATCCCATCACTGCTCATTCTTGGAATTCACAGGCTGCCCAAGAGCAGCTTGTTGTGTGGAAACATGAATGAGATGTTTCCCAAAGCTGGGCTTTGAGTTAGGAGATGGTAACATGCCTGGGTGGTATTTCTGCCAAGCACTTTCCAGGAAGAAATGTGGGTGTTCTGAAGCATCTGTTTGTGCATATTCAGTGCTATTTGTGCAGGATTTCTGGATAACTTCAAGGAAAATTTTCCAGTTAGCAAAGAATGAGGATGTATTGGGGAACTGCACAAATGGGTGCCATTCTCTTGGCAGTTTTGCAGCCTCTTTTTTGGTAATTCCAGTGAAGTTTTCTTCATTGACACGTTTATTTCCTTGAATTAACATTCCCATCCTAAATGGCAGCGGTATAGAAATCCTAGGCTGGAGATCTGGAGAGGACTTGGCATGTGGTTGTTATTGAAGCTGCATCCTGTTGTTTCTGAGTCATATCTCCATTTTAAAGGGTATTTTCAGTTGCAGTCCTCTCCTCTGGCATGTTTATGGGCTGTGACTGGGTTTATGAATTAGGACTTGTCTTTTCAAAGTCTCTGTAGAGTCTTCCTTGGAATGTTAGATTTATTTGCACGCGCACTAACTCTGTTATTGGTAATTTCTGCAACCCTAACCAATACAGATAGCAAGCTTGCTGGTGTCTAATTCCTTGGTGCTTCTGCCTCTTTGTGTGAAAATCTCATCTGTAGGCACCAAGCTCTAAGAAATCCTCCCATGATGTATTTGAGGAGTTTTATTTATGGTACTTTTTGCTTGCCAGCCTTCCTGCTGTTTTTTGGCCTGTGCATACATATTTAACCTTGCTGAGTTTATGATTCTATCAATTCTGGGTTTTTTTGATCATGAATTTTGTGGAAAGATGGCTTGTAATAAATTTGTTTATCCTGCTACTGAGCTAGGCTGCCTTTGAGTTTTCAAGTCCTCCCTCAGTTTGATGTCTTTCTTGGTAAGTGAGATACATTTTTAATTATTTTTACATGTTTTCTCTAAGAACTTTTTTTGGACACAAGAAACAGAGGCTTTTTTTGGCTTTTGGTATTTCTGCAAGCATGTTGAATTTGAGAACACTGCAGTGCTCTTCAGCTGTGGCATTTGGAATAGGTCCTGTGTGCTCTTCAAGACCAAGTCAAGAATTATGTCTTCTCTCATGGACTTCCTAATCAGTTCCTCTGTGAAAGAGCCATTATTCAAATCTTTCTCTTTAAGGAACTGCCAAGCCTGGCACTCATTCTCCTATTAAACTTTTAAATAAATATCAAGTATATACTTACTTTTTTGGGCAGTGTACCAAAGTAATTACAGTGGACAATTAATTCATATTCTTTACTCCATCTTTGTATGCTGCAGGAATAGAAAGTCAGGATTCCAAAAGGAGAAAATAACAGCTCTGACTTTATCCAGCCAGCCTGAAGTCTGTGCTGGTATGAAAAGACATTGTCCTGCTGGTGGGAAGCTCTTTAGGAAAGCAGGGCTGTGCCTGACTGTGGGCATGAAGAATGTAGGTCCTTCTTAGGGTTCTCCAGTTGCCATGCAGTGCCTTGTTGGATTCAGTAGGGTTGGGTTGGCATAGGAACACACTGCAGAGTGCCAGGTGGACTGCTCTGGCCATGGAACTCTCTTAATGAATTATATTGTGCCTGGGCCTCAGAGTTTTGCCTTCAGCCACTTTTATGTACAAAGGTAGCTGAGCTTTCCTCTGCCCACCCCTGTTCACACAGGGAAAACCTCAGGGTTGTGCTGGTTTTCCTCCAGCTGACCCAACTAACGAAAATGCTGCTTTTTCTCCCCACACTGTCTTTAATTCAATAATTGTGTGGTCTTTTTGGTGCTCTTTAGTTCGTGCACTTGGGCACAAGAGGCCCAGGAAGCTGAAGGTGCCATCCAGACCTCAGTGGACACCTGGTGAAGTCCCTGCTCTTCATGAGAGAAGGCAGCTTTTCCCCTGCTGCGGCTAATGGATTTTTCTTTTTGTAGGTTAATAGATGGGACTAATATCACAGTAGAGGATGACCATATGTGGCTCATTCCCTTCTCTTTTGGAGAAGATCATCTGCTCACAATCCATTTTGATAAAATTGAAAGTATTGCAGGGCTCCGCTTTTGGAACTATAATAAATCTCCTGAGGATACCTACAGAGGGGTAAGTAAAAGAAAAGGAGCACTGCCAGCAAAAATATCCAGCAGTGCATTGGAAAATTGGTGCTGTGATGAATGAATATAGCTGCCTTAATGGAACACCATAAATCTCTCTAGATTGTGTGAGTCTGAGTTTTGTGGCAGGTATAATGCATTCCTGTCTCCACAAACAGCACATACTGAAAAAAAAAAGCCAGAGATAGTTTAAAGAAATCTTCAAAGTTGATTTTTCTAAGAGACACATACAATACCACATATTATTTTCAAGATATATGATTCTCAAGAGGTGCCCTCTCAATATCTACAATTTAGACCTACTGTATGATTCTGTGTTTCCTAGAATACAGGGAATGATATAAGAGGGAAACTTTTCCAACAGAAATTCTGTTTAGTTAAGTTTCAGGCGGCCAGTCATTAAATGCTGCCTTTTCCAAGAAGGAAGAAGAGTCACTTGAACTCTTAATATTGATTAGGGCAAGTTAACATCTTTTAAGCAGTTTGACTGAAATACTTTAGCTAAAATTGCATACCATGCCTCCTCTCTTCTTTTTCCAAAATTGTTTGGTTTATATTGTTTTTTTCCTCCTGTCAATTGACATCTGTTGGAGATAATTTTACACTCTGTGGGCAATCTGAGTTTGGCTGTCCCTCCTTTCCCTGCTGCACTTGCAATTGCAATGATAATGAAATTATAGTTGCTCTTCACAGGCATTTTATGAGTCCATTTGTTTGCAGACCTCCCCTTTTAGATACAACTCTTGCATTCTTGATGTCAACAGATAAGAAGTAAAATATTGGGATGCATTAAACTGGAGAGGGACAGGACAAAAAGGATCAGCAAAGTTTTGGGTTAAAGTCTAGAATTGAAATTGGAGGCCTGCAACATTCATAGGACTGGGGACAGAGTGGCACAACTTTGTGTGAATTTACCTTCCAGGAACTGCTTTAGTATGAGCATTGCCTGGTATCTTTTAGGATCAGCATGGGGGTTATTGGTGCTAAAGACTCCCAGAGGGCCAGAGCATAAGATCGTTCAATTAAACCACAGTTGATTTAGAGACTTTAACATACGGCACCTCATTTTGTGCCATGTTGCATTAACCCAGCACTTTTGACACATGGGAGGCTTCTGGAGCATTTGGAGTTTACCATCTCAATACACCCCCTGTATAAACCAGGGGTTTTCCTGACATTTCTGCCCTGATTTCAGCTGGGATAGAGTTAATTCTCTTCCTAGCAGCTGGTACAATCCTGTCTTTGGGATGTGGGCTGAGAATGATGTTGGGAACACACTGATGTTTTAGCTGTTGCTCAGCAGTGCTCACTGAATCTCTAAAATCTAACATGGAATTTGGTCTTTGGAGGCCAAAGCAAGGGAAAAAAAAAGGTAAAAAAGATATATTTTCAGCAGTTTGCTTGGCTAGGTAAGAAAAAGCAGTGAGGGTAATACATGTGTCCACCTGCATGGATACTGAGAGTCCCAGCAGTCAGTGGGAGCAGTTTGAAGGAGGTGCCCATTCCTGCAGGGTGTGATAAAGCGTTTGGAAACCCGAAACTGCAAGATACTGGCTGGGTGAGGAGGCTGCAGGCTGTAAACCCGGGGCACCACAACATCTGTCTCTTGAGGTATTGCTGTTCCTGCTAAGAAGCAGTCCCTGGGTGTGAGAAATAGTGATTTTGCAGGCAGCTGCTGGAACCTATTCACAGCCATGGTGGGAGAGGCTACTGGCAGAGAACTGTCAGCACCACGGGCTGGGGGGCCCTGTCCAGCTCCCTGAGAATCACCTTTGAACACTCTGTGAGAATCACCTTTGAACGCTCTGTGAGAATCACCTTTGAATGCTCTGTGAGAATCACCTTTGAATGCTCTGTGAGAATCATCTTTGAATGCTCTGTGAGAATCATCTTTGAACACTTTGTGAGAATCACCTTTGAACACTTTGTGAGATTCACCTTTGGACACTTTGTGAGAAACACCTTTGAACACTCAGTGAGCATCACCGTGTGAAGGCTTTGTGAGAATCACCTTTGAATGCTTTGTGAAGATCACCTTTGAACACTCAGTGAGAATCACGGTGTGAACATTTTGTGAGAATCACCTTTGAACATTTTGTGAGACTCACCTTTGAACACTTTGTGAGACTCACCTTTGAACACTTTGTGAGACTCACCTTTGAACACTTTGTGAGACTCACCTTTGAACACTTTGTGAAGATCACCTTTGAACACTCAGTGAGAATCACGGTGTGAACATTTTGTGAGAATCACCTTTGAATGCTCTGTGAGGATCACTGTGTGAACACTTTGTGAAAATCACCTTGTGAACACTTTGTGAGAATCACCTTTGAACGCTCTGTGAGAATCACCTTTGGACACTTTGGGAGAATCACCTTTGGACACCTTGTGAGAATCATCTTGTGAACACTTTGTGAGAATCACCTTTGAATGCTCTGTGAGAATCATCTTTGAACACTTTGTGAGAATCACCTTTGAACACTTTGTGAGAATCACCTTGTGAACACTTTGTGAGAATCACCTTTGGAAACTTTGTGAGAATCACCTTGTGAACACTTTGTGAGAATCACCTTTGGAAACTTTGGGAGAATCACCTTTGGACACTTTGTGAGAATCACCTTTGAACACTCTATGAGAATCACCTTTGAAAACTTTGTTCACCAGTTTGTAAATTGCAAGATGTGAGGGTTGAGTGAGTGCTCAGGTGATGAGAATCACTTAGAAATGAGGGCTGCAATGGGCACATAAAAACAACAGCTGTGGTCTAATAGGTAAGATTTCATTTCCAGGTCTCCAGACTGCCCCTTCATTGTGTGTTTCCATTCAGGAGAAGTGTTCCAGTGGGTTTTCCCTTCCTCTCCTCAGCCTGGCACACTTGTTCAGTTGGAATGCAGAGTTTCTGATATGGAAAGGGTTTTTCCTTTCTTTACACTTGCAAGTGTAGTAAAGATGAAACCTGAAAGAGTTATTTCTCCATACAAACATTTCCTCCTAATTAATCTTCAGGCTGTGTGGAAATGAACTGAGCACCTCCTCTAGTCTAGTACAATACCAGAGGTTTTCAAAGCCTGAAATGTCTTTGTTGGAAAAAATTAGTTGCTTTTGGGATATTGCGTGTAATTAAAATGGAATAAAACATCCTTTACAAATGGACAAAATATGAGAGCTGTTATGAATATCATGTCACTCATAATATACAGGGTTTGCAGAATGGTCAGTGTATTTTAAAGTTCTTCTCAGACACCTGAAGTGAGAATTTTAACTATAAATATTGCATATATATTTTTAATGGATCCTAATGATGAAAACTAAATATTTGCATACAAATCTATGTTAACCTCAAATTATCTTTTATCTATCATGCAGCATGAAATCCAAAGATGAGAAAAGTGACTTACATTACCTTTAGAGTAAATTAAGTCTGTTGCTAACTAAATGAATCTATTTTGGTGCAGTCCATTAATCAGCAGGCTTTAATTGTAATGCAAGTTATAAGGCCATGTTGTTCTGTTTTACAGGTAGCATTCCTTGCAAACTGGTACTTAGTGAAAGACTCAGGGCAATAAGTGCTGCTTATGATTAAGTTGTGTTAAACATATTTCAGTGCAAGATGCAGTGATTAATAGTTGCTGCATGATGGAATTGTTCTGTGCCTGGGATCATGGGCACAACACCAGATGGTGCTGCTGGGGGAGGGGGAAGGAGCCAGGGCTGCTGCATCATCTCAGCGAGTATGGCTGAATTATTCAGTTTAATCTTCAGAGGTTGTATAAGAGGTGTTTGCATCTCTGATGTGGACACAGCTCAATTCTTTCTGGCTGCTGCAGGTACCTTTCTTTATTCATATGCCCTTAGGTTACATACAGCACTGCTTGGCAGATGAGTTTGCATGATCCTGGGAAAGTGTAAGTGCCACCTGCCACAAAGATGGATAGAACTGGTGAAATACAGCTTTCTGTAAATGCAGCAGAGACACAAAAGAGAGCACCAGGCTGTGGGATTTCTGGAAGGGTGGCTCCAGCCAGGGCTGAGCGATCAGGCCTGGCCCAGCACTGCATTCAGGTGCAGGATGTCTCTACTGCCTCCTCAGATCGCCTTTGTGCCACGTGCTGGCTTCAAAGCTGAGTCTTTCCATTCTGATCATGTGTGTAAATATTGCTGCAGGCTCAGCAATCACAGAGTTGTTTAGGGTGGAAAAGACCTTTAAGAGCACCTAGTCGAGCTGGAAACCTAACACTGCCAAGGCCACCACTAAACCATGGCCCCAAGTGCCTCATCTGTGCAGCTTTGAAATCCCTCCAGAGTGGGCAGCCTTTTCCAATGCGTGATTGCCCTTTCTGTCTTAAAGGGAAGCCTCAGTTTGCTGAGGTCTGATGAGATAGAGTACTTGAAGGATCTGTCAATACTTTTTTTTTAATCTTACCCCCCCCTCCAAATTCTCACCTCTCCCATCCCCGTCCATGTCAGCACTGACACAGAGTTAAACACTATAGGTTGCCACTGATATCTGCTGGTTTAGGCTTTCTTTTGCCAAAGGATGTCACACTACAGAGGAATGAAATAAAAACATCAAAATAACTGCATGCCATTGTTTTCCATCTGTTTTAATTTATGTCATGTCATGTAATCTCCTGTTGTGTTATTTTAAACCAGGCCAAGGTGGTCCATGTGCTGCTGGATGGGCACAGAATCTCCCCTCCGGAGGGGTTCCTTATCCGCAAGGGACCAGGCAACTGCCACTTTGACTTTGCTCAAGAAATTCTCTTTCTTGACTATCTGCAGCCTCAGCCAACTCTGAAAGTGCACAGGAGGTAAAGTAGAATGTTTTTGTTCTCTGAACCACACGGTTTCTCTTCACTCTTTTAGTGTTTTTCCATATTCTCTGTCAAAGCCAATTGTATGAGGAATCCTGAATGGAAATACAGAGCACTTGGAGCAGAGTGTTTAAATGGGTTTTAATTATAAACTGTTAACTAGATTTTATTGAGATCAGAGAATAGTCTAGTCCATAATCAAGGTGGAGGGGTCAGGAGGGTCTGTTTGTAGAGGCTTCGGGTTTGTTCTTTTCTGCATGAGCCACGGGTACATATAAAACCTGTTTTGTCTTGGGTTTTTTGGCAGGACTGGCTCCAAGAGAATGGAACAAGCCAGTATGGACTATGAGGCACCCTTAATGCCATGTGGTTGTATCCTTCTCTGTCATTTACTTGTCGTATGAAATATTTGAAGACTTATATAAGAGTCCTGAGCTTTCTGAATCCAACAGTTTCTGGTGCTTTAAGAAGTTAGCAGGATACCAAGAATATGAGCAAGACTTGCATGAAGGGTGACTTAGGACTGAACCAGAGGAACATGACACATGAGCATGAGGCCTGTTTTCAGATACTCTGGTAGCTTTCTCTCCTGAACTGCAAATAAGAGTATTGGACATGGACATGTGGGCTGCACAATAATTTTTCAAACTGCAAATTAAATAGTCTGTTAGGACAAAGTAACAGGACTGAAATTTTCCTTAACAGCATTTTGCCTTTCAGTTGTTTTCCAGTTTCAACTCCTGACCAGCTGGGGTGATCCCTACTACGTTGGTTTGAATGGGCTGGAGCTGTTCAATGAACATGGAGACCAAATCTTACTAACAGAGAACAGTATCCTTTGTACACCAAGCACCTCTACCCCTTCCATACCTAGTTTGCTACCTGGCACATTGTCATATGGCATCACTTGCTGCTGCTTCCAAATTTCTAGTTTAGCCTGTGTGATTAACTCTGCTTCTCTTTCTCTGTGTTGATGACTTGTGTTTCTGTATCTTTTTATGTGTTCTGTGTATTTTCAAAACATTTCTTCTCTGAATGGGGTGCACCAATAAAGCAGGACAAAATTAGAGAAGGGAAGGCATAAGAAGGAGATGATATCTTTTGTTGTTGACATTTATTTCTTCTGTGGTATGGAAGGACCAGAAAGTTTGCTGAGCTATAAATTCATAAGAAAAGGTAGGGCTCTGTGCTTTTTTTTATGAGATCTTTCACTGGGCCTCAGGAAAGAAATTCTTCATTACTCTTGTTCTGGAGATTTGGGCTTTTCTAGACCCCTGATCCAGTCATGGTGATCAAGACTGAGAGTCTGGATTTGAGTCAGTGTTTCCTGAATAACCAGGAGAGGGAATGAAGGGCATGTTTGCAAGCCTGGCAGTCATGGAGGTGACACCTCCATGCTCTGTGCCAGCCTACAGTTCACAGACAGCACCCACCATACCTTTCACATGTTCAGCTGCATGGCAGAAACATTTCTCAGCCAATTTATTAGAAAGAATAAACAGCACAAGTGCTGTGCCAATTGTGTGTCTCTTCATTGCCTAATAGGGGAGAGGATGAAAAGGTAATAAAGGCTTTTTCACAGTTTTGGTTTGTATCTTCTACGATACATGATGGACTTGAAACGTTTGTGGTGGACAAAGAGCATTTTGAAATTGAAAAATGGCACCAAATTAGTTTGAAGAGCAAGGGATCTTTAATTTAGCTGGTATGGCTTTATAGTGCAAAAGGGTGCCAGGTAAAGGACCCTGAGCTTGTTTTGAATGATCACCTGCCTGTGCAGTGGTGGTGATTGGCTGTATTAGGATCCTAAAAAAGCGTATTTATCTTAGTGCAGTACTTAATGTGATAATTCACTGCTCAGGCTAGAGCTTTACTTAAACACTTGAGGCATTGCTGTGTTATTCCTTAAATTCTTTATAAATCCTTACAGATTCAAGCCTTTTAGAAAGGAGGACTAGGGGAAATTAATATCCAACTGGATTGCCCAGGATTTACAATCCTGAAGACAATGCCATCCATTCACATTTCTTTGCATGTCTTTGACATCCATTTTTTAATGTAAATGTTCCCTTACAGAGAAAATCTGGTTGCCTGTTCAATGGGAGGTTTCATCTTTCCTTCTCAAAATGCTGAAAAAAGGTCTTTATTAGGCAGTTAGTGATTTTTACCCTGAGAAACTCAAGCAAAACCTAGTCTGGCTGATGACTACCTCCTACAAGGATACTTTTCTTGAGATAGGTTTTATATGAGGAGTTTTCACAAGCTTATTAAAAAAAATGGGGCTTTGTCACCAAAAAGCTGTGAAGTGCCTGTTCCTGGTAACAGAACTTTATTGATGAAGTCATAAATACATATTTGAAAATAAACTAAATGCAGCTAGTTAATTTACTCCTATTTTAAAAATAACTTTGAATGCCAGAATCTGGAAGGGTTGTTTTTAAAAATTTTAAAACTCGCTTTCAATACCATGTGTGAGGTACTCAGAGTGCTGTCGTGGTGACTCCTCACTCGTGGAACTGGGGAGACCAAGCGTGAACCTCTACCAGGGTGTTTCTGGAAGGCCCTTTTTCTGGTTATTTCCCCTGAAAGTTGATTCAGATATTGCTGCTTTCCCAGACAGTGTCAACGTTTTAGAAGATGTGTCTGGAGACATCCGGACCCCGGACAAACTGATCGACGGCGTCAACGACACCACCGATGGCAGGCACATGTGGCTGGCACCAGTTCTGCCTGGCTTGGTACACTGCCCTTGGCATTCTCTCTCAGTGGTGGTGTGCATGGGGCTGAGGGCACAGAGCATGCAGAATTGGGAGCTGGTAGTAAATGCCTGCTTTGCAGAAGGAGGTTCTTGTTCTGGCTGCCCTCTCTCCCCTGCACGGGCAGCAGCGGGGAAGGGTTCCCACCTTTGGCTGCTCCTCTCTCTGTGGTGCAGAATTTCCAAGGCTGGTGGAGGTGGGTTTTGAGTTACTGTGATAGAGATAATGAGGAAGGAGCTTAATGTGTGTGTTTTGTGCAATAAACACCTTTCAAACAGGAGGGAACCGGGATCTTAAATTCACATTTGCAGAATGCAATGAATGTTGTTCCAGCAGGAAGAATTATTTTTAATCTCATTTTCTGTGTTGAATTCAGATTCATAGATTAGGGATGGCAGACTTAGTTTTTCATGTCCTAAGGCCAGAAGTGATTCAACCCTTTTAGTAGTTCCTTGTTCAAATATGGGATATCAGATATCTAAACAGGAAAAGTAGATAAACTTAGATGAGTTCTGACCTTGCTTTGAGAGAGGACATTTTTTATGGACCTGTTATGGACACCACTGAGCTGTATTTATTTCTTAGAGGAGAATGGATTTAAAAGAGAACAAAATGTAAACCTGACATGTGGCATGTTAAAACTTACTGTGTTGCAGCGTCTGCACCTCAGGCAGAACCCCGGGACTGTCCCTTCTCTCTGTCTCTGGTCTGAGCTGCAGATGGTGCTTTGTGTCGTTCTGGCTGACACCAGAGTGCTCCAGGAGAGCACAAAAGAGCACCCTTAAAGGGTACATTGATAATGTGTGAAATGCAGGAGGCAGAAGCAACTTAATGGCACTTTCTGTCCTTGCACTGTAGCAAATGGCACCTTTTTTAAGATCCACAGAGTACTTTCCTCTCCATCTACCTGATATGGTTGTTCAGCCAGGATGTACCACTGGATTAAGCTGACCCCAACCTGTGTGTCCTGAACCCCAACCTGTGTGTCCTGACCCCAAACCTGTGTGTCCTGACCCCAAACCTGTGTCCTCACATGCTCAGGGCTGGGCTGCTCCTAACCCTCCAGCTGCCTGGAAAGCTGCATTAACTTTTTGCTTTATTAGAAGCCTCAAAAGCTTGAAGCAAATTTATATTACAGCTTTTCTTTTCCTTTCTAACTGTCTTTTGCTCTCTGATTCTAAAAGTGGTTTTGCCTTTTGGGCATTTGTTGCTAATGTAAATAGACTTGGAATTCTTTGTTCCCTTGTTACTGGTTGTCATTTTATTTGTTTGTTTGAATGGATTTTCTATCAGACTTGTCATTTGCTGTAGGACTAACAACTGCTCTTGGAGACTGTGCTGCAGTTGTGTTGTGGAAAATCACAGCTACAAACATTCCTATCGATCCCATTTACCTTGCTTTCTTCAGTTAAAAAAAAAGCATCATGATTTAATATAACTTACAGTATCTCCTCTAATACATCAAAGGATTAAAACTTCAGAGGATGCTAAAGATGAAGATTAAGATATGTTGATCCAAAGTTGATAGAGTGGCTCATAAAAGGAATAGCATAGAATTAACTGTAACAGGCAAGATTGGTTTCCTACAGGCTAATCTTTGGTCTCAACATCTTGGCATTAACGTCACTGAAAGGAAAGTGAATAATACATCAAGCAGTAATTGTTTAGGAAGCATCTGGAGAATTATCTCTGCATTCCAGTTAGTGTAACTCACACAAAAATTGCAGAATTTCTGGAAGAGCTTTCAAAGTTAGGGGATATAGGAGAGATTTTAGTCTTGCAAATAGAAAGGTGGATTCTGTTTAGAATGGAATCGTAGAATGGCTTGGGTTGAAAGGAATCTTAAAGCCCATCTCATTCCACCCCATGGGCAGGGTCACCTTCTACCATCCCAGGCAAATCCAAGCCCTGTCCAAGCTGGCCTTGGACACTTCCAGGGCTGGGGCAGCCACAGCTTCTCTGGGCAACCTGTGCCAGGGCCTGCCCACCCTCACAGGGAAGGATTCCTTCCCAGTGTCTATTCTAGACCTCCTTTTTTTCCCAGTTTGAAGCCATTCCCCTTGTCCTGTCACTCCAGGTCCTTGTAAATAGTTTCTCTCCAGCCTTCTTGTAGCTCCCCTCAGAACAGAATGGAATAGACTCTATCTTGTCTTACCCTGAGCCACATTGGTGTTTGGTTGGTGCAATACTCATTAGAAACGTCTCTCTACCCACCCTCCAACTGCCAGGCAGCCCAGGGTGACCAGGATGGTGTCACCTGCTGCCAAGGGACATGTACATTTGAGGTGGCAGCTGTGGGGTGGAAACAACATCTGGGAATTATCAACAGGGCAGATATTGACCTTCAGTCCTGAGCATCATTTACCTCCAGCCAGAGCTCTTTAAACAGCTCTTTTGATGAAACATGCATGAGAACTTCATTTCTTTGGGGAATTTGTGCTGTTCAATAGAAATGAATGCTCTTTTCCAGGTGAACAGGGTGTATGTCATTTTTGATGTCCCTACTACGGTGTCCATGATCAAGTTATGGAATTATGCCAAAACTCCTCAGAGAGGTGTGAAAGAGTTTGGGGTAAGGAATTCTGCTGTGCATTTGGTGTGTTCTGGTGAGTCAGCTTGCTTGGCTCCTGGATGGGTTTTCACAGTTTACTGAAGTGTGATTCCATGTAATCTCAAAGGATGGGGTTCATCTCATTTAACTCTGCATTTAGTATTAAAATGACTAATCTATGCCAGTCATCTGTCCTCCTTTTTTTTGTCCAGGGAAAGAACACTTTATCTGATTTTTTTCCTAGATAATTGTTTTAAGATAGGCTAATGCTTTTCATTTTCCACTGACTGTAGAGCAGCCCTGGAAGACTAGTTTAAACTACAAACCCAAGTTTTAGACAGCTGAAGTGAGGGGAGATTCATTAATTCCTAGATTTAAGAGTGATTCACTCCAGTGAATAGAATGGCAATTATGTAAAACATGAAATACAATTTTAATTACCTACTTGAAAGCTGCATTAAAAACCATCAGTGAGAGGATAAAAACTTGGGGATTTAAAAAAAAAAATCAAACCCCAGCAGCGAATAGAAATGAAAGACTTAAGGAACAAAAGCTAAATTAGTGAAACAAATAGGGCCAAATGTTTTCTAGTGGATTGCTGGAGACAAGTGATGGAAGCAATGCCTGATTTCCAGGTGTATTTTGTTTGTTTGTTTGTTTGTTTGTTTGTTTGTGTCTTCACTCTCTGTAGCTTCTGGTGGATGACCTGCTGGTGTACAATGGGATCCTGGCCATGGTGAGCCACGTGGTGGCAGGAATCCTCCCAACCTGTGAGCCCGTGGTGCCCTATCACACCATCCTCTTCACAGACGAGGAGAGGGTGTGCCAGCAGGAGAGGAGAACTGTCATCAGGTATGGCTGGAAGGAAGGAGCTTGGTTTTGAACAGCCTTTGCATCTGATTCATGCCAGCAATGTGTGCATTGCTTTGGAAAATTCCTTCAAGTGCCTCACTTAATGAGAAATAAATAGGTTTTTAGAGATGAGAATTAGCAGCTTTATTTGCACTTAGTGGGATTCGTGATTTATATTTACATGTGTTTTCATGGAGGGCTATAAACACAAAAGAGGAAAGTTGGGCTTCCTTAGAGGAGGAATAATAAATCCCAATGATATCCTATAGAGGGGGGGGAAATAGGAAGTTAATGAAAAAGAACCAAGCATTGAAATTAAAGAAAACAAAGTCCTCTGATTTGACACAGATGCTAATTAAGGGACCAGAATTCTGCTATTTTATAAACATTCTGAAATAATGAACTTGCTAAAATGAGGAATGAGTTGCATTTGGAGAAATGACACTTTGAAACCACTAAGTTGGCAATCTCACAGAGAATTGTGATGAGATGCAGTGAAAAATGCACTTACACTGAGAAGGCCAGGATTGATAGGATCTAAAAACCAGTCCCTGGCAAAGGGAAATAAAGATTGAAAGAATAATTTATTTCAAATGGGATTGAAAAGTGAAGAAACGAAAGCTTATAGAAATGGACACTTCCTTACACGTTGGACAGCTCACAAATAGAATGTTTTGCACATACACCACCGGGGGGAAAAAAAGCAAGTTTTTCATTGGAAAAATGGCACATGATCCATTGAGAAGAATATTCAAATATTTAGAAATAAGCAGAAGGAGTAGAAAGTGTCCTGATTGAGAACAGAAGTTCACAGTTGCCTGCAGGGTTTGTTTTCCTGTGTCTCTCTGAAGCATTTGCTCTTGGCCACCAGTACTGTGAGGTGTTAAATAAATTATTGTTGTTTGGATGTGCTGTGTTAGGCTCAGGGTTTTGTGCAGGTGGCTGTGTTGTCATGGTGGAATTTGGAGGTGAGCAATTTTTTCAAGTGAAAAAGTTCCTGAAATGAAACTGTCTCCAGGAAATAAATGTTTTGGGAAATTTTTCAGTGGGATAGAAGGAGGAGGAGGAGGGGAAATGACCCTTTGCTCTCCTCAGCTTCAGGTCTTTCTGTGAGTAGAGTTATTTTCTTGGAAGCAGAGGAGCAGCAGCTGTAATCACAGATCTTTTCCACGTAACTTCCTTGGCGCATGTTTATAAGACATAAATCCCTTTGATTTACTTTTAAGAGGAGTATCTTTTGGGGTCACAAAACCTGCATCATCTGTTTTCCAGTCAAGAACATGCTGAGCCTCGCCTCTGCCAGATTTCTGTGCAGGAGCTCTCTTGGTCTTTCTTCTTTGCCTGGTTTGCAATCATCCTTCCCCTTTTTTTTTTTTCACCTCCCACCCTGCTGAAATACAGGCTCCTTCAGCAGCAAAAGAAGGCAGACTGGATAATATCCCTTCATTTTAGAAATGGGCCTGAGCTTTTAGATGTTGTTACTTCTGGTGCTGGCCTGTTCTGTTCCCCACGTTCAGTGTTTTATGGATCCTGAACTTGAGTCTGATATTACCATCAGTAGTGGGAGCTCTGATTTCCTTCAGTATTGGCTCCCCTGTTTCACTCTGGCAGTCTGAGAGACATTACATTTTTCTCCAAAAATAGAAACCCATTTTGTGCAGTATTTGTAGAGAAAAGAAAAATACACTTCTTTTGTTCCAAAGGCTTGAATGTTTTGTCTGCGTGAAAGGGAGATGTTGTTAGGGATACTTTCTTCACCTTTCAATTCAGCTCACATTTCCCTCTGTAATTAGTTTAATTTAATTTACCTTTGAAGTTATTACTTCTTTCCCAAAAAGAAATGGTTAAAATTTTGCAGCTATCCGCAAATACAACGTGTCACAGTAAATGATTTTTGTTTAGTTCAGAAAACTTTCAAATACTGCAATTTCAGTATTACCAAGCAGTGTGAAGTTCCATATAGGGATTTTTATACCCTCTATGAACAGTTCTGATTTAAAAGCTCACTTTGGTTAATGTGGTTCAAGCTGTGTAGGAAAGGCTGGAAAATTGTAGAGTGAATATGATATTTATATTTGAATGTGTGCCTGAATGAATGTCACTAATTAAAACTGGCAAGAAATCCTTCAGGTGGCTGCACACAGAAGGTCATGATTTTTGGGAACTTTTTCCATAAAAAAACCCCATAACTCTTCACAGTGTTGATTATTTTGGCTGTTTTACTGATTTGAATCTTTCCAGCAATCACGTGGGAGACCAGGATGTCCGAATGATGAACGAAAATGAGATTGTCACAAACAGCAAAAAGAAACAAGTTGTGGCTGATCCAGGTAAGTTCTGCCTTTCACAGTGTCCTCCTGATCCCTTCCCACAGACACACTGTGGGTGATGGACATTGTTAGATACCTCAGCTGGGAAAACTGGGGAGTCTTACACCTCTTACGTTTATTTACCTCTTTGTTTTGTCCCATGGAAAGAGAAACTGTGAATTTTGTAATCTGGTGGATTTTTATTCTATACTTAAATCTGAAATTGGATGATACAGATCCAAGACATAGGTGGTGTGTAGTTGTGGCTCATACCACCACAGGTGGAGAAGTCCTCAGGAGAGAAACTGGCTGAAGATAAATTGAAAACTCATGTTAATTGTGCAGGTTCATAGAGAGCTTTTGGAATAACTCATTGCATCCCCTCTGGTCTTTTGAGCAGCTTTAGAGATGATGCAGATGTGTCTGAGAACCAGTTGCTTGTTGCTCCTTGAGCAAATCCAAAATCATGATGAGTGTAACAAGGGGGAAAACGTGTTGACTTTATTCCTCCCACTGTCTTTCTGGTTGGTCTTTTCTCTTTCAAAGTGATAATTAAAAAGACAACCCCTTTTTTTCCCAAGGAGAAAGAGTAGATTGTATTTATAGTCAGAAGAGTCCCAGTCATTCATTGTAAATTACTCAGAATAGCTCCCTAAATACATTACAGATTCTCAGCCAAGCTGGTATATTCATGATTGGTTTTCTCTCCTGAGCATGACACTTTCTCCAATTAGTTCTCTAGGAAGTGTTGCAGAAATGATTTGATGGCTTTTAATAACAGTTCTGTAGGAGAAGGATTTGAAAGTCCATTGCCTGTATAAAAAGAGCTTGAAAATTATTAGTGTATTAGCAGTGGCTGTGCCAAAAACACCCTGGGCCTGGTGGAATGACATCCTGGGTTCAAGAGCAGACATGTCCAGTGGGGGACAGCTGTCACTGCCAGGGCCATCACACTGATTGTCCAAGCAGTAGGGGCACAGAACTCCTCTGAAGTCACCAGTCAAGGCTTGCCTGTTGCCCTCTGGTACTGACTGGTCTCATCCACAGGGGTTGTTGGTAACAGATTGGTCCAGTGGTTTGGGTTAGGGGAGACCTCAGAGGGTCCTCAGCCTTTTACTGAGGGGAGTGCCAGCATTAAATTCAGATGGGATTCCCCAGGAAAGCAATCCCATGGGACTGTCAGTGTCAGAAACATTGCTGAGAGGAGTGGCTCAGCTTTCCTTCTGGGATGGAAAGGGAAATGGGCATCTTCCTTCTCCCTTCCCTGTGTGGCCTCGCTGAGCAGCCCTAACCAGCTCTGCCTTTTCCTCCCCAGCTCTGCGGCCAAAAACCTGCATGTGTGACAAGGGGCTGCAGAGGAGGAAAAGATAGCCAGGGAAGTCCTGGATGGACCCAGCCCTAACTAACTGCAGGATCCATCTCCAAGGCAAGCATCATCCAAAAGGAAGATTTGCTATGTCTGCTGCTGCTGCTGAACCACCTCCTGTCTTGTGAGAGGCAGTTTGATTTGCTACAGGAAATATTCCTCTGAATGAAATCTAAAGCATGAATTCAGTTTCCTGGGGGTTTTGTTTTTGTCATCATCTGTCTGATTTCTTTTCCCCCCTCGTCCCTTAATTGAAAATCCAAGGAGGAAGGAGCATAAAGGAGAGAGTGAGAACCTTCCTGCTGGCAGCTGTTCCTGCCAAGCACCAAGGACTTGGGTGAAGCAGGATGATTATAACCACAGGCTTTCCAGAATATTTCTCAAGCTTTCATTGCCAGATCCTAACTGGATGATCACAAAGATCCTCACTAGAAGGAAATGCTGCTTTATTTCTGATGCCTGTAAATAGTTCAGTGGGAAATGCACTTATTAGAGGACATAACTCTTTCCCTGTCTGTGTCTGGGCTGCCACTGTGTGTTTTGATGCCGTGGCTCTCTGTGGGAGCTGCCACTGTTTCTGGCACCTGGAGAGGTTCCCCTGGGCTTGCACAAGGGTGATGGATGCTTGGAGGAAATGGAGATCAGGAAGAGGGTTTATCAGGGTTTAGTAAGTACATTTCAACTGTCACTCCTTTCATGTCTTGCAGTGAAAGAATAATTTCTTTCATTATTGCACTCCCATGAAAAAAGCAATGAGGTGTTTTGCCTGGAGGGCCATTGACAGGCACTCTGCATGTTCTTCAGGGTCCTCCTGGTACACAGCAAGGTTCTTTTCTCCTCTTTTGCCTGATTTTGTTTATGTGGAGAAGGAGGCCATACTTCTGTGCTGCACTAACCACATCTGGTGCCAGCAACATGCTGTCACTTCTGACAAATGGTAAATGCATTTTAATTAGCAGAAGGTAAGGAGCAGAGTGCATTTTTAAACAAAAAAATACCCTGCTATGTAGTATCTGAAACAGAAGTTCTAACCAAATAAATGTGCTGCAGGATTTGCTATGCAAATGTACTTTTCACTGAGAATTGGGTGTTTGTGACAACCTGAATAAATTTCTTCCATAGTAGATTCTTCCTTTCTCATTTAAAACTTGCTCATTCCAACCCAAGCCAGTTGATGATTCCATGGGTGTTTCCAGAGAGAGCAGAACACTGAAGTCAGGATGTGCTTTTAGGCATAAACCAGCTGTTGCTGTAGAATCAAACTGCTGCTTCCCTCTCTGTCCTAAATCAGGAGTGTAATATCTGGTATATTTGCTGATTAAAACTTCTTCACTGCGGTTGGGTAAGCTGAAGAGACAGCAGCTAGCAATGCATTTCCCACATTTCTGTGTACTGATGGAGCAACAAGCTGTATTTTGTGCTAAACACAAATGTAAAATAGTGTGTGAAGAGTACACTGCCCTTTGTCTAAGGGCTCTTCCCAACCTGCGCTGGCAAAAGAACCCTCTTGTTCTGAGAACTCTCTCCCCAGAGTGTGTTTCCTTCTACTTTCCTCTACCAAGAACCAAGGTCTAATTTTTGCTCCAAATCATACAACAGCCAACTCCAAAATGAAAAATAGAAGCTGCCGAAAGGAGGGATATTGGTAGGGATCAGGACAGAGAGAAATGTCTGTGTTTGGAGGAGGAGAGGCCGTGACAAGGTTTTGAGGACTCAAGGCACAATGACAGATTTGTCATGCAGGCAATCTCTGAATGGGATGTCACATTGTTTGTTCTTCTAAGCAAATTGCATTGAATGTTCAGACAAATGAAATCTGCTGTTTCCTGGCACAGAACAGCATCCTTATTGATCTGGAAAGGTATGAGGGGGAGAGGACTACCTATGCTCATCTGTCTTCTCTGGATCTGTCTGGAGCATCTGCAGTCCTGTGTGATGGACTAAGGATTTTTCCATGCTAATCCTTTGAGGTAACTCCAGGTTTTGTAAATTATTGCAAACTACTTGGTCAGGCTTAGATGGGTCATAGCTCTCTCTGGCTGTTTCTCTGCCACCAGCTCTTCCTCAGCAGCCATGTGGTAACTCCAGGTAGTTTCCACACCTTTTGCCCCTGGAAATTTTGTGCAGTTCAGCTACTCTGGCTGAACTGGAATCGTGGGGCTTCAACTTTCTGCCATCCTCTCCTAACAGCCCTTGTACCTGTTCAAGAGATTCCCCACAACTGCCATACTGTGGAAAGAACATGAAAGGCTTTAAAATAATTCCAACAGTTGTTAAGTTGTGGGACATTGTGCCCTGCAGTGGCTGGAGGAAGGGTTTGCCAGCCTGCTGTCTGCTCTGGGATGGCACACACCGCTAAGGCATGGCCTCCTGGAGGCTTTAATTCTAGCATAATGTTTAGAAAATACTTCATTCATCTCCGTGGGGCAGGAGATGTCAGCATTTGCCCTCCTAATTGGAGCTGAGATGTAATGACCCTTTATGTAAGCAGAGATAATGAAGTGTCCTGGTCAGCCCTGTGCACTCAAACATAGGCACTTGACTCATTTCCTCAGTGAAACAGGGTCAAAGAAAATGGTTTATTCCATTTGTCACCTTTTTTTAAACTAACTCCTCCCAAGTACATCTGTGCCAGACTGGCATTTACAGGAGGGACAAGAGGAAGAGCAAACATGCAATCAGGAAAATCCCCATGGAGCACTTCAGTCAGTGTCAGGCACAGCTTCAGCAGGAGTGATTCAGTGGGAATGTGCCCAGTAACATTATTTGACATCCTCAAAAGCCTTGCACAGGAAAGGGAAGGAATGAATTCTTGCTGAAGCCCTTGATGGAAATTACTAAACTCTCCCTCAGTTCCAATTTCTGGGCCACTCAAAAATGTTTTTACCATAGTTGCTCACCTTCACCTGTTGTGATTTGGTTTAAAGAGCATGGATCAAAATAACAGAAATGAGTTTGTTTGTCCCACAGTGACACTGAGAAGGACAGAGGATAAAGTAATAATCTGTGAGGGAGTACATGTCAGGCTGCCTGCTTTTTGATCCAAAAAAAGATATTTTTATCAGTCTTCATG
Organism: Formicarius rufipectus; assembly: GCA_013399695.1. Taxonomy (NCBI): domain Eukaryota; kingdom Metazoa; phylum Chordata; class Aves; order Passeriformes; family Formicariidae; genus Formicarius; species Formicarius rufipectus. The sequence continues at coordinate 376,982 of VXAU01002171.1, forward strand.
GTAATCTGAAAGCTGGGATGCCTGGGAAGGCCTGCAACTTTTCAATTTCTGCCTTTTTGTGCTTCAGTCCAGAAGCATTTAAACAGCAGCAGCTGTCAGGGGACAAGGGACCAGCTGTGGTGCAGACAGTGTAAAAGGCAGCATGAAGGTGTGGAGGGTTGTGTGTTCCTGAGTCAGGAGACTCCTCCACCAACCCAGGAGATTTCCATGAGGAGCCACATGGAGCAGCTGCATTAAATTGAGCCTTTCTCATGGCTTAGACTGCACTGGGACTGCACTGGAGAGTCCTGCTCAGGTGGTGCTGTTTTCTGTGAGATTCCCTGGTCCTGCTGGACTTTGACCACGTTCCTGGTGTGTAGGTCGTTCCCCCTCGTGATGTCCAGTCCTACCGTTCCAGAGACGTGTGCCAGGCAGGTGACACCTGCTGGAGCCTGTGAGATTGGACTGAGATCTTGTTCACCAGGTAACAAAACACACTGAAACAGGCAGAGACAGGACCTGCTGCCAGTGAGGATGAGAGGGGGAGAACAGGGGGAGAGGGAGGTTGAATGTTGAGGCTGAACTTTCTTGTTTCCAGAAAAAACACTTCCCAGCATGTCAGGTAAAAGCAAACATGAAGGGCAGTATTGACATCCAAGTTCTGCCACATGCAGGGGACAAAGTCTGTTTTGCCTTTGACTGTGAGGCAGGAGCATCCCCCAGTCCCTGCTGCCCTCACTGCTGGATCTCCTCTACCCCAACTTGGGGCATACAGTGAGTGATCAGAGTCCCAACCAGCACCTTGGGGAGGGATGCCTTGGGCTGCCCTCCGTGGTCTGGGGCTGTTGATCCACAGGCTGAGCTCTGGCAGGAGCTGATCTGCTGGTAAGCATCACCAAGTGTCCAGATCTCTTCCAGTAGTCCTCAAAAATGTGATCTCCAGCACACACTGCCCAGTAATAGTTTCACCAGTACTGCAGGCACTGGAACTGTGCCCTGTGCAGCACCTGGGGCACCTTCCTGTATTCAGCCTTTTCCCCATCATGTCTATCTTTCAGCTGCATCCCTACTCTTAGAAGGTCACTCCTTTTGCCCTACAAAACAGTCCTGAAGGTCCTGTTTGGGTCACTGTGGTTTGCCTGGCAGGTGTGACCAACCTGTTACACTCTGTACCTGTATGAGCTCAGATGTGTTCCAGGATTAGTTTCACTTCACCCCATTTCCCACGTGCAGGGCACTCGCTCTCTGATCTGGGGTGTGACAGGGGGCCCCCATTTCCAGGGATGCCCATGCTGTGGGTCTGCCTGCTGGATTATTGTCTGTCCCAAAATTTCCACAGACAGCTGTTCCTTTTGGAAGTGTCTCCAAGCTGCAGAGAGGGTCCCAGAGAGGAGTGTGCCCCCCTGGGAGGGTGTTTGCTCCCGTCTGCCTGCCGAGCTCCTGCTCTTCAGAGCACAAGAAGGGGCTTCGTGGCTCAGTGGCCTCTTTGCCCATTTCTGTGACTATTTGCTTGTTTGCTGAGAAATGACTTACAGCCCATGTGAGACACAAACACCCCTTTATCACACAGCTTGTATCACCCTAATGGAATTCTGTCAGCTGAGGATAAAATGTGGACTAAGAAAGCAATTATAGAGTGAATCTCCTAGCTGCAGGAAGAGCTGAGAGATGGGGCCGGAGTGCCCAGCTGGAGTAATTTCTTGTCCGATTGGCCTCTAAATCTTGCTGGGAAGAGATCAATTTTCCACCCGTGTCTAAGAGCATCAGCTCCCATCACCCTGGCTCAGGACCCTGTGAAGTGCTGCACTGTGGAGATCTGGAACATAAAAGGAAACGTTTGCAATTGGTTACTTCTTTCTTACTGACCTGGGAATTATTGGAAAAAGGGAAAGTCAGGCTGTAGACTTTCTGTCTGATGGCTCTCTGGCATTGCCCCTCTGAGCTCCTGGGGAAGGAGAGGACTGACTGTCCTTATGGTCAGCAGGCTCAGAGTTTCCCAGCCTGAAATGCCACTTCCAACACTGCATGGTCCTTCAGCCACAGCTCACTGCCTTGGCTCTGATTAGGAGAGGAGAACCTCCCCCTCATGGTCTTCCCCAGAAGCACTGCTTATTTCTGGGAGGTCTCAGTTTTGCAGGGAGACCACAGTGAAGTCCTGCCTGTGGCTAAAATCAACTTGACTCACAAACTCTTGAGTGTTGATGTCTGTCCTGTTGTTCATGGGACTTCCAGAGGTGTCAGCAGGCACAGATTTTCTGACTTTTGGGCAGAGAGGATGGGCATTTTGGGGAACTATAAGGAGGTAGATCAGACACGTACAATTAACTCATGCTCAGCTCTTCTCTCTCACAGGTCTGTGATCTGTTGTTTCAGAGCCCTGTTGCTTGTTTTCCTCAACTTATCTGTATTGAACTGGGAAAGGAGCGTTACAGTAGTTTTTGAAAGGACATCCTGCTGGGCTAAGCACGTGGAGGTGAATGTCAAAGAATGCTAAAGGACCTTAGAAACAGCCAAGTCTTCTTCTTGGCAAAGGAGCAGTTGCCACCTGTCAGTCTGCTGGCCCTGGAGGAGGCAGGAGGTGAGAGCAGTGCTGAGGGGAAGTGTTAGATCTGGACACTGCTCCTCACAGCCTTTGGAAGGGCCAGGAGGAGCCTTGGCTGCTGCCTCGGAGAGTCTGAGCCCAGCTGGGTATTATGGACTGAACTGGTCCCCAGCCTCTATCCCAGTCAGTGCAGCTGGAGCTGAAGCAGATGTTGGGCAAAGCTTTGGATGGAAAGCCAGGTGTGGTAGGGATAAGGGGAAGGGAATAGAGAGGAAACTGCTCTTGCTGCAAAGGTTTTCTCAGGGAAATCACTCCTGAGCCAGCATGAGCATTGTGCTTGGAAAGGGAGGGTTCCCGTGGTAAATACAATGGACCGGGGGCAGCTGAGCCCTTTCATCTCTCCCTGAGAATTCTCTTCTGCCTGATGGCAGCAAGAGGTGGCTGCCAGAACAGAGGTTTCTGTGTGTAACAAGCTGTGGAGAGAACTTTCATCTTGAGTGAGAGAGAGCTTTCATCTCTCATTGAAAAGGCCCGGGGCCACGGCAGCTCAGTGAGTGTGCAGGGCTGGCAGGAAGATGCTCTGGACAGCACAGGGAGGGCAGCTGGGACATGACAGCCCCCTGTGCTCAGCAAGTGGAACACACTGATGGTGCCTCTTATTATTCCTGGCTCTGTACTCTGATTCAGCAAAGGTTTTCCTGGCTGTTTTCTGAAGTTACACTCCTCTTTAACCTTACAAAAGTCAGCCCAGGTTAAACAGGTTTTCAACCAGTCTGGAAAACCTCTGGGGATGGAGTCTGCACAACCTCTCTGGGCAATCTGTTTTAATATTTAACTGCTCTAATACAGAAGAAGTTTTTCCTTTGACATATATTAACCTGTACTTTTCCTCACTGATTAAGGGCCCAGATCAGGATGGATAAGACTTTTGGCATTGCAGAAAGGTCATCTCTGCTGTTGTCATCGAGCTGTGTAATAATAAATTCCATCTCCCAACTATAATTTCAGATTTGCAGATTAGCAGAAGTCTTATGATCTTCCTCTTTCCTGGTATGCTGGAGACACTGCTAAAAATAGAGTGAGTAGCAAAGCTACCTGCAATGGTCTAAGCCTAAACAGTGGTAAAAACTAATCTACAGTGAATGTTGGTTCTGGAATATTTCCAAGGGCATGTTTTGGGATGGCTTGCTATATATTGGAAATTGTTTGGTAAGGATTAGTTGGTGAACAGATGAATCAAAGTGACATTTCCATTACCAACAGGAGATCTGTCTGTGGCCAGAATTCTTGGGGAAGGATGTGGGATGATAGTATGACTTTTCATTACGTTTAATATTGTCAGAGAAATTAAATAGCCACTATTATTCATCCCTCTGGGATAGTAACTGATCTGAATATTAACACAAAATGGGAGAGCTGATCAAAACCCACTGACCCAGCAAGACACTGATGTGTCTTTTAATCACTCTCTTTGGGCCACTCAGATAATTTACTCCTCACAATAAATCTGCAAGAAGCGAAGATCTGCATTCCTCAGGACAGTGCTGGGGTAGATCAGTGCGTGCTCTGTCCTTGTGTACTCTGTCTGAAGCCCTTTGGGATGCCCCAGTGCCGCTCTTTTCCCTAAGGAAGAAGCATTAAGGCCCTCAGGAGGTCTGCACCTTGGTCACCTGCCTGTGGTTTGAGAACAAGGCTCGAGAAGTGACTTACTGGGCACCTGTTTGCCTGTCAGACTCCGAGGAGGGGAGAAGTCCATGGGGGAGGGCTCCAGCTCACAGTGGAAAAATAACCACTCACAGAATTGTGGGGATGTAAGAAATGCAAAAGGGTCTCTGGAGGCAGTTTCACCTTGGAAAACAAAGATTGGAGATTTTAATGTGCAAATTCCTAAGTCCAAGTTGAATTGGAGCGTGCAAAAGGCACTGGATGTATAAATGGATAGAAAGCACATCATAAGAAGCAGGCATTCAGGTAGGACAAATGGAGAAAGGATTAATGGTAATTAATGGCACTGCCCAAACCCTTGTGACTCACATTGCAGGACAGATACTGCCAATAAATGATATAAAGATGCAGACAGTTGCCTAAAACTCGTTCTGCTGTATTTTAAGTCATAAAGCAGAAGAGCTGGTGGATTTACTTTGCATAAAAGCCTGGTATTATGCAGCAATATTGTTATTATTAGTACAAAGGGGTAACCATGAGGTCACAAAATGTATGGATCAGCGAGTGACTTTGACTGCAATTATGCATTAGAGATATTAATGAGAAGGCTCACAAATGAACTGGCCATGCATGTAGCTCTAACCAGAGTAAAGGGCCCTGCAAACAAAGTTTGTCATTTATCTTCTTTATCCACTGATGCAGATGTAAATTAAGCTGCTTCTCTTCTTTTTTTTTTTTNGTTTGTTTTATTGCGATGCTTTAGTTTTTACAGCACGGAGTTCTTGACTCGGTTTCTTTTCTACAGTGCTGTCTGATCAGAGGGGTTGGCCCAGCTGACCTCCAGAGGCTCTTTCCAGCTGAAATTATCCCAGAATTCCATAACCAGTATCCATCAGGGCTCTCTGTTTAACATAACTTATCTGCTGCAGAAACTGCTCTGCCAACTGGAGCCTATCGAGCCACGGCAGGGGGGATATTAATAGGCTACTTATTTAATGCAATCAATCAGTACAAGCTACAGATTGCCTGAGGCTGGAAAAGTGCTCCTGTCCTCACACTTCTGACCAGGCATCTGCTCTGAGAGGTGGCCCAGGGTGGCACAGCCTGTGCCACGGGCTCTGGGGTGCTCAGGGTGGATACCCAACAGACAGCATGTTACCTGGATAAGTGTGATGCTGATGACTCTCTGGATGGGGGTGTGACTGGGGAAGAGCAAATGGGATGCCCATCGTTAAGGAAGAAAAGAAGAAATCATTTCGTCAGGTCTTGGGTCTTCAGACTTGAGAGCACATGTCCAAGGAAGGAGGTAGACTTCTATACTTTAATAAAGAACAGATGGAATGCAACATGGATTTGGAGACTAATTTGTCACTGTGTGTCTGGTTGCCTGCTCTGCCTGTCTCTATACAAGTGGAGGTGATAACATTTTGGAGAGAAGGCTCATTTCTGCTGAAGAGCCTTGGAGACACAGTGAGAATCAGTGGGAATTGTCCAACAGGAACAATGGCTGAGTCCTTTTACTTGTCACACTAATGGGGCTGTGCAATTGCCTTTCTCTTTGAAGACCAGGCAGCAAGACCTGGAGGCATAAGACAGAACAAGACAGGACAAACACACTCTGGCAAGTGCAGGCTGCTAAAAATGAATGCAAAAAAATTGCTTTCAGGCCCGTGTATTTAAGGCACTTTTGTCTTACTTTGGTTGTGCTGACTCAGTTTTGTACCTTGGAGGAGAAGGGCTCTTCCTGCGGGTGTAGGCAGCCAACCCTCACCCTCCTGTTGTGTGAGGAGTGGGTGACTGCAGAAAAAATAGACTGGACACAGAAAAGCTCCTTGGAATTGTGGGCAGGCAGCTGTGCTTCTCTGCCCAGCAAACCCAGGAAAGCAAAACCAGCAAGGAAAACAAAGGCTTGTAAAGAATGAAAGGATTTGGTAATGCATGGGAATACCAACAAAAAGAAGGACTCGGGAAAACCAGTGGGTTTTCCTACCTGTGTGAAAATCAGCAAAGGTGCCTCAAGTACTGGAAATGGTCCCAGAGGTGAAGATAAGAAACTGAAGGCTGAGACATCTTCACAGAGGCAGAGCTGCCTTCAAAGTAAAAAGGCAGCAGAGGGAAAGGAGGAAGTGAGGAGTCTGTGAAGGACAGGTAGGGTGGGGCTGTCCTGCTGCTCCCTTCCCAGTTTCCTCACAGGGGACATGGGCTGCTGTGGCTGCTGGGCACGGGGGACAGACTGTAGGGCTCAGAGGCTGAAAATACCTGATAATAATGTGTGGAAGGTCTGGCAAGACTGACCAGCTCTAGTTGGATGCATATAACCTGGAAGTTCCACTGGAATAGCTAAAGCCAAGCCTGTCAGGGTAAAATGCACCTCTCCATGATGAGTACAGGTGATTCATTCCACAACTGACCCAGAAGAAGGAGTCACTGCAACCTGAGAAGGACCCAGAACTGACATTGTTTGACGGAATGAGCCTTGATGACATAAGGCTAATAAAAGTAATTCATAGACTTGGGCTGGATCTGAGGTGTGAGCAGAACAAGGCTCAAAGTGGTAATCTGATCATCTTGTCTGGCCTTTGGAACAGAAGAAGCCACAGAGTTCCTACAGGAGCAAATATATTCAGATTTTACAGGCAGAGAGGGCAGGCAATGCACCATATGAAGGCTGATATTGCTAATCCCTGAACTGTGGTGGGGTTTTTTTTCAGTTTTGTGTCCACTGGAAGTTACGGAGAGCTCTGAAGGGAGACCTCTGAGAGAGCTGGGGGGCAGGTGTGCCACAGAAAACCGTGTCTGTGTGAGTTCTGTGAGAGGAAGGTGCCAAGCTGGTGCCACCCACGTGAACCAAGGGCACATGCTTTCCTCCAAGAGCCACGGAGGCAGAAAAGGCTGCAGGGGGTGCTTGTGGGAGGCTCAACCATCCCCTCCAAAGTGCACAGAGCCTTCAGGGTGGTTTGTGGTGCTCCACCACGGTGCTCCCCAGGGTGGGTGGCTTGCTCTGAGGGGACGCTGCATCTCCAGCAGCTCCAGCCATCCCACACTCCCCTCTGTGCCCACCTCCTGCGAGGGTGGAAGGGAAGGCAGCACTTTCCCAGTCCCTCACTTTGGGGCTGTGACTCCCCCCAGCCCAGGGCACACAATGTACAACTCAGAGTATCCCTCAGAGCCTGCCAGATGTGCTGCAGGTATTGGCTGCAGTGGGAACACACAGGCTGTGTGGGCAGTGCTGTGCCTGTGCCTGCACGGTGCCTCTAAGTAAAATAAATTGCTAATAACAGGGAGCTTGAAACAACATATTTGTAAGCACAGCAGAGACTGTTGTGCTGCAAGGCAGATTGGAGCTCTCCTGCAGAAGGCTGTCCCTGTGGAGGTGTGCCCAGCAGGCTCAGAGCATGTCCTTGAATTGGGCTGCCCCCTCCCATCACCCAAAACCTCTGGAGCTGTGGTGGCACAGGGGATAATCTGCTTTTGGGCTTTTTTTTTTGGTAATTGGGTTTTTTCTCTCCTCCTCCCTGTTATTTTTGAAATAAGCTTAAGAAGTGGATTACAGCCCAGCAGAAGGGCTGAACTTGCAGGTCACCTCTTGCCATCATCATGGCCTGGCAGGGAGCAGCAGCCACGGGCAGGACACACATGCTCTGGGTTCAGGTGGCTTTGTCACACCCAGGCCGGGGCAGTGACTGTTTCCAGCCAGTGTCAGTGACTCTGGAAGGGAGTGGGTGAGCCAGTGGGGCAGGGGAGCAGGGCCTGCTCAGGGTGCCAAGTGGCACAAGGACATCCCCACCACCCCTCCACCCTCACCAGTATCTTTACAGAGCAGACTGCAAGGCCAGCCCCATGAGCAGAATCTGGGGGACAAACTGGTGTTCATCCACTTTTCTGGCTCCCAGATGGGGAGGAAGAAGCTCCAGGGCTGTTTTCCCATGTGTCCTCCATGCCCAGCACATCCTCCTTCCCTTGGGGCAGCCTCCACAGCAGTGACCACCCTGTGAGACCCTGGCAAGGGGCGCCAGCCTTGCAGCATCAACACCGTGGGAAGGCGAGGCAGAACGGGGAGCACGTCTGAGCTGCTCTGTCAGCCCAGTCAGCACAGACTGGGAGGGCTGGAGGTCACACACCTTTACCAGTCCCACTGCTGGGCTGGTGATTTCGAGGCACAGTGCCCTCGCCCAGATACCCAAAAGGGGATGTGGTTGGGGTCACCAGAGCTGCTCACTGGCATTCCCTGGGTGTCTGCCCATGCAGCCCACCATGCAGGTGGGCAGGGGTCACCAGAGTTGCTCACTGCCATGCCCTGGCTGTCTGCCTGTGCAGCCCAGGTGGGCAGAGCAGGGTGGTTTGCAATGCCCAGGTCTCATCCTAGTGTGCTTTCAACTTACGGTGCTGACTGAGTCGTTGTGCAAAGCATGAGTAAATAAAAAGGAACAGGCACGTTTTTCTAACAAGTAATGTCATTTAATGAATGATACACTCTAGAAAATAGAAACTACCCAGATGCTGGTTGGTTGGTCTGTTTGGGGCTGGGAGAAGGCCCTTGCTTGGATGTACAAGGCCTTGCTCGGACGCGTCAGCATTTGTAGTTGCTGGAAATAAGGAAACGTCCATAGATTGAAAGAGACACCAAAGGAGCAATTGTTTTCTAAAACGTGGGAATTCTGCAGGATGCCTTCCCACTCTGTGTCATTGGGCAAGTGGCATGAGGGCTCAGAGCTCACCAACATCCTTACAGACGACCCACACCTAGAAGGGACAGACTCAACCAACAATACCTACCCCAGTTCAGTCCTCAAGTCATCGGACACCTCTCACTTGGCGCGACATCTGCGGGCTCTGCTGTCCCTGCGCTGCTTTCTGGCTGCTCTTCTGCAGGCGCCGGCTCTCCTCCCTCAGGGTCTGGCTGCTGATCCCAGGGAATGTGCTTGTCAGGATGTCACAGTAGACCGTGTAGAGCTCGGGGTCGATCTTGGGCTTAGGCAGAGAGCGGGAGTTGCAGGGCCGCTCAGGGCCGGGGCGCTGGGACGCGCAGACATCGCTGAAGAGCGCGGTGAGGATCTTGTGGGCCGCCTTGTAGGGGTCGTCCTCGAACTGCACCATGGCCTTGAGCTCCGTCAGGGTGTAGCCGTTGTAGCGCCTGCTGTCCTCGGCCAGGGGCTGCGCCGTCTCCCCGATGTGCCTCACCTTCCACTCCAGGCATTTCAGGTCTTCTTTCACACCCTCGAGTTCTTTCTCCATGGCTTGGAATTCCTGCGCGGTTACGAATCTCCTGCCAGGGAAGGAAGCGGCAGAGACAGGGTGGAGCTCAGAGGCTTGGAGGAGTGAAAGCAGCCCAGCTGGCATGGGGCTGGAGCAGAGATGGAGCTCTGGGAGGAACATCCTGGCCACTTTGCTGAGCACCATCCCCAGCTCGGACGTGTCGGGCTCCACAGCGACAGCAGAGCTGCTCTCTGCCGGCGTAAGGGGAGTGGTGTGTGCGGGGTCACTTGGGAGGAAAGGAGCCACCTTAAAATTCTGCCCTGTTGAAGGAGCTGAGGTTGATGACCTGGCCCAGGGATGGTCTGCCCTCAGGTCTGGAGAGGTAAATGGGTGTGTAGGAAAGAGGGTATTTTACTTCTTGGATAACAGGGTTTAGTGGGAGCACAGGGTGGTTACTGGAAAAGAAACACTGGGAGCACTAAATCAGAAAAGTATTTCACTTTCTTTATGAGGGGCCCGTAATGACACTAAATCAAAGCGGGCCATTGGAGGGCTTGGACAGGTGTATGATCTGGATACATACCTTTCATGACCAGGATCTTCCAGATCTGATTCAAAGCCCTTTCCTGTATTCCTTAAGTCAGTTTTACAATAGCCAGGAGCCTGGGAACTCTCCTCAGGAGTCGTTGTTACCGGAGGCCTTGTGCTTGTCCTGCTTGGGGTCCGTGTGTGATCTGAGGCTGAAGCTTGTTCGTTGTGTGCTGTGTGAGGACAGAAGGTGTAGAAGGAGGCTGAATTGATCCCTGGGCTGACTGCAGAGGAGTCAGAGTATTGCTGTGGCTTGGCTGAGCTGGGTGTTGGACTGAGCCTGAGGCTGGCTGGGCAAGACCCTGGAATAGTCCTTGCTCCGAGTGGGCTGGAACGCGATATTGCTGAATTTGTATCTCTTTGCTTAAGTGGTTGAGGGTTGGGTGATTCTCCTGGGGCCAATCTAGTGATGGAGGTGATGTCCAGCAGGGTTTGATCCTGACCCATGGAGATCTGGCTGGTTGGTTCTGATGAAAGTGAAGAGCTGCTTGATGTGTCGCTGGAAGAGCTTGACGTAGCGAATGGGGGTATTTTCTGAGCATTATGGTCACTCCTGTTCCTCTGCGGGCTAGTGACACTTAGAGCTGGGTGTTGTGAAGCCCTAAAGAAAGACAAACACACACTTTTTCCTCTGGTCTGGGCTGAAGGCTTATAAGACAATTTTAGGTCTCTTTAGGGGCAATTTTAAGCCTGGTTCCCATAACTGCATTTCCCCTTTGGCTGATTCGCCTCTCAGGTCTGTATAAAAACCCTCTGCTTCTCATGACCAAGAGCAAACTGTTTGAGAACAAGGCACATAAAGTCAGGACCAGTTCCTCCCTGGTGCCCACTGAGCACTTGTCAGCTGTCATAGTGCTGATAAGCACTGGAACATCCACGCTCTCCTTCCCAAAAGTCACACAACCAAGGATTTGGGGCTGGGGAAGGACAGGAAGGGGGACAAAGCTGCTGACATATTGCCTGTGAGAACACAAAAGGCTAAAACCTGGCCTGCAGGTTGCCACAGCACCTGCCCTTGACCATCTCTGCCAAGGGTGAAGACCTGCCTCCCTGCCATGGACCCAGAGGCTTTAGTCTCCTGGGAGCTCTGCATGGCACCTAGAGACTTAAGAGAGGAATAAACTGGCAAGGCAGGAAGGGAAGGGCAGCACAGAATGCCACCTCTGTTCCTGTGGTGACACGGGACATTTCTTTTACACAGCTGGATGTGTTAAGGAATTTTCTTTCTCCCCTCTGAGCTGTGAACTGTGAACAGGGTTCACCAGCTGCTTTAGGGGGCTGGAAATGCCAACTGCATGGGATGCCAGACCACCCCTCCTGGATAATGTTTCCCATGCTCTTCTCCTGGCTGCTTCCAGGCAGGAGACATCCCAAGGCTTTTTGCCTTTTTTCCTATGGCTAAATTTTCCTTAATTTGTCAATACTGATGGCAAGAGAGGAAGATGCACCTCTGTGGCCTGGAACTGTAGACTACTTGTGGACAAGTAGAGAATGGAGCCAGAAATGCTTTGACCTTGAAGGGGAACACAAAGACACCCCCTGTGCAGACCATGACTCAGGTTTTCTAACAGCCAAAGGACATGACAAACTTTTGTAGTGATGCCAGTGACCAACTGAGTCTTCTTGTGCACCTGGGACATTCCTGTTTCTCTTCTGGTGGAAGACAGCAGAAAATCCTGGTCTGGATGGGATGTCTGAGATCTAAAGCATGAAGTCCTGTCCTGTTAGCACTGGTGGCCTGAATTGGCTACACAGTCACTTTTCCACCTCCCTGCACCTTTCTCAGTGTTGGATGCAATTGAATATCAAATTTGAAGGTCTTAAAGAGTATGTCTCACACCTCTGGCCTTCAATAGGGTTAATGTGTGAAGTCATGGCTTGATTATCAGGTTTAAATCAAATTTAGAGGTTTTATAATTGTAAAAGCAGACAATAACAGAGCTTCTGCATAAAAACAAAGCCAAAAAAGAGTCATGAGTTATATAAAGGGCATCAGAAAACCAAGCACACACATCAGAGGGAGGTCCTGTCCCTGGGAGGGCCTGGCCATCACTATCTGGCTGAACAGGGCTGGAGGGCCAGAACTGAAAACTGGGTATAAGGGAAAGCTTTTTCACCCTGAGTGTGTTCAAACACTGGGACAGAGGCCAAGAGAGGTGCTGGGATCTCCATCCTCAAGTGTTCAAAACTCATCAGGACCAGGAATGAAGCAGCCTGATCCAGCCTGGACCTGCTGGGAGCACAGGACTGGGCTGGAGCCCTCCAGGGGCCTGTCCTTACTGTGTTATTCTGTGATTCTGCCTAACTGGGAAAATACCTGATTTCCCCCACAGTTCCTTCTTCCCCTCTTCTCCCCTCTGAGTCCCATCTCACCACCCTCCTCTTCCACTGGAGCCCCACGGCTGTCCCATTTTGTACTGGTTTTATAATGGGTGCTGCAGGAGAGTCTCTTATAAATAAAAAAGGTTTTTAGAGGACAAGCTGTTATTTTGCTGCCCCTTCCTTTGCTTAATGAGGAGTCAGTAGCTCAGGCCTTGGAAGGGCAGGCAGGGGGAGTGAGGGCAGCCTGGGGCTGGGCAGCTGTGCTGGGTGGCCTCTGGAAATTCAGCTGCTGCTCCTCAGTCTCTCCTGAAAGCAAGGAAAGATGGCACCATGCTGGGTCCTGCTGTGTGGTGGGATGTGGCCACTCTGGGACCAAGAGGAGCAGGAAGACTGATACTCTGGCACAGACAACACAGAATGGCTGGTTATTTAAATCAGAGTTGAATCTCAGGCATTCACTACAAAGCACCATATTCAGGAAGACCCATTTTGCTGTAGCAAAGTACAGGAATCTTATTCTGACAAGGGCAAACCCCATTTAAAGGCAACTAAAATAAAAAATGCTTGTAACTTTGTTGTTGTTGTTGTTTAAAATGTATATATTTGTCCTCAAATATCTCAGAATGTAAAACTATTTGAAGATGAACTGAGCAATTCCCACCTACATTCTGGGGGTGAACTATAATATGCACAGTAAATGAAAGGCTATTTGGGTGCATATACAGTCTGAAATACTTCATTGCACATCTCTGGCAGTGTGGGACAGGGATGACTTTTGGTGGGGGCAGAGGCTGGTTTGGGGAGTTTTTTTGCATAAATCCAGGATTAGCTGTAGGAGATCAAACATTTATTGAAAGATGCAATTTCAAAGAGTGACAGAAAGCACGTTTCATAACTAATCCCACTGAAATTTATATAAGAAACCTTTCCATTTCACCTGTGCACTGGAGGAAACAAAACAGCATTATAAGCTATCAGCTTATTTGGCTTTCCTTTCCCACCCTTTAATTTTCACAGGCTGCTGTGCTAAAGGTGGCACTGGATTTACTTTCATCCATGCCCTTCTCTTGGAAACAGAGGGGCTGGTTGCTTAAGAAGCAATGCTAAAGCAAAGTGTCAGTCAGGATGTTAACAGAGGTAAACGAGGACAGAACCGAGACCTTCCACTTTGGGGCTTCCTGGTGGCCAAGGGCTTGGCAGAGGACAGGACCGAGCCCCTCTGCCAGGGGAGGTGCTCGGTCAGAGCATCCGTGCTCCATCAGAGGGGGCACTTCCCCCCACCTGCTTTTATGACTAAGAACAGGAGAAACCACGGCAAGAACGGCAAGAGCCGCGATTGAAATGCCGAAAGGGGCAGCGGCTGCTGCTGTCGGGCAGCTGCACAGGGAGGAGCCCGGGCTGAGCTGCGAGCAGCGCTCCGTCCGCTCCGCTCCCTGCCGGGCTCTGTCTCTCCCCTCTCTCCGCTCCCTGCCGGGCTCTGTCTTCCTTCTCTCTCCGGTCCCTGTCGGGCTCTGTCTTCCCTCTCTCTCCGGTCCCTGCTGGGCTTTGTCTCTCCCCTCTCTCTCCGATCCTTGCCGGGCTTTGCCTCCTCTCCCTCCGCTGCTCTCCATGCCCGGCACGTCCCCCCCGCTCACACTGCCCTTTGCTGCCTCCTCTGCCTTGCCCTCCCCAGCTGCGCTTCTGCAACGCTCTCCTTTCGGACACTTTGGAGCTTGCCTGCTCACCCAGCACCGCTTCCCTTCCGTGGCCGACGGTGGATGTTCTCTGCTTTTTTATGAATCATTTTCCACCGTGTTCTGAGTCTGGAGATCTTCTGGTGAACTTGTGTGAATAGGGGGAAATATTACACTATGCTTTGCGGTGAAGTTCCGAGGGGCTGGTTGCATAAATCTGCCTGTAGACAGCCAGGGTGGGAGGATGGTAGAGGAGCTGTGGGATGGACCCAGGGGAAATGCCTTCAGGGTGATGATATGAGAATAAAACTCTCTTTTTCAAGGCCTCCTCTTTGTCAGGTGACCCTCCTAAAATGCCCACGCTGCCAAAACAGTGACTGTATTCTTTTTTTTAACACTGAATTAATTTTGAATAATCTTTCACTTTTCCCCCAGAGAGGCTGGTGTCCTGAACCCTGGGTTTGTCTGCCTCAGATAACACCAAGGCTTTCAGCCACACACAGGAAGAATGTGCTGTTTCCTGCTCAGCTCTTGGTCCCTCTGGGCTACCTGTGTCTTCTTTGCTGTCCCTCCCTGTGCTTTGTGACCTTTCTCCTGCCTCTCTCTTCACTCTGTTTCTACCTCTGCCCTCCACCCTGTGGGTTCCAGGCTCTTCCTACTAATGCCTCATAGTGGGACAGCACTGGAGAAGGGGGGTGGAAGTGGCATGGACATACAGCTCTCTGGAGACCAATAATAGTGAGCATTTCTTGGCAACCAAGAGCTGTGCAGCAACAAAAAGATTCTCATGTGAAACTTCTCCTTCTGTCCTTTTTGGGCAGTGGTTGTGCCCAGCCAGGTCACTGAGATCTCCCAGCCCTGCACAGCTGAAGGAAACAGCTGAAACCTCAAAATGACAGCAAATGCACCCCAAGAGGGTTTGGGGCTTTGCAATGGAAATGCTAAATTTGGTAAGAACGAATCATGATCAAGGATATCAGATGTATAGGGGGCCAGTGCCATATGTTTGCACAGGAAGGTGGCTTGGTGAGAGCAGAGGATGCCAAGTTATACCTAGAGCTCCCTGGTGATATTCCTAGCCCAGCTCAGGCAAGTTTAAACCCTGTTAAAGGGGCTCAAAGAAAATATTTTTTTTTTTTTAACCCTGGTAAAGGAAAATTATAGTTTAGCCATGGATATTAATCTAGAAATATCAAGACTGACTGGTTGTCCTCATCAAGACTCCTGTGGAATCAAGATTCTGATGAGATTTATAGTTTAAGGTCAAGTCTCAAAATGGAAAGCTTAGTCTTGCCAACAGAGGAACCTGGTATCCTGCCCTGGCACAGGGCCCTTCATGCTACCTGTGCTCCCACAGTGCTGCTCAGAAACCTTTAATATCCTCTCTTCCAAAATCACCTGGCCAGTTGGTGTCTGTCTTCTTGTTCTTTTCCTTCGCTCTTTGGCTCCTCAGCGACACTCCCCCAGATCTCAGCAAGGACAGATGTCCTGCTTTGTCCTTGTGGGAGGACAGAAAGAGTCATGAAGTCTGGGGATGAGCCAACATTCCTCATCTGCTGTTTGGTTCAGTTTAGAACATCCTCAGAGCACTCCTAAGTGAGGGCAGCTGGCAGGTCCTCCAGGGGATGAAGCGCTGGTTGAAATGAGCAGCTGGAATGACTTCAGGTGGGACCTCCTGATGTCCTGCTGGCTCAGCACCACCTCTGTGGCAGTGTCCAGGAGGAGCTCAGTGATCTGCTGGCACTTCCTCTCCCAATGGCACATGGATGCTGGTCTGGTGAGCGGTGGTGAGGACTTGCTCTGTTCCAGGTGTCCCCTTCTTCCATCCAAGCAGAGCCAGAGGAACCTTCGTGGCTGCTCTGCCTTTGCCAAGTGCTCCTCACACCGTTCTCTTGCTGCTGTCACTTCTCTGCTGGCCATGAGCCCGTTGCATGGTCAATGTGACAGACTGAGAGAAGGTAGAAACAACATTAAGGAGAATCCTTGGGTCAGCTGCAGCCTTGATGGACTTGTTTAAGGAAGGAGCTGTTCTTCTGAGGGCTGTGAGGCTTTTTGCCATCCAGAGCAGCAGTAACTAATGTTTTTTTTCCTCCCTAATGAGCACGATCAATGAAGATTCTGCAGCTTATATTGGATTCGTAAGTAAACTGTGAACTGGGAGCAGAACTTCAGTGCTGTCACTTCATTAATATTGATCTGATGGCATTGCAGGAGGTACCAGATGTGAGGCTGAGGCTGATGGAGCACTGGAGAATGGCCACTGCTCTTTACCCTGACACTGGGCTCCTTGTCTGCAGTTTGCTTTCCCAGCACTGTAGGGTAAACTCTGTGTCCTTCAGAACTGAGGCACTGGGGCAGGGCTGGGTGTAGGACCAACAAGAGCCCTGGTCCTACTCCTTGGAACACCTAATGCCAAGACTTGTTGTTTGTTCTTTGAAACAAAGACCTCTGGGCAAGCTTCAATAATAAAATGAGCACATTTGAGCACCTGCCAGTAGCTTGGCAGGTAGGGGATTGTCTCAGGAAACACGACCCAGATCAGTGATGCACCGATAGACACGTTCAGGCCTGTGAAAATGAGGGATGTGGATCTGCCTGTGGAAAGGTCCATTAACTGACAGGGCATTTTCAAGAGGCAGGAGTTACCAAGGGAGCTGATGCCAAACCAAGCTGGAGAGCAGAGCCAGCTCTATCATGCCTGTGGGGAGACCACCTGCAGTGACATGGGACTGGAGAGCTGTTCCAGCAGGTCTGGGGAGGGCTCAGGCCCCTCAGGGATTGGGGTTACAGACACCAAGCTTCCACGAGCAGGGCGCTGAGATGGGCATCTCAGCAGGACAGAGGCAGCAAAATGCCAGGAGGTTTCCAAATTTTAAGAGCGCAGAGTCAGCAAGTCACTTTGCCAAGTCTCCCTCCTGCTGAATGAAGGCTCACTTGCTCTCTTTCCAAGGAAATAGATGCATGAAACTGCACACATCTTTCCTGGAGAGGAAAGAGAAAGCAGAGTGTTCAGAGCAGGGCAGGAGCCGCGCTCCAGGATCGCTCTGTACATCGAACCACCGGTGCCTGCAGCTCAAAGAGCTTTGGCAAACGCTGACTGAGAGCACAGCAATCCCCTGAGAAAGTGCAAGAAAAGGCATTAATTATACTAACATTATTGTCTACCAGAGCTGCTTTCAATCATTTTTATATTCAACAGCATGCATCATCATGAATTGGTGATAAATATAGATGAGAAAAGGTAGTGATAATGAAAGTTATACAGGTGTAAATTAGAGCATATTTTTAAACTACTATGAAGTCACAGCTTCTTGAGATAACACGAAATTATAGGATATGTGCACATCCTGAATTGAATGGGGGGGAATTTTGCACTGTTCATATGCTAGTTGATCATCACTTGGGCAATGCTGTCTGGGAAAGTACCAAACCTCTGTTTCCAGAGCTTCCTACTCCAAAAGCTCACTCTGAACCCCAGGGAAGCAGCGTGGGGACAGCACAAGCCACTGTGTATGGGACACACTCGAGCCATGGTCACTTACTATTTGGGGAGCAGCTATGGAGGCACTGTAACCTCAGGTCCCCAGCCTCAGCCCTCTCCTCCTCAGTCCTGGAAAAGAGAATATACAAGTAGCACCTTTAGCAGAAACAAAGGCTGCTCCCAAATGTACAGAAATGGAAGGGTCAAAACCAATAAGAGCACCACATACCTGGGCTCCTCCATCTATAGCCAGGCCCGTTATGGAGATCATAATGGTCTCAGGAAGGACTTGGTCCCACTGGCTTTGGCCCCTCTTGGGGAAAGCTCAAGTAAAGGGGCCATGGGGAATAGAAATGAGGGGCTCAGGGCTGTGTCTCTCCCACTCCTTTGCTCTTCAGGATGGATCTAAGCATTGAGTCTGACAGCACTGTACAGTACCTGTGTGTTGGAAGTGGGTATGTTGCTACTGCTACACCATTTTTTACTGCCAGTCCACGTGTTTTTCCAAAAGGATCAACCTTCCTGTGTTGCAGAATAAAGTACAGAGTAAATGCAAAGCAGAAGGTTACACCCCTCCCTGTGTGCTAATGAAAGGGGAACTGGTACTGCAGGAAAGGGCACTGACTCTGTGAATGGGGGGGGACACTGAAAACCTGTTCAGATCCCTGGGGGGCCAAGGAGGAAATCAGAACAAAGGGCTGGCATGTCTTTGGAAAGCATTGATATGATCTGCACATCTTACAGGAGGACAGTGGAGTTGGGGGAAGCAAGCTGTGAGCATGATGCATTGCAGAGATGCACGGAAAGGGGAAGAAGAGCATGTGTGAAGGATGGTTTGAAAAGTTCTGGTTCTCACAGTGCTGAGAATAGCCCTGATTTATCATGTCTGCAAGAGCTCTGGTCCTGCCATTTGATTCAGACCGCTCCCAGCACTTCAAAACCACAGTTTGTGTCCCTGCAGAGATGTTTTGTCTGCACTGGTATCAACAGCAGTTTGAACTCGGCTCGCTCCAGAATTTCACCAGGAGCATCTGCCTGACGTTGGGTCGGTTTTGCAGATCAGAGGAAGGGCTCAGTCAGCAAGAAAAATGTTGTGAAATCAGCTGTAATGCCACAATGGGTGTTGATGGACAGCTGCAAGCTGGCAAGTGCCGTGCTAAGGATGGCTGATGGGGAAGGCTGAGTCCTCCAGATTTACTTGCTAAATTTGTATGTTTGGTTTAGCAACACCTATGAAGAGAGATTTGCTTCCCAGGGAGCAGGAAGGCTGGATACCACACTGGGGACAAGGCTGTGCTGATCTCTAGGGTCCCCTCTCCCACCAGCACTAGGGTGGGAAAACCTCCTTTATTATCCCTCTCTGCAGTGGTTTCAGTCCCAGTGGGACTCAGCACCCCTGGGCTCCTGGACATGGGTGTCCTAAAGCTGCTTTTCTCTCCTCTTGCCATTAAAAGAGGGTCATGGGTGATCAACCTTACTCCTATCCCTTCAATAACCTATTTCTTGCTCAAAGCAGTCACTAGCTCTCCAAGAGGAGCTCACCTGGGTTTAATTTCCACCCTTTCAGGCCCTTTATCCCTCACCACGGGCCTCCAACACCTTCATCCCAAGCCTGGACATTCCCTTGCCCCAGATCTTCCCCCCTGTAGCCACCACTGGCCTTGTTCCAGCAGCTGTGACTCCTGCCCAGGGTCTCCACCTGCCCCACCAGCACACCCAAGAAGCAGAGAGGACAGTTGATATTTTTCACATGGAAGCAAAGTCCACCAGAGCTCTGGGAGCAGGGAAAGTTGAGGGGGGAGTGGCTGAAAGGAGTTTTTCAATGTGTGAACAAAGGAAGGCAAGAAGATGAGGACAAATTTAGGAATTTAGGAAGGACACTCTGTGTGAACAACCCGGCTGTGCTGACCTTCTCCTGCAGGGATGTGATTGCAGTGTTGGTGCAGCCACTTGGTCCAAAGGAGCAGAATTTTTGGGGATGTGTCTTAATTATGACACAGCCCTGTGGGCAAAAGTGCTAAAACAGCCACAGCTACTGCTCAGCAGGGCAGGGAGGAGGAGGGGGGCTGGCACCTTGGCATTCCTTCAGCTGATTGGCACAGAGATTATCAGGCTATATGGGGGGAATTGAATATTCCCAGTCCCTTTGGCACATCTGGAGGGATCCTCAGAGCAAGGAAAGCAGAAAGGGTGAGGGTTCCTCCTCTGCCAGCTGGGGTGAAGCACAGACAAGGGACTGTGCTCAAGGCCACAAGGGAGAAGAGTATGAAATAGGGCACAAAGAGAAACTGAGAGGGAAGGAAGAGAAATACTTGCAAAGAACTGACACCCAATAAACTAAAACACTGAAAAAGATGAGCAAAAGCTTTAGACAAATACTGAGTTCAAAAGAAGACCAGCAAACAAGGACAAGCAATAAAAGGACAAAGACTGAAAGCTGACATGTTGCAGATAATTCTGATCATTTTACAGAACATTTAATGCATGGAGAATACCCGCAAGTGGCTATAATTGACCTGGTTTTCTCAGAGTTACCCCGAGGGCTGTGGTACCTGTTACATCTGAAGAGCTGTGCCTTTTGATTTTATGGTGTGAACTACAGAGTCTCTTTTTGTCTTGACTTTTTGAAGTATCCCAGGCCTGGGAAGGAAATAATTGTTGCATATAACACCATGAATCTTTGATTTTTCTGCAGCTGGTTAAACGTTTGCCCAGTGACAGGAACAAGGGGATGCTGGGCTGTGGAGAGACAGAGCCTTGGGGTGTCCTTGGGGTGCAGACAGACAAAGAATTTGGCTGTCCCTGTAACTTGTAAGCTGCATTGCAATTAAAATTCAGTGCAACACAATGATGTTGTGTTTGAGAAAGCCTTTGCAAAATTAGCAGTGTTTTACTGCTGGCACTTTTCGTAAAGTAAATCTCTTCTCTGGGAGCAGGGGCCTGTGGAAGGGCATTCCAACCAAAAACTTGGATCAGGCAAAAAGGAGCCAACACTCTTCTTCCCTGTCTCCCAGATGATCATTGGGAATAATGATGATAATAATGCTAATAATGTTTTTCCTTTCCTGCTGCACAGAGTCTGTCCACACCAGAGGTTAGATGTGTGTGTACAGGGGGGGCTGGATGTGCACAGGAACATGCAAAAAGGGTGATGAGAAGTACAAAGTAACTGGAAGGAAGGAAGGCTGGAGGGTTTTATTCATGAGGTATGAAAAGGAACGTGGAGGTGGAGGAGTAGGAGGGAATGTGAAGTATCCCTGGGTATATGCACAGGAAGGAAAGAGAACTTATTTCATTTTCTATTTGTGCAAAGGCAGATGGGAGCTTGGGGAAGTTGTGTGGGCCTGTGGGCACCCACTGCATGTAGGAACATGGGGTTGCTAATGGACAGTCCCTGGACCCCCTGGAGCCTCAGAGTATTCCCAGGTCACAGCAGTGAAGCTCATCATGAATATGGTAACTTCAATAAAGGATGTGGTGTATTGCTGAGCAGCTCTGAACCTCCAGAATGATCCCATGGTAACACTGTCTCTGGGCTTCCCATTATGTATTCAGATACAACAATTCAAATAATGTGATATAAAAAAAGAAAGTCATAATCATGAAGTTTGGGAACACCACATGCCTGAGCTGTGTGTGCCAAGTGTGTGTGGAAGGGCTGGGGGGATGTGACCAATGCTGGGGGCGAAATGGTGTCATGTGGGGAGGGCAAGAGGAACCAAACTCAAACCCACAACACTCAAATGAGGGAAAGAGTTGCAGAACTCTGGGCCACTTATGGTTTTGGCTGTTCTCTGTTGCAGAAAGGGCAACAGTGGTACTGTATCAAGTTTCCTTAATGCAACTCAACATATTGTTCCTTACAATTCTGCCAGGCTCTTAGCTGTAGTTCTCACTTCAATAATTCATCTGCTTTCCCTCCCTGGGTGCTATTTCTCCTGAGGCACACACTGACCCCTTCCTCTGAGCTGTCGTTGGGCTTTGTTTTTCTCATACAGATAATTTTTTTAGGATTACTGTCATCTCCAAATGCAATATTAGGCAAACCATTGTTGTTTGCATCATTCCTCTCTTCCTTCCCAACTGTCTGAAAGGTAGAGTGAAAACCTGGAAGTAGGCAGAGGAATGCCTGTAACAACAGACTGAAAAATGGCAGGATAACCAAGATAACAAGCATGGAAGGTCTCTAGTTCTTCTCTCCCAGGAGAACTCCTCACTTTGCTGCTGAAATGCTGATCAGTGCAAACCTTCTGCTCCTTTTCAGCACGGGGACACTGCCCCGCTGCTCAGACAAACAGGGCTGGGGCCTCCCTGTGTCTTCTGCCCCCCAGATATCTTCACATCACCTCAAGCAATAGACTTCTGGTGAGGACTCTGTGCTGAACCACCTCTTCAGTCTGTGAAGGTACAAACCCCTGTGGAGCCCCTCACACCATCCCTGTGACGTCACTATTTGTGGGTTCTTCACGTTCCACAAGTGAAACCAAAGCCTTCAGTGTCTCACCAAAGGATGAGGGCAACAAGTGGCCCAGAGCAGCCACGTGGGCCAGCTGTGAGTGTGTGGGGCAGCACGTGGTGATGGGCAGAGTCACAGAGCCTCTCTGGGCTTTTGGGGTCCCCTGAGGACCTGGTGGCAGTGTGGGTGGCCCTGTGTGGGTGTTTCTGCAGTGCACTGTCATGTACACACTGCACTTGTGTGGAGGAGCTCCAGAGGATGGAGCTCGTGGAGGGGGCAGGGGTGGGCTGTGGGCATGTGCCTGTGGAAGATGGCAACTCCAAAGTGGCCTAGTGGTGGCTGGAAAGTGCCTCAGCAGCTGCTGGGATTGTTGGGAGGTGCTTATTACATGTGCTGAGAGAGGATGTCTGCCACGTTTGCCGCATCACCACAGTTTGACCTTTCCAGAGAGGGAAAATCACCTCACAGTGGCAGCACAGCTTCCTGTGAATCCCTTTGGGTTGGGTGGTAAGGCCTTGTCAGTCTTGTGTTTTAATGAGTTTGTAAGAAAGGGCAGACTCTTGGACACCCCAAAAGTCAAGATAAAAACACAAATCCGGGAGGACCTTTTGCGTTCAAGGCACACCTTCTCCAGGCCTCCCAGAGCCTTCACCCCCACGTGCTGCAGTGGGGACAGAGCCTGGGTTTTGTGGGACCAGCACAGTCCATGAGCACCTCCCCTGATGGAGCGACTGACTGCACTGACCTTTCTCTGAAGTACTTGATGGCTTCCTGGTCTAGGAAGTTCTGCTCTTCTCGAAAGCCCTGCTCAAAGATTTTGCGCTTGTGTCTGAACTCAATGACAGTCTTAGTGTAAGAGTTGAGGGTGGTGACCGAGGCCGCCATGCAGCAGGTGAAAGAGCCCCACGCCAGACTGTGGAGAGAGAAACCAGCAGACAGAGCTGGGTTAACACAGCAGCTCACCTTGTCCTCCTGATGCCAAGACACACACACACAACGGGAGGAGACCGGGCAGGGAAGTCGGGGCGGGGGACAAACCAATTCTCCTCCTCTCACCCCGAAGGGCTCGTGCTGAAGGAGCAGGCAGGGGGCTGGGAGAGGGGCTGGGCGCGACCTTCATCCGTGGACAGCCGTGTGCCACAGGGCTAATGGGGACACTTGGTGCTCTCTGGCACAAGAGGCAACCACCTCCTGCCTTCCCTCAGACGTGTCTCAGAGCCTTGCAGGCAAGTGCTGACATCCATATACTCCTGGGAGGAGCAATGCCCCAGAGATCACGTCTTTGGGACCAGTGGAAGTTCTCCAGCACCCGTGGGACACTGACTGTACGATGCCACTGCAGGGATGGTTTCTAATCTGACTTTTATGCCGTCATCAGCCTCCTGTATTTCCTTCTTTCCTGGTGCATGGACATTTCTAGCATTCCTGGCTTATATCTGGTCTCTGAAAGCCTGCCCAGAGTAGAAGACAGCACCTGCATTTTGTGGAGAGACCCAACCTGAGGGTTTCCTGACTGGACCCTCCCAGTGTGGGGAAGGACACCAACCAGGAGCACAAGGAGACAGAGGGAGAGGGAAAGAGGGAGAAGAAAAACGACTAGCACAACACCAAGCTTGGACCAGCAGCAAGTGTTGCCCTGGGTCTCCTGGCAAGGAGGGTCATCTGGGAGCTGCTCTGTTCCCTGCCAGAAGACAGGGCTTCCCCTGGGTTCTTCTGCCCTCCCTGCACCTCCCTGACCTCTAGTTCAGAGGAGGCTTGGGGGGACTCATGGTCTCAAGGAGTTTAGATGTTTTTGAGCATGGAATGAGGCTATAAAAAAAGACCCTGAATTCCTCCTTCTGCCTGCAGAGCTTGTCTGTGTTCTGGCTCCCCTTGATCTGCACACTCAGCCCATCACCTCTGACTGCACACAGTTCATAGTGGCTTCCTAACTAACTCGGATTAACTCCATCATCTGTGACAGTGACACACTTTACCTGCTGCTTTTTTTCACCTTTTCTGTGATAAATTGATCTGAATTATGCAGAGCAGAAGGAATACAGCCCCTGCAGAATTATCTCATAAATACGCATTGTCAACACACCTCTCAGCAGGAGCTATTTTCCCATTCTGCAAAGGACCTGCAGACAAGGAAACAGCTTCTCATTTCAAATTAGACAAAACTTGGAAAACAACACATATTCGTGAACTGCAAAAATCTAGGGGAAAAAAAAAATGGCTCAAGTAAACAGAAATGGCTCATTTCAATGATTTCAAACTTCAGTTCCTAACAAGTCCTTCAGGGACTCCCGAGGCAGTGAGACGTGTGGAGGCAGCTCTTGCCTCCTCACTTGTGAACCCCTTTGCCAGATGCAACCAAATGAGAAGGAAACGTGGTGACCCCTGGGGGGACGAAGTTCCCTGAGCTTCCCCACAGCTGGCTGAAGGAGTGGAAAGGCAACTCGTGCTAGGTGTGAGTGTTCAGGCACAGAGTCTTCTCCCTCCTGCGTGGAGCGGGTGAAAAAGCTCCACCAGCTGCAAACATTTCCAGCTGGGCTCCTAAACAGTCTCCAGGAGGAAGCCAGCAAAACCCACGTGCTTCACTGTGCCTGGGGAATGACACTCGGAGCAAAATTTCTCTTTTTGAAGAGGCTGATGGTTTCCAATCATGTACTCAGAAATTCTGAAAGGTTCAGAGAAGGAAATACAGAATGAAGACTCTTAATATGGGAAATCATAATAATTAGGCAATTTTGGTGGATCTGTTTTAGTTTTTTATGGAGCTCGGTTAAACGGTATTTATTTTGAAGGGTAAAAAGTGGTTCTTCTACCTGTAAGAGTTACACACTGCATGAGGTGATGACCTTTAACAGCAGTGCCCCTCCCTGCCAGCTGTGTCCCAGCTGTGGTGGGACCATACCTATAGTGCCTCTGGTAGTTGAGCTCAGGGCTGGGCTCTCAAGTTCCTCCACGGCTCCAACAGCTCAGGTTTCTTATATTTATTTTCCTTAGAGGGTCTGAAATGGAGCATCCACTGACCCTCAGAGCCACTGAAACCCCTGCCTGGAGAATCCCCCAGCTCACTCCTGACCTGTGCCAGAGCACAGACCAACCTCTGGCCTTAAGGGGCAGGATAACAGGACCAAGCAGTGTATTGCCAACCCCACCTGAGCAGACCACAAAGCAGCCCTGCCTCCCTTTGAGGAGGTGTTTCAGTCATTCCCTTTCAAGAGACTTTCAGCAGAGTGCATTGGCACTTGGGAAAGGAATGGCAGCCTGGATGACCAAGATCTGTTGGCTCTTGGCCACGGGGACAGTGTTCCCACTTGCCAGCACTGCTGCTGCAGTTCTCTGGGCTCTGGCAGGTTCTGGAACCTGGTGCTGCAGTGGGGCATTTGCAGCAGGCTGGAAGGAATGCTGGTGCTGCCAGGGGTGCCTAAAGCTCCCATTTCAGGCCATCTCCAGAAGCCAAATGGGGCAGAAATTAATTCCTACACGTGCAGTCTCCAAACCCCACCAGGCTGGGTGGGCATTTCTTATTGACCCTTCTGAAAGAAGGTGCTCAAGTCTGGGTGGTGCCAGGGCAGGTTGGAGCTCTCTGGTCTGTCTGTAAGTGGTGTCTCAGTGGTAGCTGGAAGGGTTTTGCTTCCTTTGAGTCCCAGCCCTTCCTCCTGCAGGTCTGGCACCTCTCAGTGGTGTGGTGGGAGGGACCCCGTGGTGCCCCCCAGGCTGCTGAGCTCTGCTGCAGGCTCAGAGCGCTGCCAGAACACAGGGCTGAGCTGTGCCTGCCCTGCACAGAGAAGCCTGGTGCCTTGGAAGGCTTTGGGGTTGCAGGGACACCACATTTAACAACCTTCTGGATTTGGAGAATTGCAGTGAATTGTAAAATGGATTACTGAAGACTAATTAGCCTTATTATTTAAATATATTGAAAATGATATGATTATCATGGCAGAGTTGTTATAAATATTAATGTAAATATTATAAATATATGAATGCAGTGTATTTATAAGTTCATCATCCCATGCAATAAATATTCATTATTGAGACACAAAGTAAGCTGTATTTTAAATATAATGTGATTTATATTTTAAATTTGTCACAAAAATTTTAGCAACTCCTCCCATGAAACACTGGATAAAGAGGGGAGAAGGAAAGACTAATAATCCCCTGCAGGGCTGTGCATAAGTATTTGTATTTATTTATTGGTGTTAGCAAAGGTTGTTGTCTCTGCTTTGAGATGGAAAGAAAATAATATGCTATATTTAGAAATGGCAAAAAGAAAGTCTTTTCCCTATCCATCCAAAGAGGCTGATGCCTCTAGAGGAATGGTGATGTTGTTTGCAGGTATTTTTATTCTCCACAGCCTCCTGCTCTTGTTAAGCTTCTTCTAAACTTGCCAGCAATGCAACACAGTTGATGCATCTTGGCCAAATTATTTTTATGTGATTTTTAAAAGATGGATGGGAAAGGTAAAACCAAAATGCCATGTCCATTTTCCCAAGCCATGTCCTCCTGACCCCCCGGCGCAGCACCACACCCTCCTCTGCAGCTGAGCTAAAAGCTGCACCCTGAGGCTCAACCGAGGCGTTAATTAAAAGCAAAACAAAAAAATAAATTAAAAAAAAAAAGGAGCTAAAAGTCTCTGAAATGCCACGGCAATTATGCACCTAAATTGAACTTTAATGAGGGTGCTCAATCTGTGTTGGTAATTGTGGGTGCTGTTTATTTACGAAGCTCTGTACCTACTGACAGGCACAGCTGCTGCGCCACTGATAACTCTGCCCACACCTCCACAACTGCACTGCCCTGGGGCTTCTGCTCCTCCTGGCACCTGGGCAGCTGGAAACACACTTGGTGTTCCTCCAGGTGAGGTGGACAGTCCCCCAGCAGGCTGCTGGGACAACTCCAAAGGGAAAAGAAGCGAGCTGGTGGTGACACTTACCAGAAGGACCATCCGTAGTCCCACGAATGCGGTCGCCAGTCCTCTGGCCCAAGGCTGACTGTCACTTGGAAAACTTGAGTGTACATCATGTGTGCCACCATCCCCAAGAGACCTGGGAAGCAGGGATTACAACAGCAATGGTTTCTTACAATTCTTGAGCCAGCTACTGCTGGAAGGGCTTGGAGAGCTCTGAAAAAGCCTTTGTTGCACTTTTAAGCCTCCTGCTCTGCTGTGGAGGAGGGAGCTGCATGGGCAGAGGAAAGATGTGACTGAGAGCTCATTATTTTACATCATCCTGAATTCTCAATTAAAAGAAAGAAAATCGTTGAAGAAAACGTGGCACAATTAGCAACACCACCAACCCTGCTGCTGCAAAAGAGGGGTGTGCCACCCACCAGTTACCCCAGTTAGCCCATCCCAGACAGGCCTCGGGTGAGGGGATGGGGAGAGAGGCTCCTGTGGGCAATGCAGCCTGAACGTGTCAATGCCAAACAAGCACATTCTGTCGCAGCAGTTGCTAAGATTCATAAATTTGAACACTTCCAAACCCCTTGGAAGTTACATGAGGAAGTTAAGCAAGCTGAGGACTCCTGGTGATGCGTGGGGAGAGGACACCACGGGGATTCTTTGGATGGAACAGTGCTGGTGATGCTCCTGTGACACTGTTACAGGCTGCTGAGAGAACTGCAGCTGGGTGAGGGTCAGACAATGTGTTAGACACTGCAGTGTCTGTGATGGGAAGGAACATGCCTGCAGTTAAATCATAGGGTGGCCTGAGTTGGCTCTGCCACTGATCTGCTTCTGCAGCTCCAGCAGGACAAACTGCCTGAGCTTTGTGTTCAGGCATCTCTCTGAGGAACATCAAACCCCGCTCTTAGAGCAGTGCTGGCCACGAGCAGCCCTGATGCTTGGAGGGCTTTCTAGCTGCCATAATTTGGGGTGTTCCTGCCTTAGGACCTGGGCAGTGCAGAGCCATGCTCCCCAAGGGGCCCAGGGAGGTGTGGGTTCAGGGAGGGACATCAAAAGACTAAAGAATCCTTGACCTACTGATGTCAAAATGCCTCTTGTGCCGCAGTGGCAGTTCAAGGCACTCAGGAGGACCTGCATTCTGCCTGGTGGGGACAGTGACATCCCCCTGTTACACTTTGCACCTTCACCAAAGTCAGCACTCGTTGTTATCCTGACACATCCCCCCGCCCCCCTCCAAATTTTGGCCCATCTTTCCTGCTCACTTTGAGTCTAAAGCACTTCATTAGTCTCCCCAGATGACTGGATGATTCAGGGCAGCTCTGGGGAAGAGTAGGAATGTCATGTTTGTGTTGTGGGCATGTTAAGCAGGACGTTGAGCAAGACAAATGTCATATTTGATATAAACAAGTGCAGAGGCTGAAAGAAGACATTGTGTTACAAGGAGCTGTGGTGATTTGCTCAGCTGCCTCGTGCTGGAGTGACACTGCAGAGGCAGCAGGTGGAAAGAGCAATTCACTTCAGGAGAAATGATGTTTGGGCAGAGTGGGTGGCCTAAAGGGAGCACAGCAAAGTGGTGCACACCTTGCTTGTTCCTGGCTGCATTTCATTTCCAGGATGCTCTGGGTCCTTGCTGTACTTCTTAAACAGGTGGGTTTTTTTTCAGCTGGCAGTTATGTGTCAGTCTGAAGTTTGGGGGCTGCTGTTTCTGTACGTACTGTTAATGATTTTTCAACCTTAATAAAATATTCCAGCCTGCCCTGAGACATGTCATAGTCACTCAGAGCCAGGGGGAGGTTTGACACAGCCAGGACGAGCTTCAGCAGGGCTGAGCTGCTCCCTTCTGTCATGCAAACCCTTAATGGGCTTCCAGCAGCTCTCAGACCTGTCTCTGTGTGGGAGGCAGGGATGACAGTCCACTGGTGCAGGAGAGTGGGAGGTCATCAGCTAGTCCTGCTGGAACAGAGGGTGGCACAGGGTGTTCACTGCT
The DNA here is from genome assembly GCA_013399695.1 of Formicarius rufipectus. Classification (NCBI taxonomy): domain Eukaryota; kingdom Metazoa; phylum Chordata; class Aves; order Passeriformes; family Formicariidae; genus Formicarius; species Formicarius rufipectus. The sequence continues at coordinate 405,765 of VXAU01002171.1, forward strand.
GGAGCTGTGCCTGGGGCTGCTCTTCCAGGTACAACCTGTGCCCAACCACAGGAGTCTTTTGTTGTGCTGCTCCATGAGGGTTTGGTTGGATGTGCCTTGCCAAGACCTCCATGGTCCTTGTTCTCCACAGGGATACCCCGGGGTCCTTTTGGTTCTACACTTAATGGCACGTTTTGGCTCGAATGAGCTCCCCGTGCCATAAATCAACAAGTGTTCCATTTACAAGATCATCTTTTACCCCAGTTGGCTGCTTAAGGCTGGGCAAGGAGGACACAGTGCCTGTAGTGCCCACCCACCCAGGCCCCAGGGCAGGAGGCAACTGCAGCTGGAAAATCCTGGGAGTGTGGTGGAGTGGAGTGGGTGGGAGTGCAGGAACACTGACCACTTAGAGCTGACTTGAGATCACGAGCCTGGCAGGACCAGAGCTGTTTCTAGGTGTCAGTAATGGGAGAGCTTAAGAGCTTTGGAAAGCTGGACATTAAGGAAATTTGGAAAAGGCATTTGATTATTTTTGAAAGCGTTTTTGGATCATTTTACTAGAAATAGCATTTATGGAATATGCCACATTAATTAAAATGCTTGACCATCACTATTATGTGAGAGACGAATGTAAGTTTTTTAATTTGTTTGAGGTTAAGAGTAATACCAAAATTGTGATGTTGCAGGGTCTTTTTCAGTGCCTCAGAAGAGGCTGAGGAACAGCAATAAATGATCACACTCTTGGGATGGTTTTTCTAACCTTTAGATATTGAGCTATGAAAATATGAAGGTCTCACTGCACTTTTATGAGGGAACTCCAGCATGAATTTAATGAGAGGTGTTATGCTCCAGTGCAAAGTCCTCTTCATTACCTAATTTCTATGAAGTTATGCCATTATAATTATGCCAGGCTTAAATAAATAGAGAGTTTTTTCCTTTCCTCAGGTATCCCTGTCATGGAAAAATAACAGCTAGCAGTGTGTTTGGGTTTGGGGTTTTTTGCCTCTTTCTGTTCTCCTATTATTTTTCCCTGTAAAATTTTGAAGTTTATATTTGGATCATCTTGGCAATGTGCTTAGAAAGAGGGAAGGCCAAAATAAAAATAGAAGGATGTGTAGGAAAGAAAACTTCATCATTCTTATAAAACTTTAAAACTGCAGTTAAGGCGGAAGGGAGAGAAAAACAGCAAGAAAGTAACTGCTCAAACGCTGAAGAATTTCAGAGTTTCATTTTGAAAATTGAACTGACCTTTTCTTAAAATCCAAATTACATCCAAAGCAGAAAAATATGCTTTGGCAGTTCTTCCCAGATTTCTTTTGTCATCTCCACATTCCTTCTGATCTTTTTTTTTTTTTTTTTTTGGGGGGTGTGTGTGTTATTATTTCACAATTTGCACCTACCCCTGAAGATACAAACTCCTTCACAGAACATGCACTGCCTGGTGTAACGTCTTGCAGCTTGAAATGCAGCAGAATAAAATGGGCTTTAATTGCAGAGGGTCTTTCTGCCAGAGAGGCCCGTGCAGGAGTGCCCACCTGAGGCAGCTGTGGCTGCTTCTGCAAGTCCTGGAGGGTTTTCAGCCAGCAAATCTCCACAGGAGTGAAGGGGCACTTAACTACATGGTTGGAGTTCCTAACTGCTCTTAGAGAAGTGAATTGCCCAAGTTCATATGTTGGAGGGCTCCAAGAACAGGCTGAGCCTGAAACAGCCTGAAAATAGCCTGAAACAGTTGTTCTGAGAGATGTGCATGTCCCCACAGTGCTCTGGGGGTTGCTCCTCACTGGGATTATTAGAACCCTTTTCATTCCCAGCGTTGCTAATAGACAGGATGGGCTTCTTTCTTTGGTCTGAAGACTCCAGCCTTCCCCTGCTTCCAGGATTAGCACAGGGAAAAGGAATCATCAACGCTATGTGGGTTTAATCGTTCTGCTGGAAAATGAGTTGTGATGCAGCTCAGGCTGTAGCTGTGGCCCTGGCTGTGCAGGCTGGGGAGGGATCATTCCTGCACTGCCGTTGGGAAATCAGGAATGAGGATCTGCACTTCTTCCTGGCAAGAGGCAAATTTATCACGCAGTCCTTGCGCCAAAGGAGCCCAAAATTGCAGTGAAAAATGTGATCGCTAAATGAGAGTAAGAGAGTCCTGGAGCCTCTGGTTTTTACACTGTCAGAGTTATAGGATTTTGCTTTGTGGTGGCTCCTCAGGTAAAGGGGGAAGGGATGGCTCATACCTGAAAGCACAGTGAAGACAGCAGCAAAGGCATTTAACTTGAGCCCATCTATCACACTGCTGGAATGAAAGAGCTCGAGGCACATGAGGCTGAAGCCGACGACTAACAGCATGATGTACAACACCTCAGACACTACTGAGAGCCACAGGACACCTGCAAAGCACAAGGACAGCAACCAGTTAGTTGGCAAACACTTTCAGCAGGTTCAGGTCTGTCAAAATTCGTTAGGAAATCAAGAATAACCAGGAGTAACTGTGTATTAGGATTTTTATTGGTTTTTAAGTTGGTTGGTTTTTAAAGTCACCAATTGTAACTTGTTTGTTTGTTTGTTTTACTGTTTATCACACTCACTGTATATAAGGAAAAAAAAAATTCTTCACTGAAAGAATGATTAAGCATTGGAACAGTCTGCTCAGGGAAGGGGTGGAATCACCATCCCTGGAAATGTTAAAATAATAAAAAAAAAAGGTAGACATGGCAACCCACAATCTGGTTTCATGGGCATGGGGGTGTTTGGCATGGGGTTGGACTTGGTGATCTTGGAGGTCTTTTCCATCCTGAATGGTTCTTTGATTCACAAAGTCTAAACTCAGCAAACAACTCAAACTGTGAAAAAGTGGTGAAGGAAGATGTGAAGGGTGGCAGGAGGGTGAGGACACTGCAGGAGGAGATCCCAGTTTGACTAAAGAGCTTCTTTGGAACCTCTTGGCTCCTCTGCCCCAAAGCATCGCACCCATGGAGTTCCTTTTCCCTCCCTGTGCCACAGTTGGGATGGGCACAGTCCAGCACACACAAAGGTGATGGCACAGAATGCCTGAGCTCCTGGGCACTGCTGGCAGCTGGACAGGCTTGGATTGCATCTGTTCCACAAAGCTGCTCCAAGAAAACCTTTTCAGTCCAAGTTTTACAATGCCTGTCCCAGCGTGGTGGTGGGGGCTGATTTTAGGAACTCCTCTACATGACGGGTGTCCTGCAGAAGGACCGCTCTGCCTCGGGGGGCTTGGATCCACCACCCCGGGTTGTCCTGCTGGGGCTAACATGGGAACTGCCAGAACTACAGCAGGGACGGGACAGTTATTTAGAACATGCCCAGCTGAAGAGCTGCAGATACAAACTGCCTCTGTCCCCTCAGCCCTGGGTCCAACCCCCAGGGGAGGGCAGAGCTGGGGCTGTGCACGGGGCAGGGGGTGGCCGTGGGCCTGGCAGAGGGTGACAGTGGCAGCAGAGGCTGATTCGCCCTCAGCAGATGCCACCTTTGGACATTTCAGCACGAAACCTCCACCAGGATCTGCTGAGTCTTTGAAAGTCACCAAGCCATGGGGTAAATGGAGGGGATGGGACAAGATGACACCGTTGAGTCCCTGCCCAATTTCCAGGCGCTGTTGCAGCGTGAGGATCTGCTCAGTTCTCCAGCACATTTGCTAACCTGATTGCTAGAGAATTCACCTGGAAACAATGAGCAGTGATGGAAAATTTCAGCCTAAGCTGTTGGAACACAGAAAGTTAAGCATCTGAAGACAATGGCTTATATTAGAAAATGTTAGCTGTAACCATAGAGACTGCTACAGACTTCACTTATATTAATACCTTCTCTCCTCACTGGAGGAGCCCATGTGTGGCAATGCCTACAGTCGAGCACATCAAACCAGATATGCAGTCTCACTTTTATCACATACTTCAGTGTTCTCTTGGTGACCAGGCTGATCCCAGCTCATATCTTCTTTATTCAGGAAACTTGTCTTTATAATTACATCTAATTAATATGGGCTGTTCGTTGTTGCCACTGTATCTGACCTTGTGAGTTCTTAAACCATACTCAGAGACGGCAATAAATAAACCTTTTAATTGCTCACAGAGGCTGTATGTGCAATATTGCATCTATCAACAGCAAACAGCTGCTTATCTCAGTCCTATTAGCCAATGTGGTATCAGGCAACTGGCACACTCTTCCAAGAAGAAATACAAAGGAGAGAGAGCACCAGTGTTGTTCTGTGATACAGCAGGACTTAGGAGAGATTTTGCCTCATTTTCTCTCAACCAGCAGTTTCTAAGGTGAGAGAATGATGAAATGAACTCAGTCTGAAAACCTGACCCATAAACTAAGGCAGCTGACAGCCCTAATTAATGAATTCTAATCCATTCAGCCCAAAATTGGAAGATTAACACACAACATACCTGCCCAGAGGTTTATTGCCCTGTCTCAGCCCTGCAGGACACCCACTGGTGGTATCTGCACACCAGGGCAGTGCTGTCACAGTGTCTGCAGCTCCAGACTGTGGGGTGGCTCTGTCTCTGCTTCCCTGGGGGAATAAGTGGATGCAGGGTTGGCCTCCAAGAGTTGTAGTCCATGGGTTGTCCCTAGTGGTGCTCACTTTGAGGGCCAATTCCTCTGAGTGTTTTTACCAGACCTGGGCACAGGAGTTCAGTGCACTCTTAAGGGAGTTTGTTGGTGATACTAAATCAGGAGACATTGAATGTCCTGTGAGTGGAGAGGCTTGGAGGGATCTTGGTAGGTATGAGAGCATCACCAGCCATATGAAACCTAGCAAGGACAAACATGGGCTGTGCTCCTGGGACACTGCAATCCTGGATGTGCCTACAGACTGGGGGACCAGAGGATGGAGTGCCCCCCTAGAAAAGGGATCTGTGAGGCTGGTTGATGGCTTGGGGGTTCAGTGGATGTACACAGCTCCTTCACATGTTTCACCTGCTGCCCACCTGGGGAGCAGTGCCTTGAGCTGGATGCTGCAGACACAAGTGTTGTGTGTTTGAGGGGCAGCAGAAAGCTGGAGAGATGCACAGATGCACGTGTGGGAGGATCTGGGTTAGTGTGTCCAGGAGGCAAGCGAGGGCTTGTTGCTAAAGGCAGCCTTGTGCTCATTCAGGGGGCAGGAGGCTCTGGGAGCTGAGCCTGGGGGGCCTGGCTGGTGTCCTTCATCACCTGGGGCAGGAGAGGGGAGCAGGAGGAAGGAACACCTGACTGCTGCCGGGGAGTGCTTTGGCAGCCCTTTCCACAAGGCTGGTCTTGCCAGCAGGATAACCTTGCAAGGACAAGATGAAAAGCTCAATGAGATGAAAAACTCTCCTGTAAAACCTTTGTTCCAATGAGACACAAAGACTGGGTGAGTTTGATGTGGAAGGCAGAGTCCATTCTTTCTTTGGTGTTTTTTTGTGGGCCCTGTTCCTGTCTGCAAAGGAACTCGTCTAACTCTCATGTCTAATTTCATGGTGTACACTGAATATCTGCCCTAATCCATTTTAAAATGCATCTGATGTGGGGGAAAGCAAGTCCCACATGCAGTGTTTGCATAGTTCTGAGTATGTCCTGTTCTGCCTGCTTTGATTTTGAATTTCATCGGAAATAATAGCACCCAGAAAAATGCAAGCTGTATCTGAATTTTGCCTCTTCCTGTGGCTGCCTGAAGGAGAACAGTTGCTTCAGGTTATTAATTCAGGAGACAGTGTCTTTCTGCTGTGGGCTGATGCTGAAGTGATCTCCCACTGCTCCCCTCTCAACATGAGATTCATGAGGCAGTCACTTGGCATAACTTCCACTTACAAACTCTTCAAGTCTCCTTCCTGCAAAGTAGAGAGCTCCTTCTCTCGAGGAGACCTCAGTCATTCCAGGTGACAAGGAAGAAGCTCTCCAGAGGATTTTTATCTTTTCCAATCTTCTCTGCTGTCACCTTTTCTGTCTCTCTCACTTTCCTCCATCCTGCGTCCTCTGCCCCAGGGATGTGTCTGACCCAACTCAGCTTTCATGAAAAATCTTCTCTTCACCAGAGTCAGCCCTTGGTTCACTGAAAAGGTTCTGCCTGGGTGGCCACCATGTGAGACCTCGCAGGAAAGGAGAGTCTTTGACTTTCAAGCAGAACTCAAACCTGATTTCTCTGTCACTCCTGCACACACGTTCCCACAAGGATGAGCACGTGCAAGGAGCACATAGAGTTGCTTCTGTGGGACACTCTGGGTCTTTACTCCTGCCCCACAGATGTTATGCTGTATATCAGGGGTGGGATTGCTCTGCAGCTGAACACCACAGCCTGTGGAGCTGTTCCTGGAGGTAAAGGGGTCACCATCTTCAGGGCAACCTCCGTGTGAAGCAAAAGAACTTGAATCGCAGGATCTGAGCTGAGCTGCTCACCTGGAACCTGAGATGGCAAAGCTGGGACTAACCAAGTCAAGTTATATCATAGATCTCCTACCTCAGAAGGAATCATGTTACCTCCATATCATCTGATCTCAAGGCAGGTTGTACTCTGTATGCTGACCAGCTTTGCCTGAAGTGAAAACACGGCCCTGCTGAAAGCACATTTTTCCTCTGTGCTTCTGTCATTACCCAGAAATCCTGAATTCTCAAGATTGCCGAGCCAACTGGGACATGACTTAACCTCTTTGTGCCTCTGAGCTTTTGTTAGTTATTCATCAAGGTGCTGAGAGACTGTCTTTGTGGAGTTCATGGTGAGAAGCATCAGTGCCACCTCCTCACAGAGGCAGCCACTGCAGCAGCATTTTCATGTGCCAGGGAAAGGAGTTTCCCAGGAGCCCAAGTGAAGGGAGCACACTCCTCATTGTGACTGAAAGGATAACTGTTACCCACGGATTTCGGGCACTCAAGTCCATCTTGACCCAGCAGACACGATCAGGGCCTTGCCTGGCTGTCAGCAAAGGGCAGCAGCAACATTTGGAAGGGAGATTTCTTGATTCTGAGTGCACCTCTGCTGAAGCTGGAGGTCCTGCTGGGGCAGGTGCTAACGACAGGATGTGGCAGATGTCCTGGATGAATGAAACAAAGGCGTGCTTTGCTGTCAGTGAGGGAAAGAAGCTTCACCTCAGCCTGCAACGAGTCCCACAAGGTTTTTCATAAAACCTGAAATCATTTCAAGTCAGCCCTGATCACCAGGGAAGGCACTATAAATGAACACGCTGTCATCTCCCACCAAGGAGTGCTCTGACTCAGACATCTCCAGGGCTGAGTTTCCTTTGAAACAGGAATTATGGAAAAAAAATCACAGGAGTTCTGCTTAGAAGAACTGGAGGCATTTCAGTGAATTCCTGATGAAGGAACCCAGAGAACAGTGTGGGCAATGACTTCCAGGGGCTCTGAGCTGATTTGGGCAGCTCGAGACCTGAGGTTCGTCCTCCCTTGTTCCAATCCATGGCCACTTCCTGCCACAGAAAAGCAACAGTTGTTGACTCCAACTTTTCCTTGGGAGAGCTCTGGATGAACTGGGGAATGCCAAGCCTGGCATGTTGTTCTGTGCTCTTTCCCCACAACATGCAAAGATGAATTCTTGTTTTCTTGTGTTGCATTATTAAAGCCACTCTCAGACTTGTTAGCGATTTGGACTGAAGCACCAAGAACTTGGAGAACATATGAATGAGATTATGTGCAGGATGATAAAGAAGCATTTGCTGCTGTTTCTGGAACCCCAAAGTTCCAGACTTTCAATTACTCCTGAGCTTTTGAGACTAATACAGCCACCAAAGTTCTGGAGAGTCTAAATCACATCTCTACCTCCTACCACCTCCAGTCACATGCAGCCATGGAGTTGGGTGCATACTTGTCAGCAAATCAGAAAAGTTGATTTTCGGTGCCAGCTCACTGTGCCAACATTTTCTGATGCCAGATTGGGAGGTCCTACCTCCAGATGAAGTACTGATAATCAAATCCTCTCCTGGGTGCTTCTCCAGGCTGGTGAGGCCATGAAAGTGCCTGCCAAAGATCCAGTGTTAGTGCATATTCTCAAGGCAGCACTGAAGAGGTGGCCAACAGAGGAATTGCTGGGAGAGTTCAAAGCATTTTTAATCCATAAACATGAGCTGTTTGCTCTTAAAGGATTTCTTCAGGGAAAATCATATTGCTATTCCTGAAGGAGATTGCTGAGTCATGTTAACCGTGTTATACACAGGGATTGTGTGCATGGAAATGTCACTCATGCATTTGGGCTATTGGCTTGGAAATGATGCCAGCAGAAATAAACCATAAATGAATATATTGTCTGCCTGCTGAACCCCCAGCATTCCTGAGCAGTGCCCAAGAAGAAATGGTCCAGAATATGTATTGATTTCTCAAGGCTCTTTCAGACAGAAAATTAGCTTCCTAACTGGGGGAAGCTCATATTCGGAATGCCTCAGGGGGTTTCATCCTCCTTAAAAACACCTACTGCCTGAGCCTCTGCTCCCTGGAGAAGATGATCTGAGGCTGCTTCATCCCAGCCCTTTGAAGAGCAGATGTGCCCTCCTGGCTGGTGGGCTCAAGGGTCTGACCAGAGCAGTGGCCTCGGAGCTGTCACACTTTGCCACACTGTCCCTGAGCAGGTGATCAGGCTGGGCAATGCCACAGGAAGCCAAGGAGATCTGGAAAAGTTTTATGGTTGCCATGCTCCTCATAACTCAGTGTCACACGTCTGCTCTCAGTTTGAGCCACGATGAGGCATCATCTCCAGTCTGCCTGTTCAACCTTGATCTGACTGATGTGAGCAAAGAGAGCCTTTGGGGGGGTTTTCTATGCCACAGTTCAGCATGTGACAGAAAACCCTTCTGTCTTGAAGCAGTGGAGTTGAGCAGTGTGTGTTTCTGAGTGGCCATTTGCGTTGTCGTACCTGAGATGAAAGCCAGAGCACGGCACTTGGAAGGACAAGCTGGATGTTGCCTTGAAGGACAAGTTGGGTGTTGCCCTGGAGGACAAGCTGGGTGTTGCATGGGAGGACAAGCTGGGTGTTTCATGGGAGGTCAAGGTGGGTGTTGCATGGGAGGACAGGCTGGGTGGTGCTTGGGAGAGCAGCTGAAGACACATCAGTGTCCAAGCAAGGCCCTCCTGGAGAGTGTGCATCCTTCTTGCCTCCTGCTAACCCAGACACTGATGCTGTTACTCAGGGAAGAACGTGCTCCTCTCAGCCTGTGGGACACAGTCATTGTCCCCAAGATCCCCAAACTGCCAGACAACATAGGAAAACCACAGGAGGCTGTGACAAGTCAAACCTTGGGTTTGGGTGGTGTGAACACTTGCTTGGAGGAAGCCATGGTGCAGGTGTTATTTCTTCTTTGGGCAAAAGCATTTCAGTACTCTTCTTGGTCTCTGGACACAACAAAAAGTCATGCTCATGTCCCTCCTGGTCTGTATTTGCTGTTCTGAAGTTTCTGGACTCCAGCTGACATAGCTCTGCTCTTTCCAGACTATGTTGGAACTGACACTTGAAACTCACTTTAGTCTCTCCTCTTCAGAGTCAGTGCAGAAGAGAAGACACAAAAAATAAGGCAAATGGGTACCACCTGAGGAATGTTGTGCACGTTGCTTGGGAAAGAAGTAAGGTAAACTTCATGGAAATCCCACTCCTTCTCTTCCAGTGGAATTCTGATGGGTTTAGTCATTTGCTTATCTCACTACTGGGAATTACCAGCCAGAAGTGTTGGAGGTGATGCCAAAAAACCCAAAATAAATGAACTGCCCAGAGACAATTTGGGCTTTAAGCACCAAAGGTGTTTGTTGCCAATGTTGGGCAGTGAGGCAGTTCCACGGCACAAACTGCTCCAAAGTTTCAGTGAGAAACCAGGTGATTTATCCAGTTGACAGTCAAGATGACAACATCTTAACATACATATTCATGAAGTTGTGATAGCTCATTATCATATTCATAGGAGGGAGAGTTTGGGCAGAGCTTGGGGCGGAGCCTTCCAGGCTCTTGGCACAGTTTTGGGTGGTCTGTCTGCCCTTCAGCCTCTTCAGGGCTCGTTTTTTCCTCTTTCTCACCGTGCCCTCTCCACCTTTCTTTGTGAGGTGTCCTGGCTGGTCAAGCTTGCAAACCTCCTTGGCTCAAGGCCTTCCTGCCTTCTTCAAATGTCCATGTTCCCCTGATTTATGACCACTGGGTTTATCCTATAGCACTTCTAGCAGTCTTCTAAGGTTTTGGTCCAGTAAATAGAGCAGGACAAGTTATCCATCAGGCATCAGGCACAAGAAGCATCTGGCAGTTTTCTGACAGAGCAAGGGACCTTTACTAATTCAGTTAACTCTTCTAGGCCTTGCTCTTGCTTCAGAGGGATCAGTAAAACTTGGCAAAAGGAACAAGCACTGAGCACGCTGTTGTGGCTGAGCACTGAGCCCGGCTGGTGGTCAACGCTGTCACATCATCCCACCCCACCTGCCTGCTCCCCTCGTGCTGCAGTGGGACAACACTGTGAGGAGGAGAGAGCTGTGAGACACTGAGGAAGCTGCAGGATCCTCAGTGCCATCACAGACACCTGAAGCTACCTGTTACTGTAAAGCAAATAAGGCAAGAGACAAAAAGAGGCTGTGGTTTGCAAACATGAGAACCCTGGTGCTGCATACCTGGAGCTGCTGGGGTGAGGGGAAAACCAACTGGTTTGAAGTTGTTAAGCTTTAGCTCTTCATTAGGTTTGTTATTCTGAAAGGTGAGGTGGAGCTGTGAATCATGATTATTTTCCACATGATGGTGCATTTTCTATGACTTTTGATGGTTCTGGCATGGAGCAGATTCCATCCTGGGTATGATACTGAGCAGACCCTGGGACTTTTCCTGGTGTACGGGAATACAGTGAGTGGAAAAAAGAATGAAAAATACTCTAAACTGGGACTATCCCATATTCCTTCCTAAATCCATTTGGGATCAAGGTTTCCCTTTGCAGACCTCCAGGGCAGGGCCTGTGCTGTGCTTCCACCCTCAGCAACGAATGGTGCTCAGAGCAGTGTCCTCCGTGTCTTGGTCATCAATGGGGTGAAAAGCGAGACTGTTGCTTCCCTTTAGGAATTTAACATGAATTCTGCTATTAAACATGGTTTCATCTTTGCCTGTCTAGCTTTTAAAACTGACTTGTGCTAATGTGTAAGCAAACACAGATAAAATTCCTCCCTACCTCATTACAGCTCTCCTGGCACGAGTGCACAGGTAGGGTGGGAGTGGATACACCCTGTGGCAGGTGCATGAAGAATAATGTAATAGGAAATGTTGAAGAATATAGAGGCTGTTTAGGAAAGCATACAAGTCTTGTGGGACACTCAGTTACCTTTCTTTTTACTGGGTGCAGGTCTCTAAGTGGTCCTTTCAGAAAACCTTTTCTCTGTTTTTCTTCTCAGGAGCAGCTCCCCAGAACACCAAAAAGGAGGTTTGTTTTTAACCTGGCTGTTGCAAGTCTCGTCTGTCCCTATTCCAGTCTGAGATCTGCTCTGCATTGTCCTCATAGAAACAAATATTTCCCTATTTTTGGCCATAACTGTCCCTCTTTTCTCTCTCTCTCTTTACATTTTATCACAACTTCTCTGAGCTGGGGCTGGCAGGGGTGGGATGAGAGGTGCTCCCAGAGAGGGTACATCGTGAATACTTGTGGTGGCATGGTGACTTTTTTTGTTTTGTTCTTTATTTCCTACCATGATTTCTTTTCATCTTAATCTCTGCAGAGCAGTGAATTAATGTTTTCATAGAAGTGTCTGTCATTGTTCCAAGAACTCTATCCTGAGGGGGAAAAGTCATTTCAGAACCCATCACTGTATATGTAGAGGTAGGATGACTCTTGGTGTTCACCACTTCACATTTATCAACACTGAATATTATCTGCCATTTGCTCTCAGGCACAAAGACAGAGGCCTGCAGAACATCCAGGAGCTTTAAAGTTTTCAAGCTTCATTTGTCCTTTTAGCTGAACATTTTAATGTATTTTAATCAGCTCTTGCTTTTCTTGGGTTCTCTTTTTCATGACTTCTAAAAAATGCTTTTATTGCTTCTGAAGGATACTGAATCTCTCTCTCTTAGTCACCCTTACAAGGTATCTCTTATTAACATTTGGAATCAAGTTCCCCACTCAGGAATAAGTCAAGAGTCACAAGTTTCCCACTAATTTCTCCATGCTCATAAAGTCTGTCCAGATTTTGGACTCTGCCTCATACCTAGCCCAGCACTTCTCAGTCTCTGCATGGGGTTTTAGAGTCTCCTCCTGTTTTGTTTGCCATCCCTACACTTTCCCTGCTATCAAGTTTAGCTTTGCTATCCATGAAACTGTCCCAGGGGGTGATCACTAATGCCATTCTGCATTTTTTTTTAGCTGAACATGGAATCCATCCATAGAGATTTTGTTGCTCTTTAATGACATTACCTTGTTATTCTGATTCAGCTTTAGTACATGACATCTGCTTTGTCTTTCAGTGTAATCAGCCCCAAGATGTTAATGTCCCACTAATTATCTTTCTCCCATCAAATTTCTGGTACACCTATTATATCAATATCCATTAAAACCAGGCATCTAGTTTCTCTTCTCATTAACTGCTGTTGAAGTGCTGGTTTAGGAGCATGGACAGGACTGGCTCAGCTTTCTCTTTTTCTGTGCTGTGTTTAGGTGAGACTGGATTTGTTTACTTGCTCTTTGCCATGTGCCACCTCAGCTTTGCCAGCTCCTTTTTAGACAATGCAGAATTTCTATTGCTTCATCTCTCCAGAATGCATCATCATGAGCTGTGTAGAGGACATGCACAACAGGACTGCCAGGACAATCTCTAATTTAAAAAGTCCCCTGTAACATTTTGGACTTGTGAATGCTTGGTAGCACAGAGCATTTTCCTTTTGCAAGGTTTTGCCTTGCCTGTGGTCTCTGAAAAGTCGTGTTTAATTTTATGCACATGAATTTCCCCATCAAAAAGCAGAAAGCAGTGTAATCCAGGCTGCCTGCTGCTCTGCCATTCATTGTGGTATCACAGCTGAAGTAACTGAGGTCCTGCAGAGCATTAGAGTCACTTAGACCAGGTTCTACACAACCTGTAGGGAGTTTGCCCTGTGAATCCTGTCCTGTGTTTGTTTGGTCATCTCTGAATTTTTAGCCAACACCAACCTTTGAGCCTGTTCCTAAAGCAACTTCCCCACAGGGCTCCAGAGCCCTCATTTCTGTGCCTGCTGTTGGCACTCCAGGTGCTTGGAAAGTGCCTGAGTCACAGCCCCCATAAACACCACCCAGAAAACTCTTGGAGGCATCACATTTCCTGCCAACCCTCTCTCTTCTCCAGCAGAAGTGCTGCTTCCAGCTGATTTCTGCTGTGTGTTATCCCAGCCTTCACCCACACAAGGGGCTGGGCTGGTCAGGACTCCTCAGCCTCCATCTCTCCTCCTGTCCCTGGGAGTGGTACCTGCCAGAGGTGCATTTATGGAAGGATGAGGGAGTTTGACTCCTCACACAGCCCTGGGCAGGGGAGGAACACACCAGTGTTTGTGTCCAGCTGTGCTGTTATCTACTCAGTGGGGCCATTTACCAGGTCATTTGATGGGACATGTGGTGATCATTTGCTTGCGTTGTGGGGCTGTGATTTCCAGGCATAATTTTGGCCTTGATTTCTTCCTTTAGAATGGATCCTCCATGCCCTTCTGGAAGTTCTCTTGAGCACAGATTTGAAGGAATGGGAAAGGGGAGCTAGAAGGTGCCCCCAGAAGGTGCAAAGGGAGGAGGAGTGTGGTGGGTGGTGTGTCCCAACTCCAGTGTTTTGGGCACAACAACAGGGACATAAGAGCCCCTCACTGAATAGGTTACCCTTCTCTTCCTCAGCAAAACACTCAGCAGGGACCAAACTTTGAGTAAGTTTTGTGGAGAAGATCCCAGAAGCAGTTCAGAACCAAAGCATCATGTCCAGCCTACTGTGCCAGTTCCCTCCCAGCCCCTTTTGGAAATCCTTGCTGTCTTACTGCTCACATCTGTAATGAGCATTAGGAAAGGCCCCACTTTGTGGGGCTCAACATCTGCTCTGTGAGAGCCCATTAGGAACCCTGGCCACTGTAACCAGCTATTGCCCTATCATTTGTTACCAATAGCAAATGTAAACTGTCATAAGAAAATGTGGTTTTTATTTTTTTTCCCTAGTTATTATCTACCATCACGAAGCTGATTTTGTTAAGCAGATTTGGCACTAAGAACCAGCAACAGCTAATAAATTCAATGTTAGGCTTAGGAGGTTCTGACAGATTGCTGGCAGCTGCCTTAAATGCAGGAAAAAGCTCTCCTAGTGTGGGTTGGAAATGCTTATTTATACCATACTGTGGGTCTGTTTGCCCCAAATTTTGCTGCCTCCTTTGAGTAGATGTCATTGGTGAGGTATGTGCACGATGAGAGCCACAGCATCCAGCTGCACTGGAGAGCAGCACTCATGGATCAAGGTGGGAAGCTCAGCCATGAACTATGAGATTTTTACAGTACGAATAAGACACTTTTTCATTTATGAATGTAAGGTTTGGGAAAAAGATGTAACTGGACCTCACCTTAGATGGTTTTATTTACTGTGGGTTTTGGTGGTTGGTTTTTCTATGCTGAGAAGGTTTTAAGGACTACGGAGAAAGGTTAGAAAGACCGTGGAGGCCTTGTCTGCTGCCCTGCTGTTAATTGGCAATGGGCTCTAGAGGAGATGGGCTGGACAACCGGGCTAAGGTTTTCTTCAGACCTTCTTTTAGCATGTTTGAATAGTGGAAGGTTGATGTGCTCAGGAGTAGGCACAGGCTTCAAGAGCTTGTATTTAGCTCAGAAGTTGGTCAGACAGACAGAGGTGCTCTTTGGATCAGGAAAAACCAATGTGCAAGGAAACTTTGGGAAGTGTGAGCACTTCTGCAGGAACAGAGCGCGTACTACTGAGGTACTTCAGACAATCAAAACCTGGAACAACCAGTTTTTGCTGGTTGAGTGTATAAGAATATTAAATACTCCAAGAATATGTAGAAGAACTGAGTAAGCTGAAGTCTCCTTGTGAAGGTAAGCTTAGTCCAAAATTTCCCTGTTCCACAGTGGACTGTGAAACTCACACTGTTTGTATAATTGAACTCAAATTTTGCTTTTCACTGTATTTTAACCCACCTCATTTACTTGGAACAAGGATCAACAATCTGTCCTACTGGGTGAAGCTGAGTAGTTGACAAACCCCTGACCATTAAGGTCAATGCTGACTGTGGGGGCAAAGAAATTAAAAGAATAGAAACTTCTAATTGGAATAGAGCAGATTGACTCAAAAAATTAAAGAATTCTTCAGTAAAGATAAATTGGCATCTTTGATACACAATTTTCTCTTCACACGTGGCGAGAGTTTCTCTGTACAGTACAAGACTGGTGGTGAAAATTTCAGATTAACTATGTTGCAGTGTCCAACTTAATTTACAGTTGTGGAATTTACCCTGTTTTTGTTTATGAGTCTGATGGTCAGCGCCTTCCACCTCTGACAGAGCATTCCCCTCTCTTTCTGTCACTTTGCCTCACAGCTCCATGGAAAGACTTCAGATACAGACATAATTTTCTTCATGACACTCCACCAAAGGAGCCTTCCTTCCTCAAAAAAAGGAAAGCAGAATAGTCTAGAAATATGCACTCACATCATGCAGCAACTCTGAAATTCTCCTGGAAAAAACCCCTAAAAACGCTGACAGCATTTCACACAACCAAAAGAAACACTAAAAGTAAAGCACTAAATGCAGTTTTGGAAAGTGTGTGGGTGATGCCACCAAGAATTATGCACCACAGTGAGGTTCAAAGATAAAATGGAGAAAGCAGAAACCCACCCCGCTGGGTGTCCAGCAGACACCTCGACCTTCTCTGCCTGTCTCCTGGAGGTGCCCTGTGGTGCCCACCAAGGTTGGGGATGGGCAGCCAGTGAGCAACAGCTCAGCAACTGGATCTTAACAGCCAGGGTGCCCCTCCAGTTCCCCTTTTGCCCTCAGCACTGGGCATTGTGTCTCCTCTGCCATGTCCCTCCTTCAGGCTGCAGACTCTTGTCCTTGTGCACGACCCTTCAGAACTTTGCTATCCTTGTGAG
This sequence comes from Formicarius rufipectus, assembly GCA_013399695.1. Lineage (NCBI taxonomy): Eukaryota > Metazoa > Chordata > Aves > Passeriformes > Formicariidae > Formicarius > Formicarius rufipectus. The sequence continues at coordinate 421,758 of VXAU01002171.1, forward strand.
CTGCCCTTAAAAAGGACCAAACACCCCACTGGTTTTTATCCAAAGTTGAAGCTTTCAGTTGTGGACAGTCCTCATGCTCTCTGCTCTGCTCCCCAGTCCTTTCCTAATGCTTTCTAGCAGCCAGTTTGTTTGCTGGTCTCTGCTGAGCATTGAGCTGCTGGTTTCCTGAGAGCAGCTACGCCCCCAAGGTCCCAGTTGTGTGTGTGAGGTTTGACTGGAACCCATTGGCAGCAGCAATCCCAGGCTTGCTCTGCCCTTCTGTGCATCACTGATTTGGGTTTGCTTAGGATGGATTTCACAGGCACTCCCTGAGACTGTTCCTCTCCCTGCAATGCCCCCCTGCTCTGGTGATGGGAATTGCCTTTCCCTCCCTTTTCCAGCAATTCACACAAACTAAGAGCAGTCATTCCTTACACCACTGTCTGCTGCTCCACCGGGCCTGAGGGGGGTTTGTGTGCCCAGAAGGTTTGGGGATGGTCTCAAGTGATCCAACAAAATCCATCTGATTCCTCAGGAGCTGTGGGCAGAGTGCTCTGCTCCGTCTGGAGCTGGGAGCAGAATGGGTTCAGCCACTGGAGATTTTCATGGAGTTCTACACATTTTTAACTTGGAGATGCTATTTTGAAATATGGGTTGAATTGTTTTTGAGAATTAAATAACTCTCAATAATTAATTAGTCAAACCCCAATAGCAGGGTAAGGAAAATATTTGCAGCCTGCCTCTGTGCACTTGAATATATGGGGTTTGTTCCACAAGGGCAAAGCAAACAAACAAGCATCTACATGGTTCCCTCTCACAAGGAGACATTTGGTTCTGTGACTTCATTTTTCTGACCATAAATGCCTTCATGGCCTGAGGAGACCACGCAGCATATCCTTTCTCACTAGAGGTCTGTATTGCAATATAAATCTGTGTCAAACCAAACCCATCTGAATGAAGGTCAGAGACATGAGAGACCTGCAGAAACTGAGCAAAGAGATGTCACGGACCCTTGGGGTGGGTGTCACCTGGCTGTGTGTGAGCTGGGTGACATGCAGGTCCCTGGGAGCTGGGAGGGATGTTCCCCCTGGCACTCCAGGATGACAGGACACAAGACTGGTGCAATTTGGAGAACGGCAAGAAGCCTTGACTGTGTTGTCTTACCTTTCTCAGAAGCCGGGGCAAGGTCAATAAAACTTCGACACTTTTCACCTTCAAAAGAAAAGGATCATTTTAGGACACAGAAGTCGACTGGTGGTGCTCTGCCCCCTCCTTCTGCCTGGGCTTCCTGCCATCACTCCCACCCTAGTCTCTGCAGGGGCACGGGGTGGTCTCACACTGAGGGCAGATGTTTCCCCGTGCCTCCATCCTGACCAAACCCCTCTGCTCACAGGGCTGGACCCCCCCTTGGGATTGCAGTGCCTTCATCAGGAGCGTGGGATGAAGGGGGTGAAGAAGAGTGTTCTTTGTTGCTTGAAACCCTGCTGGGTCAGTGATGCTCCTTCCCAAGCCCAGGAGCAACGCTGCCCTCCGCATGGAATGGCACAGGGCAAAACCCCACAGAGGTTTTCCCTGCACTGGGAGGGCACAGGCCTCTTTCGCTGCCACTTTTGCCCTCTTTCTTCTGTTCACTGGACAAAGCCTGTGCCCCACCAGGTGAGGGGGAGCACTGCCATGGGCACAGAGTTCTCCCCAGACCGACAGGGCGCACATGTGAACAGGACAGACAAAACCTGAAGCACAAAGAAGTTAAGCAAGCGCACAGCACTTTAAAATAATACTTATAAAGCAGGCAAATGCCTTGCTCTGAGCACCACAGCCCCTGCCACTCCCTCCTGCCTCCACTTCCTACTGGAAATTCAACTCTGCTTTATTGACCTCTGTTCTTGAGAAGCCTGTTGCTTCTGAACAGGAAATATATCTTGAGGGTGGATGCTTGGACCTTTCTTTTTCCTTCTTCCTGCAGTCAAAGATCATAAAATAATTCCTGTGGTATGGTCTCCTTTGATGTATTGCAGGGTGCCCACCAGCTCAGCTGGCTGGGGGAGTGGGAGCCCACGTGCCTGCCAGGGGGCATGGAGGACATTCCATTTGCCCTTTAAGACTTTAATTGATGCAAAGGCAGCAATAGGACTGGGGGGGGTTTCATTAGCTTTGCTCCTTTTTAATTGCAGAGTCAAAGGACTGATTTAGGAAATGTGAGCCATTAAAAAAAAGAATCACCAGTGAAATGCCACAGTGATGGGGAAGTCAGTGGGTAATTTTTTCTTAGTTGTAATTCAAGTGTATGTACAAACCAGTATAAAATGTTAATCTTTATGGTGTCTTTTTAGGCAGGATTGAGATAAACATAACCATTCAAATTGGCTGTGCTGACAGAATCTATTACTATAATGCTATTATTATTACTTTTAATTTCCTTTTTGCAGTTTTAAACCTATGCTAAGTGCACTGAGAAGGGTTGCAGTCTGTGTACTACTCTGTAGCAAAAGGAATGTTCACTTGACATTGCAATGAGCATTTTGACAACTCCATGGCAGGGGAAGGATTTCTCCTCTGGGAATCCAGGCCCTGCCCAGAAGAGAGTCAGGAAAGGGAAGTGACACTTGGCCTCTCAAAGCACCATCTCTGTTTCCAAACAAGTAGGGCAGGCTAGAACTGAGCAGAAGGAACCTCAGATGAAAATGTTCCGGAGTTCTGGGGCAGACAGACAGACAGAAAGCCAACTGATGGATCACAGAAATCACAGCAGAGGTGCTGGCAGGAGCCTGCAGGTGTCCTCTTCAGGGCAGGACTATCCCTAACATCTGCTCGGGTCAGCTGTGGCTTGTCCAACCAAATCTTGAAATGCTTCAAGGGTGGTGATGCCCATCATTTAGTGACTCCAAGGATGGGGTTTCCCCCCTGCTCTGGTCCCAGGGCTGCACCTGGAGAAGTGGTCCCTTATAGCCAACCCAAACTTCTCTGGCGTCTTTGGACTCATTCTTTCTCTGTTTTTAGGGACATGAACAAACCCAGCTCCCTGAACTTCTTTTCACACCTGCTGTACTTTAGGTCCCTGACCAAGAAAACCAGAGAAATAGTTGGACTATAAAAAAGACTGTGCTGCAAGCAGGACACACTCTCATCCAGAGCCTCAGAGTCTTGGGGCATGAAGTGCTTCAGGAATACATTGACATAAAATCAAGGGAATACAGGGAGGGTGACCTTTAGATCTGGCCTTGATATAAGCAGATTAAGTAGGATTTTTCATTGTAGCCATATGGATCTGTGGTTTGGACCTGGGTTTGTGGTGTTTTGTTTGGTTGTTTTGTGTTTTTTTTCTTCTCCAGATGTAAGCTATTACTTTTATGAAAGTTTTCTTCTAACCTGACTTCAAGCTGACTGGCCAGCACTGATCTCACCTGTGGTTGTAGTGAACCCAAAGCCACATTACTGAGAAAATTTAACAAATATCTGATTCTCCAGCACCTTACCCAAAGACAGGCCAAGGGGAATGGCATTTGCTGCTATAGAAACTGCCCAGGCAGTTCTGCGAGCTGGAGGTGCAGGTGCCTTGCAGATACATGGCAAGGGACAGAGCTCTTCTGACCTCTGTGGGTACCGAGGAAGGGGGTGGTACGAGAGGGTTGGGCTGCAGGAGCCTTGTCTGCAGGACAGGAGCAGAGTGTGACCACAGGCTGTTGGGAGGAATGTGCATCCTCATCCTCCCTCGACTCAACCTGCCCAGCACAGCCCCTCTCCCAGGAGGATTGGCTGTGGGGAGGCCTCCAGTTTCAACAACGTGGACACAACGTGCTGGAGTGTCCAGAAAAAGTCCTTTTGGAGCCACAGGACAAAGACTGAGAACAGACTGGAGACAGGGAGGATGTCACTTCACTTCCACCAGCTGAGGTCTGGGTTGTGCCTGCCTTACTGCTGAAGGTCATGGAAGGAACTGCTCACTCCTCCTCGTTGTTCCTGATGCTGGAGCACTGGAAACCCCTCCTGCACTGTCAGGGGTGACCACTGGAGGTATTTGTAGACCACATCCATACTTCCACATGCAGACATGCATCTCACTGAGAACTGAAGATGTCAGCAGTGCTTTCACTATTCCTCTTAGGATTTATTCTAAGTTATTTTTGGGTATCTTGTATAACTGATCTCTTAAGCCCTCTTAAGTTTAATTTTAGACTTGGCAGAGTTTATCCTGCTGTGCTGTCCTTTTCCAGATGCATCTTCTCCTCCTAACCAGGCTCCTGGAGAGTCTTCAGAGAATACAGAAAAGGCTGTTTAGAGATGCAACAAGAAGAGTCTCTAGGATTCATCCCTCTGAAAGTCCTGCCTTCGCCCATTTGTGTCTGCAGTTCTGGCAAAGAGGAAAGCCAAGGAAGGATCTCCCCTGCACTTCACTCACATAAAGAAGAGGTGTGACCTGGCCTGAATTCTCCACTTCCACTCAGGAGCAGTGGCCACCAGCAGTGCATGTGAGGCTCTGTGGAGCTCAGCAGTGTCTGGAGGCTGAGGAGAGAGGACTGGCCAACCTCCTAAAGATCCATAAGCAAAGCTCTTGGTACCAGCTTCTTCTGCATCTTCCCAAGGGTGAGGTGGAAACTTCATCTCTGCTGGTTCTTGCAAACACACTCCCATCTGGAGCCATCCCAGGCTGGCTCTTCACAGGCTCAGCTATGCCTGTGCTGGCCTTCCTGAGAAGGGAGGGTCACAGGGTGCTACAGGACTGGGGACTTCCAGTCCAAAATTTGCCTGTGGTTCTCTCTAAGCAATCCTAATTAAATAATCTAATCCTGTGTTTGTGCATGTCTGTGTGTAATTGTATCTTGCCAGGGAAATTCAAACTGAAGCAGCCAGAGAGTGGGAGGAGGCACATCTGGGAAGACTCTGCTGGTGGGTGGGTAAGAGTCTTGAAGTCTTGATATGGATAATGGACTTAGAGCTCATGGAAACATCTGAGGCACTGCGAGTGTGATGTGCCTGTGCCTGTTCCAGCAGGGATCTGCAGACCTGCTCAGGCACAGAGGGAAGGGGAGGAGTTTGCTGGTGAGGGTGATGTTGATTCATGGGTGTTGGGAAAGGCACAGCTGCCTCTGGTGGGTCTGTGTGGCCAGACAGGTTGGTGTCACACCTGTTCATGTGTGTGTGTGTGTCCATGTGCACCTGCACCTGCAGCACAGACCTGACCTGGGTGGGAAGGGGTCCCAGCAGCAAACAGGCACGGGAGAGGAGGTTCCCTGGGCCTTCAAGTCCTTGTCTCAGCTTCCCAGGAGCATGTTCTGTGTTGGAGAGGCTCATTGGGACTTCTCCCATCTCATGGCTCTGCAGCTGAGGAAGATCTCTCAGCTCTGCAGGGCAAATGTTTTCCAGCTCCACAGAAGAAAGTTCTGGGGCTCTGTGTATCCTTGTGGAACACATACAGGAAGCTGTGGATTTGATCACTGCACCAGTGCCAGGGACTCAGAAGAGAAAGCTGTGGCAGCACAAGGAGGTGATCCTTCTGCCTTGCTTTCAGCATCAGGCCCGCGCTCTTCTTTGTCCTTGTGTTGCTCACAACATGCTGGGAAGTCCAGAGCTTCCAGCCCTTCCAAGCCCGTGGCATGTGCCTGTCATGCAAATCGTCTCCTGCCTGCGGCATCAGGACGTCGCAGGAAGGAGTGGAGCTGTGAGCGAGGCAGGGACGCCAGCTGGGGACAGCAAACCTGCTGCAGGGGACACTGCAGGTCACAGTGACAGGGTCACCCACGGGTCCTGTCACCCCAGGCAGGTGGAGCAGCCCCCAGATGCCCCCTTTTCCCGAGGTCCGGGAGGTGGTGGGGCTGCTCCCTTGCCGTGCTCACTGCGGAGCCACAGACGCTGGGACAGCTGGGCTCTGCTGCAGGCAAGCTCTTGTTCCTCCTGCCTTCCTTGGGCACAGTTCAGAGACAGCTGTCCCTGCCCAGCCTGAACAGCAGTCTGAGAGCAAAACCTAACCAAGAGAAGGGGGTTTTCCAAATCCCCCCAGTTCAATCCTGCCAGACAGTTGAGACAAACAGGTCCCACAGAGCCTCTGGGTCTCACGGCGCTCTGGCTCCAGGGCTCTGGGCTGCCCTCCCTGCTCTGCTCTGCCCACCACATCAGGTGTGCCTGGCTGCAGCTTCCAGCATGGATACAGGCTGGCATTCCTCTGTGGGCCTCTGGAAGACACCAGGCAGCAATCAGAGAGCCACACCGGGCAGCTGTAGGGCAGGTTTGGGTGCACACAGGTTGGGTCTGTCCTTGGATGTACATCCAAGCTCAACGTGCTCCCTGGAATCTCTCTGGCTTTAAGCCTCTGTGAGACCCACGTGTGTTCTGCTCCTTCTTCCACCTAAAATAAGTGGCTTGTTTGCTCCTGTCTCCCACACTGCCCAGAGGTGGTTGGATTTGGCCAGAGAATACCTCAGGAACCTGATAGTTTAGGCTGGAAATCGGGAAGAGGGGAGAGGAAACATCAAAAACTGCTTCAGCTTACGACAAGGTTCTGTTTCTAACAGGGCTGTTGCCATAGCAAGGACCAGAAGTTGATGACCTGGATCACACTTATTGGACCTACATTCTTGAGTTCTTTCCTCTCTGAGCCAGGGATAAACAGCTCATTAATAACCAGAGCAGCAAAATAAAAACAACTTTGAAAAACCCCACTTGGTGTGTCTTCCGATGACACGGTTGGAAAACACTCTGGTTAAATAATTTGACTTAAAAGAAATCCACCAGCTCTGACTGAACTCTGTTACAACTCTGCTTTTCATCTCTCAAGGAAAAAAAAAAAAAAAGAAAAAGCTGTCTGTATTCACTTACTCTGCATAAAATTTTACAAGTTCAAAAGTACATTTCTGATGGAAATTTAAATGATTATGTTTCATTTAAACAACATTCCCTTTTAGTAACACCCTGGCTCACAGCCTGTGACAGACAAGGTCCCCCTTTTCTTTTTCCCAATAGGCCCTAGCAAATCTTTATCTCTCCAATTATATCTGGAGTCATGTGATTTTGATGAGATCCCACATCATCTACTGAGAGTAAAATCATTGTATTTGTCTAAAAAAAGATATAACCCACAAGGGATCCCAGCCTAGACAAGGCTGAGGACTCCAACAACTTCCGTGACAAAAAGTACTACATTAGGGAAAATACAGGTTAATGGGCTCTCTCAGAGTGAGTTATGTCAGATTAACAACTGAAATATTCCCATTTTTGTTAAGGTGATCCCAGACAGAGCATTTAAGTGAATTGTTTTCTAATGAAAAATTGAGTGCTAATCTGCAAAAGCAACCTTTTCCCAGTTGACCTTGTTGATTTTCCTCTGGAAAGTAAACAAGTCCCTACAGAACTGCACTAAAATGTGTCTAACACTACACAGGCAATTGTTTTCTGCCCCTCTGGCAGCTGTCACTCATTGCTGCTGCCCATCAGCATTTCTGCTCCTTCTAAATACCATCAGAATCTGTGCAATTTCTGAGTTAACTCACAATCTGTTTCCCTCTCGGGGTTGTTTTTGAGTCTGACTGTTGCACTGCTGCTCTCTTTCAGCAAACCCGATCCCTCAAAATTTCCTCTCCTTTCAAAGTGGAAAAGCTTAAAGCTTCCCACTTTTTCATTTTCAGGTGTGCTTTTCCCCTCAGTTCACATATATCCCAAAAGTGGTGATGGGTTCACCAGAGGGGCACCATCCACACCGTGGGGTCCCCCTTGGTTGGCTGGAGCAGTGGAGAGCTTCGGGTGTGGGCAGAGCTGGGAATGCCCAGGGGTTGGTGCTGCCTGGCACCCTGTGCCATGGCAACTGCATTTTCCACGCTGAAACTCTCCCTGATGTGAAGAATCTTGCAGAGTATCTGAAAGCAAACATCTCCACAGGCTGCTCTCAAATCCAGTCTCATTGAAACACAGCCAAGTCACAAGATTCAGCTGATTGTCTCTGCCAGACCTGATGGATGTGTGCACACATCTGTCCTTTGGAGAGCTGGAAAACAGTTCAGATTTCAAAATGATTGGGGAAATCGAGGGAACAACAGTCCTGAGAGGGGTTTTTAATGATTCTGGTGTCAAATTAGAGCTGACTTCATAATCTGGGAAGCACTAAATCAGACAGAACTCTGAGTTGCTTTAAGCATTTCAAGCCACGGGATGGGAAGGGGAGGGTGTCACCTGTTCATCCCAGAGGTGACCATCTGCCACACTGTGCTGACTCTGTGTGAATGCCAACATGCCAAAACAGACCAGTTATGGGCAGTTCAGTATCTGTGGGAATATAGGGTTGCCCAGAAAGCTGTAGAAGACCAGAAATGATGCTCTCCACAGAGGATGAAGCTGATGTAGGGCCCTCACTGCATGAAGTATGACATACCTTCTGCAGGCTCCGGTGGGCATTAGCTGCTCCATCCAGGCTGCTGACTAACCATGATCAAAGGAGTAAATAACCCATAAGACCCTAAAGCCTTGATTGGAGATGAAATATGGTTCAGTAGCTCTCAGTCCTTCCAAGTATTAGCTGTGGATCAATGTGGATTCTCTTTTATCCATGCCACAGCTACTGTCCAGCTAATGCCCAGCCAGGCTATTTGCATTGTGTCTGTGCTTTGTCTCCAGAGATGAAAGTCACTGACAGCAAAGAAGGAAAGGTTTTAACTGATGGGATCACTCCAGAAAATGAAAATATCAAAAGCTGACATGTGCCAAAAGGGAAGGGAAGGGACCCAGGACAGGGCCTTACCCTCGTGGCAGGGCACGTCGCTGTGAACACGCAGCTTGAAGGATGTGCCAGTGAAGAGGCAGAGGGATTTCTGGAGGGGAGGGAGCTTTGGATGCCAGAGCTGTGCTACATCAACCTGTATTTCTTCCCCTCAGTTAACACCACAACAGTATTTCTTCCCTGTTTTGCCCACTTGTCCTCTCTGTTCCTCTTGGCCACTGTACTTTAGGCTGCCTGGTTCAAAGTGAGCTCCAGAAACATCTCCCACTTTTGTGCCCGACTCTGTTGCTTTTTGGGTTGAGGTGTCCTGTTTTTCCAAGGCAGGTGCCCCTGACTTGGGGTATGGAATCTGAGATAACCTTAGCCTTTCCTCCTTGACTTTTAAAGGAAATGCTCTGCAAATGAATAGCCAGCTTTTGAAATGAAGGGGAAAAAAATTGTGCTTGCAGTTCCTCCTGTGGACCTTATTTCCAAACTTGTGCCTAATAACTTGGCAACAAATTATCCTGTAGTGGTTTTTTTGTCTGCCCAGGTGATGCACAGTTAAATGAGGCCGAATGATGTTTTTTCTCTCCAAATCTAGTGAGTTTAAACATGGTGGAGTGGCTTATAGGAGTGGTTGGAGTCCCTCTCCCCACCAAATGCAGCCAAATGGAAGGTGGAACACCTTTAAAGTGCATTTTGTTTGCCTGGGACTATTCTACAAGCCAAGTAATAACATCTGCTTCTTATTACTCACTGTTTTCTGTAGTCATTTCTAAGCTAGACCAGCAAAGGCTTATGTTTTGTTTACCCACAAGAATACTACACCAGTTCCTGACTGACAGGGGTTCCTGCCAGAAGCAGCCCTGTTCTCTGCTGTCCTGGTTTCAGCTGGGACAGAGTTCATTTGCTCCCTGCTTGTTGGTGCAGGGCTGTGTTTTGGATTGAGGATGAGAACAGTGTTGAGGACCCACTGATGGTTTAGCTGTTGCTGAGCAGTGCTGGCCCCAGTCGAGGAGCTGCCAGTGCCTCATGCTCTGCCAGTGAGGAGGTGCACAAAACCCCAGCAGGGGCCATGACCAGGACTGCTGGGCTGAACTGCCCTATGGGATATTCCTCATTACAGAATATCATGCTCAGTATATAAATTGGGGAGAGTTTGTCAGGAGGTGCCAATCTTTGGGACAGGCTGGGTACCAGTGAGCAACTACATTGTGTATTGCTTTTTTCTTGGGTTTTAGTCCTGTCTTTCCCTATTTCTCTGTCTTTATTATTTATTATTGTATTTTACTGTATTTCAATTTTAAAACTGTTTTTATCTCAGCCCACTGCTTTTCCCTGTTGCTGTTTTTCCTCCCCACCCCGGTGAGTGAGGAACTGAGAGGTGCTCGATAGCCAGCTGGGGTTAAACCAAACCAACCTGTACATGCCCTTTTGGAGATCTGTCAATGAGCCAGATCTTCCAGTTCCATTGAAGGAAAGTTTTAAAATCAGGATTGAGTCTGGTGTAATTTAAAAGCCATGGGGACACCACGATGATTGATATTCCATCCCCTACTTATTTCCATTGCCCTGAATACACATGTTCATATTTTGCACCGACACTGGGGTAAGACATCTCACCTCTCTTTGAAATCTGGGACTTCTGTCTTAGTTTTACAGCTCTTTGAAGTGTATTCCATTTACAAGGAACTAACAGAACCCCTCAGATGCTTCCTTTAAGGCTGCTGGGTTAAATGGCTGAGGACAGACACATCCAAAGAGAAAACAACACAGTGAGATGGAGCAACATATCAAATAAGGAGCAGTCAACTGCCTGGCCCCTTCCTTTGCTCTGCTCTGAGCCTCAGCCTGCAGGGACTTTATACCCACAATTTACGTGTGATGGATGTTCATACGGCTGGTCTGTCTAGCAGGATCAGGAAGACCTAAAATCCAAACCTCCCAGAGCACTGCAGGCACAAAATATCACCCAAGACTCCATAAAAACCTGAATGTCTCTAATAAAACAATCACCACGGGAGAAATCACGTAGCACAGGAAGGGAGCAGGAGCCACCGTGAGGAACGCAAGGTAATCTGTACATTCCTCCGGCCAGCCCCGTCTCCCCCCGCAAAGCAAAACGCCAGCGATTTGTTGGGAGCAGTTCACAAGCGCTTTTCTGCAATGGATCCTTCTCCTTGCTGTAAAGGAAGGCAGGAATTTGTTACTCTCCCTGGTATGTAGCCTGAGGGAGATTTCCCTTCTGATCCCAAATTAGCCCGTCAGTGTAATGCTCGGTGCATGAGCAGCCATACCAATGAGGGGCTGAGGGAAGCAGCTCCTCACACGCTGCCTCCACCTGGGGCCGCTTCCTGGGGCTTTCCAGCAGGCAGAAAACCCTCCAGAAAACGTGAGGTGACTCAAGCCAGCAGCTCTTTCTCTGGTGGCTCCCACCGGTGCCCTGGAGCAGCAGAGGGGCCCCGTGTGAGCCGGACAAGGTGGCTCCTTCCGCACCTCCTTAAGACACCAACAGGTCAGCCAGGCAGGACTCGCTCCAAGCTTCCTTGTGCCAGGAGCATTCCTCTTCTCTCCTGCAGCTCTCCCCGGGACTTTAGAAGCATTTCAGCCCGTGGATTTCCTTTGCTCACACTGCCCTCTGTGGGGGTGAGGTCCAGAGGTGCTCTGGGAGCCCCATCCTTGGATTTTCACTTTGGTTTTCCTCAATGAGCAGTTACTTAAGGAGTATTATTTTCTTTACCCACATATATATACATGATATCACCACATCCCCTCTAGCTCCTCAATCTGTTTTACTGAAGAGGAGCACTTTTCTTTTCTTGAAGGAGATTCTCTTTTTCTTAACCACCTTGGAAATCCCACACTGCATCTATTTCCCTTTTTCTTACCATATCGTGGCATTAACCAGAGGCACTGCTGTCACCTGTGCCTTGCACCACGGTGCTGATTTCCCCCTGGAATAACACCTTTTCTCCATCCCCCAGCACTGGGCAGCCCACAGACAAACTGGTCCCCATCTTGGTTCTTATCTCTTCCCTGCAATTGGTAATACCTGTGACCTCACAGAGCTTTATGCCTTAGCATCTGGTGCTTTTAACCTTCTTTAAAATGTAATACTGCTCTTACAACTCTATCAGAGCAGCTCACATTTTCAGTTATGCAGAAAAAAGATCTCTGCTCTGTAATGCCAATATTCCCAGATTTTGTGTCACAGCCTCTGTAAGGAACGCAGTCAAAGTAGGATTATTCTCCTCAAATTAAGACTTCTGTGTTGGGAATTGCGACGTCTTACACAGATTCCTCTCTGGCCGAGGAGGAGAACACGTAAGGCGAGGCTCAGTTCAGCCCGTAGGAGGAGCAGTGTCATCTCCCGAGGAGGGGCTCACTGCTCTCTCCTGCGATGGTCATGGTGATGACTTTAGGCACAGACACCTACATTTGCTTATGTCCATGGGGCTGCTGTAGGATTCATCTTGCCTTTGTATTTTTAGGAGCCACAAATTGCATCCCTAATTGTTTTTTATTCCCTACATTGCTAATCTCAACAATAACAGAATCAGTCCCAACCCCCAATTACAGGACAAGTAGGAATATCTGATCTCCACTGTGATAATACCCTTTTTGGGCCACAGCCTCCTTGTAAGACTATACTTTAGGCAGTTTACTATCTATTTATCCCCATCATAATAAATAAAATTAAGTAAAATCTGCAAAGCAGATTCAGGCAAAAAGTCTGTCTTCTGCACTGTCTTTGTATCACCTCCAGTGACAGATATTGAGGGAGGAATGAAAGGCTGGGCATATTCTGCTCATATTTGCCCCAGTACTGCACCAACAGTTTGGGGACTTCCCAGTCAGGGGTTGCTCTCAAATCCTCATGTTAGTAACAGGAATGGATGTTTCCTCCCTGGATCCATGCAAAGCCCAGTTTCAGCCTTCACAGCTCTCCCTGGCAGGGAGCTCTGTAGGAAGGAGTGTTTATTTTTGTCTGCTATGCCTCTTTGTTCTTAAATCATGGGAGCATCAATGATACGTCTTGTCTGATCTCTGTCATTCTCACTGGATCCTCTCCAAGATCACTTCTCTCTGCACCTTGTGCCTTCCCTCCAGCCTGAAGCAGCTCAGGCAGTTTAGCACTGCCCAGCGTGGAAGCCTCCCTGCATCTGCCACCCTGTCCTTACCATGCTCTCCACTCTCTCTAAAGAATTACCAACCTCTCCTTTCTCTGTAAAGGATTTGCAGTGGGACATTCCATCAAATGCTTTTTGGTAAATCCACAGAGACTGGGTCTAATCCATTACCCTTGTCTAAGAAGTGATTCATCTTCTTAAAAGATTTACCTTTAATAAAGCCCTACCTTTAATAAAATCCATTTGTTGCCATGCACTGAGTGCTTTCCCCAAAAACTGTCCTAAGATTCCTGGGTCAAGTGGCCTGTATCACTTTTTTTCCCAGCGTTCTTTAAATACAATGATGTACAGATTCCTGCTACTAAACCTGCATTTTCGTGTACCAATTATTTCAACACCCTCTGATGGAGATTATCCAGGCCCCCTGGGTTTAGTTCCTCTAGTGCTGGAAAATTTATCTTTAATATAGAGCTCTACCTCCTCCATTCCTTTTACCACTCTTTCCTTCCTAACAATTTATAACCAGCAAATTTCACATCCCAGTCATGCGAAGAAACCTGCCAGGTTTCAGTCATGCCAATTTATATTGTATCTCTCCTAATCCAGCAAGAATTCCCAAATCTTCTTGCTTTTAATTAGACACTCACAAGGTGCTTCTCCTGGTCCCTCTCTGGACAACCACCTGCAGTGAATCACTGTGATTATTATTATCACAGGGGGTGGGGGGGAGGTGAGGCAGAACCACTCTGGAGATGAAAGGGCATGGCAAATTCTGGCCTTCATGTGTTAGAGATTTACTCATTTCTCTCCTTCTCTGCTTCCTTCCCAAGGGGCATTTAATGTCCATAATTATGGCTCATTTTGATGCATCCTTACATACCATCTAAACTCCACTCTCCCATTTACTCCTTCAAGAGTGCTAAGGAATACAAGGCAGAGAGCACACAACAGACTCTTGCCCTCCAAAATCAACCCAAACCCACAAATCAAACCGTGCACACCCATTCCTGATCTGACTTCTATGGGGCATGGCAGCACCACGGAAAGGCTCGTTGTGTATTTATTGGGACAGTACTCTTAAAAGGCAACTAGGCAGCTGCTTTTCCCCTCTAGCTGTGGGTGTTAATACGGGAATTTTCTGTTCATTGGCAACTAAATCAAGATCTGAGGTCACGTGTTTTTTCTATTAACATCAAAGCAAACACATTATGGGGCGAAACCAGCTGACCTGTCGCTGCTTCCCAGGTCTCCGGCTCCTCTGCCTGTAAGGATGCCAAACACCACCTTGCCTACTTCATGGGGGACTTTTTACATGTCATGTATGTTCTTGAGTACTGGAATCTACCAACTGGTTCTTCACCACTGCTGCTATTAGCACATCACTTGCCTGGTGTCTTGTGAGGTGCCCTGTACTGCCCAAGCCCAGACCCAGCCTGCAGGTGGGCATTAAGATACACACTCAAAGTCACACTTAATGAGGAATTAAATGACAGTGAGCCATGGCCAAGGAATTCACAGCTCAGGAGGAGGCCCCAAGTGCAGCGTGTCGGGGTAGAACAGGACTCATGACCAGCAGAGCTTGGAGGATGTGCTGTAGCTTCATCCCCTTCGGAGCTCAGGTGCACTTCTCCTACAGAGGATCCCTCCACCTGTGTGGGATCCACTCTGAAAGGGGGAGCCTTGTCCTCTTTATGGTAGACTGAGATTCAGCACACTTCTGAGTCAGAAATTTTGCCAAATAATTACAGGAATCGCCCACCAATGAAATATAAATGCTCCAATCCCTCTATTCCCAGAGGAGATTCACAATTACATTTCTCAGGTGCTAAATGCTTTTTGAATTCTTTATCTGTCCTAGACATGTTGGATAAAAATAAACTCCAGATTCACAAATTATTTCAGAAATAATCACAGCATTCAATCTCTGTTAGAGCTGTCAGTGAAAACTAGAAACTGGCAACAAGAGGAAGGCACGCTTCGCTGGGCTCTGCACAAAGTGGATGACATGCTGCTTGCACCTCAGCCTCTGGAATCTAAATGCACGTTGCAGATAAACAAGGGGAAGGAGAAGACACTCAAACATTTGTTTGCTTGCAGCCTAAGTGTCATTTTAAGGTGTGACTGAGTCCCAGCCCCTCCAGCCAGCTGGAGGCCCTGGAGTGCTGTTCCTGGAGTTCCTGCAGCACCAACGCGCTGGGACCTGGTCCCGTTGTGGTGGCACTACAAGATCTGCTGGGCTGCAGCTGCACCAGTGCAGGGAGCAGGAAGTTTTGACGGTGTGACTGGAGGGAGAGGGAAATCAAAAAGCTGGGGGCTGGATAAAGAATGTGGCTCACAGCTGGGGAAGTTTGGAGGCTCTGGGTGGTTTTGACAGGGAGAGTTACTGACGTTCACGTGTGCCTGGTGGGGTTCACACGGCTCAACTTCAGACATCAGTGAGTCAGTGAGGAAGCAGAGAGAAGGGTGGGAGCTGTGGGAATGGTGCTGACCATAGGCTGTGGCCATGTGTTCTGCCGACAGGGGTGTGAGGCTGGTGAGGACTTTGCCTGGAGGAAGGCTACTGGTGCAGTTTGCCTTCAGAGAGGTTTTATTAACAGTACGCAGCTCATTCAAGCTGGGGATTTTCACCAACTTAATACTCTACTATTTAATGCAATTAATACCATTTAACACACACAGGTGGTGACTGTATGTCTGTGCTACCTTCAGGGCTGGGGTCAGTAAGTGTGCTGAGGATGGTGTGATGAGCTTATGGGATGGATTACTCACAGGTATATTGAGGGGGGGCTGCACATGATCCCTGTGCTGTTGGACTGGGGCCGGGTGGTGCCTCAGGTAAAACAAGCACCAGACAGGCTGCAAAAGGCCATGACAACACACTGACAGTCTGGTGTTACAGACTTGTAACTCTGACTGAAGACCTGTCACCTGACAATATTAGGGACCAATTTAGATCCTTGTCCATCGCATTGTTCCTGCCCTCACCACAAAAAGATGTGGTAGATCTGAACGAGGCAGCTGTGTGTTTAAGCCAATATGTCCCTGTATCTGCCTGGATTATTTGCAAAGGTTGGCCACTCCTGGTCTGCTAACTGAAGAGTACTTTCCCCCAACTTAGTGTTTCAGATAAGAGGAAACACACACGTGGCTGCTGTGGTGGGTGTGGGGAGGGAGAAACAACCCCTTCGCTCTTGTTTTCACCATAACTTTCTAAAGCTGGCTTCCAGCTCTCTCCCAAAATCACCCACTCCAGCACAGCTTTGTTTACCCAGTACAGAATAGATCACTGTATTTCTTTTCTCCCACAGATAACTCACTTTTCTGAGTGGGCTAGAGTCACACAGTTACAACTTCTCTCACACATACATCTTGACTTGGAAAGATTTCAATAGCTGCCAGAAATATGGGCATGCTTGATTGTGCCAATCCCAGCTAAGATGCTCATAAAGCCAGAGAGTCTTAAGCTGCTCACTCAGACTGCTGTGGCCTAAGTTCATTTCCAAAGAAGTAAGATAAATTGTCTTTTTTTTTTAATTGTGGTTTTGGTGTTTTGTTGTTGTGGTGGNCCTAACATCCAGAGGGTTGCTTTGGTCCTCATTTCAGCATGGAGCTGTTTATTGACAGTCCCAAAATTGGAGTTCAGGAACTTTCCTTTTCTTGCATTAAATTGAGTTTTAATGACCAGCTAATCCTTGAAGCACTATCCTCAAAGATACTACGGAGTATACACAGCCCCTTGTGATGAAATGGGCCGTGAGCAACCTCCTCAAATTAGCCCCACATTCTAATACATCCCTACAGAGCAGTTTTACCAGGATCTCATGAAGTTCCCACTGCCAGAGAGGTTGTGTCCTCAGAGACACAACATGTAGGATGTTCACTGGTCCTCTCTCCCAGCAGTGGTGAAGGACCAACTCCCCAGTCCACTCCTTGGGCAATAGGCTGGAAACAGCCCAGCGAGCAACCAGTATCCACAATCCATCATCACATACTGTGCCATGTTTGTTAACTTTCTTTTCCAGCCACCTGATCTAGAAAAGAGCTCTTTCTAAAGCCGAGATTGGATGTTTGCTCTACCAGACAGCTCTGGGAGTAGGGACTGTGGGTTTGCATCTGCTGAGATTTCAATGAGTCCCATGGCAGCTGCCAGCCATCCGCCCTCCGGCGTTTTATTTCTTGCTAAGTGCCAGGGTACAGTAGAGGAAACGAGTGCACCGATAAGCTGGAGAGATGTCTTTTTGAGTGGTTCTCAGCACGGAAACGGCCGAGCAGGGACCAGAAACGAGCTGTTTTGCGCCCACCTGTGCCCTTTAACAGCCATTTCTCTACTTCAATAAACGCACACCGCAGGAAGCGGTTGCGGGTGGTCGCTTACTCGAGGGACACCGGGAGAGAGGCAGTCCGGGCTCCGGCGGGATAAACCCGGCGACCTTTGTTCTTTCCCTGCCACCCCGACCGCCGTCCTCGGGGCAAAGACGAGATGTCGGACCTCCCTTAACAACTCTCGCCGCTGCCCTTTGTGCGCTCCGCGGAGCGGCTCGAAGGGGAGCGATGCCCTGCTCGGGCTGCGGTGCCCGGGGGAGCTCACACCGCTGCCCCGGGGGCTCGGCTGGCCGGAGAGCGCCGACCCTGCAACCAGCCGCCCGCTGAACAAGCGAACCCTCGCTCCTGCTCGGAAACAGGTTGCTTTTCAACAGAGAATTGTTGAAATGCCGCCTCGCTCTCTGCAGGGCGAATCTGCTCTAAGATACGGGCGCAGAACAGCCTATGTGTTCACGGCACTGAGGCAAAACACGGAGCTACGCGAGCTGGAAGGAAGTTGGTTTATACTTACCAGCAGCGTTGATGTTTTCCTCGCAGGAGTACCAGATCCCGGTGTGGAAATACCTGAAAAGGAAGCGGTCATCTCCCGTCTCCCAGCTGTAATGAACCACATTCTGGTTTGTCTCATTTGCAGTCTCATTCCCGCCGTAGTTGAGGCAGTTAGTCTTCTTCTCTTTCCCACAGCTCGGCTTGGGGACCCTCTGTGTGCCCTCACACCAGTGGGTCGTGATAAAAGCTGTTGTAGAGAAGAGGAGAGCCATGAGATTCAGACTCACTGCTAGCAGGGCTCTGCATCTTCGATTTGTCTTCATGGTAAATCCGCCCTCCCTCCCCCTCCTGCCGAGAGAAGAAGTCAAAGGGGTTTGTTTTTATTTGGGAGGGGGGGTGGGTTTCAAAGCCTCTCACGATTCAGAATCCAGCTGTCCAGGCACCAAAACTCTCCGCTTCTTGCAGCGTGCTGCCGTAGCGGTGGAGGAAGCGCCGCAGCCAGACTCCCATTCTTCTCCCTCACTTGAAATCGTGCCTTTGTAGGTTAGAGGAGCAGCTGCAGGCGCGGGAGCGTGGCCGTCCTCCCGCAGCCGGGGAGCCTCAGTGCGCGCACGGCAGCGCGGCGGCGGCTCTGCCTCCCGAGCAGCACCAGCAGCGACTCAACATCTGCTCGGCTGCCACACATCATCCCGAGGGGCTCCGCAGCCTCCTCCGCCGGGAGACACCTGCAGGCTGCGAGGCTCGCTGTCCTCCGCTCCCCGGAGGATGGGCAGGAGGGCTCGGCGGGCGGCGGGGACGGGCACAGCTGCTGGCGCTGCCGCCGCCGCCGTCCGCGCAGACCTCGGCGACCGCTGCAGCGCACTGGCGGCTCGGCCGGGCCGGGGGGAGGCGTCACGGCTTAGTCCCGACAAGAATTATTGTGTGGAGCTGCGAAATGCCTTTTTTTTTTTTTTTTTTTTTCATCATGTGCCAGAGAATTGAGATTCGTCCCAGAGGAGGAGGAGGAGGGAGAGAGAGGTACTTTCGCATTTCTGCTCCGAGCTAGTGAGTAGTGAATGCAGGGCTTGGCTCTGCTGTCAGCAGGCTGCTGTAGGGCTGGTTCTTGGGGGGCTCGCTCTGGCGACCAGCAGAACCCCAGAGGGGTTGAGATTTGGGGTGCGAGGAGTCAAACCCACGTCTTTCACGATGGCAAGTGGAGCCCCTTTCTCCCTTTGACTCCGGTTGAAGAGGGTCTGTAGGAATTGTTGTAGGTCCTGGTTTGTGCAGATGGAGAGAACTAATTAGAGCGAACCCTGGCCTTCCATCACCAGATGGCAAAGTCGTGAGGGCAGGGAGCAATAAATACTTCATATCCCGTTTCCAAAGAGGAATATATCGCCCTGTTGTGATGGTTGGCTGGTTCCAAGGGTTCCTCACCTCTTCCCACATCGCTCAGGGCTATCTGGTGAACACCAAGTGCCCCAAGAGCAGGGCCCCTGATGGTGGTGAAGGTGCAATCAGTCCCTGAGAGCCCACAACCAACCACTGAGCTTGGCCACACTTGTCACACCACACTTCTGTGTCCTCAGTAGATGAATGCAGTTTTCTGTGCTGAAGAAGCTGCAGGTGCCTCCTGGGCTTCAGATTGAGTGGCATTTCCTTCCAGCCTTGTATGGACTCACAGAGGGCCTTGGGAATGCTTGTGGTCTCCCAGAGCAGTCCAGCAAGCCCTGGGAATCACCATGCTGGCTGGTGCTGACCGAGGGACAGTGCTCCCATCTCCCACCCTTCACTCCATTAAGGCAGCACACATGCAAAGCTCACCCTGGGCTCTGCTGCCTGCAGCCATGACATGTGGTGGTACCTTCTCCAGCTCCTTGAAAGCCAGGAAGGTGAAGTTTCTCCCTGAAGCACCACACAAGGCTTCAGGAACCCCTTCCTGCCTCCCTGATGCCCCTCACAGTCTCAGTTATGGCTCTTGGTGGTGCCTGCCCTGCACTTCTGGGCCCAACTGTTGATGAGATTTTCCAGTATTTATACACACTCACTTGGTTTTAATCATGTTTGTGTTTTAAATAAACTGGGAAGTTACCAGAAAACTTTTGTGAGAAAACTCACAGGGCTCTGTGAGAACAATCGTGATGGTAACTTTGCAAGGTTGGTGGAAGAGCTTTGCACTGCAGGCCCTTCCCAACCCAAGAGCCTCCACTTTGCCTGTCCATGGTGACAGCCACCTCCCAGGGCCAGGCTGCTTCCAGTGGTCTGCACCAGCAGAGCAGCTCTGCGTGGTCCTCCTTGTCCTCTGGGAATTGCACGCCACCTCTCCCTGTTCCAGGCCTTTCAGCATCACATCCTGCAGCCAAATAATCAGCATTATTGCCTTGGTTTTAATTACATGCAAGAAAGAGAGGAGAGCTATTTCGAGGACCACGGGTTTATTGCTTCAATTATTTTTATGCTGCAGGACATTCACTCTAATGCATTTCTATGTTCTGTGTTTCTCAGGATTATCCACTTGCTTAGAGGAACAAACAAAGCCCTCCAAACTTTGACAGGAAGCCTTCACCAGAAAGCCAGTGCTGTCACCTTCTGAATCATCACACTTTTCCAAGTGTGAATATAGGTTTTTACAGCTCTTTCCCCACAAATTCCTGTTGCCCCATGGATTGTGTTTCGTGGCTGCAGCACCAACATCTCCACAATGCCCACCTCTCTGGGGGCTGGGCATCCCAGGGTTTTCTTGTCTGTGACAATATTGTCCTGATGATTCCTATATTTTGGTTTTATTCCTAACTCTCACAGATATTTTTATTTTTGTTCCTCCTTATCTTCTTTATTCTTCTTTTTCAGGTGGCAGAGCTGTTGAGAACAGAGATGGTGGCAGTATATTAAAAAAAAAAAAAAAGAAAATTATGTAAAACTCTGGTCTCTTTTGTGACATGGAGCTTTTAGAATATTAAACATTTAAAAATATCTAGCACAAAGTATGCTTTTTTAATAGAAATGGTTTTGTTTCCTAAAAGAAGTCAGGTTTTTTTTTTTCTTTCATTTTTAGACTCCTCTGGCTGCGTAAGTTGGGATTACTTGAAAAGAAGGAAAGTAGTCTGTGCTATACTCTTGCTGTAATACTCCAATGACTTCTCTTTCTATAATCTCTGTTTATCAGATTTGTTGTGTATAAAAATGGAAAGATCATACATATGCTGCAGAAGGCAGTTCAGATGCCTGGATTAAGTTGTATTTATGTGGTATTATCCTTAATAGTAAAGTAGAAGGGTTTGAATGCTATAGAGAAGTAGTTTTCATGTTGTGGCTACAAGAATCCTTAAAAACCTTTTTGCAGCAATAGCTTTTCTCTGATGCTGCAAGGAAAAAAATCACCTTCACAGGCTAGAGCTAAACCCCTTTTTCCTTTACTATTTCTTATAGGATCAGTGTAAATTGTTATTACTCAGTATTTACTCTGTACCAAAAGAATTTGACCCAGGGGATTTAAAATAATGACAGCATTTGCAAAGGAATCTTTCAGTCAGGCTGTGTTTTTCACTTAGTGGGAAACAGAAGCCCCATTCACTGGAATGAGAGGAAGCCCTACTTTTGGGTCCTCTGCTGTGATGGGGACATGGTGAGCTTAGTCTGGTTGTTTATCTGATACCAGCACTGTCAGATGGGTGGGATTAGATACTGCTTTGAAATTAACATTTAAAAAACCCTGTAACTTTTCTTCAGATTTTCATTTCTTACAGTTCTGCCCTCCTGGGCTTCCTCGTGTGTTTGTATTGTTGCTGGATTCATCTTCCCAGCTCCTCCTGCCACCTTGGGCTGGCCCCCTCCTGACAGCCCACCTTTGCTTTTCCTCAGCACCACAGAGACACATTTGTCTAACAAATGGTTCAAAATCTTCTTTTCTAATCAGAATTTCCCTCCTTGGACATAGAGATCTGCACAGCTCATCTTTTTCTTGTTGTCTCATCACAGTAAATATGAATTATTGGTGTGCCCCCAGTACACTTCCTCTGCCCCCACTCTGTCCAGCAAAATGGCACATTTGACTTTTATATTCAGAGAAGAGGGTTGGGATAGAAATACTCTCTATATTTTCCCCAGTTCTATAGGCATATCTTCTCTTCACTATATGCAGGCTCCCTTGTGCTGTTTTCACCTTGGGTTTTATTTTTTTTCCTTCAGAACTCTGACCCAAAGCAGTCTGTGTTGAACACTCTGAGCACACAGGCTGAGCTCTATAATCCTGTTCATCTCAGAAGGGCTGCTGAGAGACACTACCACTGCTTTTATTGCAGAAATTAAGCCTTCAGCAAAGGGGCAGTCCCACTAGGGTACATGTGAAGGTGGCCTGAATATTGATAGCCCATGAAATCTTGGTGTTCAGTTTGACCTATGACTTGAAGTGTGCCTTTCATGTACTTTGCTTGTGGGCATTTAGTCAAGGACAAGAAGATTGTTCAGGAAGTTCTTCCCGTTCCTGAGCCAACCAGGCAAAAAACGATTTGTGACAGTTCTGTAGCAAAGGCCTTTAGCAGTCTTGACAGGAAGGAAAGCAGTAAAACAAACTAGTGGTTCTCCTGTATGATTTCCCCAGAACAATTCCCTTGGCCCAGTGTCACTGCTCAGTAGACAAGACATCCCTAAGTGCCCACTTCAGAGTAGCTGGGCTGGATGTTTTGATCAGTTGTCAGCATTGCTCATCCTTGCCTGGACACCAGGATTGTGCCACTCCAGGCAATCCTTCTCCTGCCACCAAAGAGGGGCTCTGCAGCTCTTTGGTTTGCAATCTGTCCCAAACAGCATTAGATTAATCACCCAGCACTGCTCTCTGTGTAAAAAGGGGGCGGGACTGGGATGTTAACAGATTTGTATTTATCTGCTATCTGCATTTAATTCTTCCAGCAGCTGGTGGAGAGGAAGGGAGATGAAGAGAAGTGACAGGTCTGAGTCATGTTGTGATTCATGTCTAGGAGAGCTGACTGGTAAATTGCCTCAAAAAACAGTCCAAAAGGTCATGGCTGAGCAAGCAAGATATTCCTGAGGCCATTTACATGTGTTGACCTGTGCTGGGAGTGAACAAAATGCAATGCTATCCTACTTTTAGAATTAGAAGGCTTTCTGTGTCAGAGTTACAAGAATTACTCCCTTACAATCACCTGTTGGATTGGATTAAGATGAAACTTTAATTGATATTTGCTACTTTTTGTTAGGGCTGTCTTTGCTCTGGTATAAGTAATCACAAGAAGTTACAGTCCCATTTAAGAAGAACTCTAGAAGCAGAACCCACGCTCTTTACTGCCACAATTAGGGAAGCATTTTTGCACACCAAAGCCTTAATGGCAGCTCGTGAGTCTTTCAATATGCTCAGGCACCCAGGCCTGGCAGCCCCAGAGCAAAGGTGGCCACAATAAACAGAGCAATGCTGAGAAACGTCCAAGGGTTCGTTACACAAACATGCTTGTTTATAACCCAGGCATCTGATTTCCACATTCCTCTAAAATTATAGATTGCTATGTCCCACTGTGCCTTTGGAGGTGCTTAATCCACTAACTACAGATGAATTAATTTATATTACTTCCTCGTTTATATATATATTTTTTAAAAGACATTTCCCCCCTTCTGTTATCAATATATTTTTAGGGACAGCAGTGAGCACATTTAAATGTCTGTAGTTTTCAATTTCTGCCTGCATAGGAGTAAACTGTGTACATTTGGTGTCATTTATATGAAGAATAATGTTGCTTGTTAGTATGTCCATGTATTTTATTCCCATAATTAGGATTCATCCATATGTCCAGGCATTTTCAGTGGTAGAATATGATTGGCAATGAGATTTTAGTTCAGAAAGGGGTGACCAGGCAGATTTGTTTGAGCAAACTTTGTACCCTGCAGTTCATGTGTCTGAATATTCTCTGCAGAAATTGTACCCTGTGTGAAATGCATTTGGGAAAACAGACTTTACCAGAGCAGAGCAACAGAGGCTCTTTGGTACAGGGATGGCTTTTGGATGGGCCCAGTACGACTTGCAGAGAATGATGAGTGCACATCCTGTCACTGGAGGCATATTCCAAGCCAAGGGCTCGAGAGCCTGTCTCATGATCTCAAGCAGAGTGTCTGGTTTGGAGACAGAGGGACACGGGGTGGTGATGCTGAAGGTGAGTGCAAGGTTTGGCTGCCACAGGAAGGCAGGTTGGCTCTAGAAGCTGAATGCATTTGGTCAACACTGAGGCAGAATCACAGAATCAGTAAGGTTGGAAAAAAACTCTGAGATCATAAAGCCCAACCTATGACCAAACACCACCATGTCAGCCAGACCATGGCACCAAGTGCCACATCCAGTCTTTTCTTAAACACCCCCAGGGATGGTGACACCAGCCCATTCTAATGTCCAATCACTCTCTCTGTAAAGAACTTCTTCTTAATTCCCAACCTAAACCTCCCCTGGTGCAGCTCAACACTGTGTCCTCTTGTCCTGGGAGAACAGACCGACCTCCACTTGCTTAACAGAAACCTCAGAACGTGGCAAATTTATCCATTCAGCCTGCAGGTTGTAAACACTGTGGTACCAAACCTCAGTCTGAGCACAAGTCTTTCCCCCAGGAGCACAGCAGAAGACAGAGCACCTAAACTAAAAATCAAGGGATCCATAGTAAAAGCAAAACACAGCAGAAGAAGGTCTCTCCAAAGTCAGGTAACTGCATAACTGTTCCAAAGGGAAGAGGAAGGGTCAAGAGGCAGATGACAGGCTGGTGCACAGAAAGCTCCTGCCTAGCAGGGGCCAGCATTTCATGGTGCATGGGGAGCAAAGGCAATGAGTGTGCAAAAGGGCCTGAGAAAATGCCAAACTGTGTGAGAAGGGCTGGGTAAGACTGTCCCATCATGTCACACAGCGTCGTGGTGAGACACATCCTCCAAACTGCAGGACATCTGAGGCAGCCCCAAACTCGGCAGAGCACTGGGAACGGTGTCAAATTTCACAATGAAGTTGTAGCAGATGGCAGAAGAGGGAGTCAAGGCCAGGACTTGGCAGGAAGAGGGAAAATGTTAGCCATCAGCCTGTCTGGAGAGCAGCAGGAGGGATGAGATATATGAGCAACCTGGAGGACGAGCAGGACGCTCAGCAGAACGAGAGCGCAGCAGTGAGCACAGAGGGGTTGTGCAGTGGAAGGCTCGTTTGAAGACCACAATATGCTGAAAAGTGTAGAGCTGGAGCTGGCTGGGTTCAAGGACCACTTTCACAGGTCTGCATGAACCCTCTGGCCTCAGGAGGGGGACAAAATGAGAGTGTGATTCTTCAAAGGAAAAATGCTGTAAATCTGGGAACTTAAATGGGAAAGGAGCTAATAGGGGGGAAAAAATTCAGCAGTAGCATAATGACTGCCTGCTCAGCTCAGGAGCTGGGGTTGCATTTCCAGGTTCACAGCTGATCATGAATTTGCTCTTTCCAGCCCTTTCTGTGACTGAGTTTTGGCTGGGGAAAAGTTCTTTCTATTCTCAGTATCTTGCAAAGTCTCAAATAGGGAACTCTTCACTTCTTCACCTGAAGTCTAAGGTTGTGTACATCTTTAGAGATCTCCTTTTCTCCACCATGTGCTCTACTGATGGTCTCCAAACCATTCAGGTTTCCCAGACCCCTTCTATTCAGTGAATGTTAATGCAGCACCCATAGCACAGAGCAGACTGCTTGACTGCACACAGATATAGAGCACTCAGTTAAAATAGTTCTGCCAAATGTGAATTGTTTGGCAGGTAGAATGTATTTATTTTAAGCCTCTGCTCTGTCTTTATATAGGCCTCACACTCTTGATTCAGATGATGGATAAAATAATAAAGCATAATGTAAAAATGGCAAAAAACCCCCACCAGATACTGTTAATGTTCCAAGGGACAATGAAGATACAGGCCCTTTGGGTTGCTGATAGACCCTGCTGGGGTTGGTGGCCAGAGGACCTGTGTCCAAGAGCAGCTCTGATAAGATGCATCCATGTCACTGGGGATCAGTTGATGGAACACAAGAGGACAGTGAAAGCTCTCACCAGGACCTGCCCTCTGTTGGGAACTGCCTTTGAGCTCAAGCCCTGGCCCTTGCCCTGCTGTGTCTGACTATGCTTGATGCCCCACCACTGTGGATCTGACCCCATCATTGCCCCCAGACCTTCCCAAAATCAGGTCTTACCATCATTAAACTCACCCACACCAGCAAAGCTTGGGCTGGTGGTTTCCTCCTGTGTGTTTTTTCCAGCACTGAGGATCTGTCAGTGAAGTGCAAGGTGACCTCAAAGCCCTGTGGGACCGAGGGCTGTAGAGGGGAGCTGGATGTCTGGGGTAGGACCTCTTTCTGCTGGGCTGCACCCACTGCCTGCTGGGTTGCACTCTGGCAGCTCGTCCTTGTCTGTCCAGGAGGGTCTGAGTTTGGCCATGGACATTGCAGTGCTCAGCACAGCCATTTCTGTGGTAATAGCTAAATTACAGCCCAGGAGCTGCATGGAACCAAATTAGGGCTCTGTGTGCAGTATTTACTTGGGCAATTTCACTTAACCTTGCCATCTTTTAATTGCTTTTATATCTTGATTTAGTAATTTCTGATTTTTTTTTTTTTTAATAGTTCCATTTACTGAGAAACACCACGAGAGACCCGATCAGAGCAATTTTCTCTTTCTGCAATTTTGTACTGTAATAACAACAGAATCATCTGTGCACAAGTTCTTTAAACAATAAATATCTGTCTCTGCAGTGGGTTAGAAGTTTATTATCCTCATAGCAGCTCATTTGCAGGCCACAGCATCACCTTTGCAAGGAACTGAATTGACTTGCAGTCAAAAGTAGCGTTTGTGGTTACTTTGTGATTTTTGTGAGAAGACTGGTAAATTTTAAAGAGACAAAACATTCTGTAATGATGCACTGAATACTTAACATAGCAATTTATCAAGGTAAAGATCTGATTGGACAGTGAAATGCTGGACTGCATATTAGTATTGGCCTTTAAAAGATGTAAACAGCAATATATTTCCAAGGAAATACACTTCACAGGAAAAATGAGGCCGTATTGCAGCCAGTTAGTGTCATGGAACAGATAATTGAGTTCCTTAGTTTCTTGTCAGTGCAGTAATATGTAACTCTTCTCAAATGTTCATTTAACCAACAGTTTTAATGCTGATCTGCATCATCTTTTTCTTTGAATAACAGTCTCAATACCATTTCTTCTTTCTTACAAGGAGAAAGTTGTTTTTTCGAGTCACAACCCACAGGTTACATTTAGCACAGAAACAAAATGCTAAAAAGATGATGTGGGTTTGTGCTTTATTTTCATGCATCATATTTTGAGAAAAGTGAAAAAGAAGCATATTTTGAAAGAAATGGAGCCACTTACTGTGGCATCAAGGGAAGGAAACAGAGCAGAGCGCATCAGTGCACAGAGCTCTTCACTGTGGTGACTTGTCTGGTCCTCCTTTGGAATGTGGCATGTTGGTCGTGGGAGCAAAATCACTCACCAAAGGCAGTGGTTGCCATGACTGCTGAGGCACAACTAACTCTTGGAATGCCAGGGGATGAGCTCAGGAGTCCTTGGTGGTAGCTGCCCACCCCAGTGCCACCATGGCCCTTGCTCCATCCCAGCCTTCAAAGAGAAAAGGTTTCCAGGGATTTTCAATCACCGTCTCAAATTTGGCTTTGAGTTGCCAGAAACTGGAATATCCTGAGGTAAATTGAAACTAGTCTTGCTGAGGTGGCAGTGCCACTTAAACAATTCCCTTCCATGTCCCTGCTGGAGGAATTTGTTTTCAGGTCTTTAATTTAACGTTGTCTGCACAGTTTTCTACAACAGTTTAACTGCTTTATTGGCAATGAGGCGGGATATAAAACCTGTTATTGCAAGTGAGAAAGAAACATATGCTCTGTGCTTAATGTGCAGTTGGAAACAGTGCATTAAAATAATTTTTTAAAAGCCCTTTAGATTCAAGGGCCTTTTCTTTCCCTTCCTTCCTCTGTATCCCCAGACAACTGCTGGTACTGCCATAATGCAGCAGTGTCAGGGCAAAGAGACAGGAGGAATCACTGAGGCTTTACCTTCAGCCATGGAATGGATAAGCAACAGGACATTTTTCCCGCATGGAGACACCCCTGTGGGGTGTGCCAGACCTCTTCCGAATCACCGGGATGTAAAATAAGAATAACTGGGAGGCACAGGAGCTCTCTAAACCAGCCTTACTTCCAACGCTTCGGTGATGGGGAGCTGTGCCTCGACAATTTAAGCACTGGCCCAAAGGTCTTTGACAAAGAGCCCTTAACCCTGCAAGGGAAGGGACTTTGTGCCGGATGTCCTCCCCCAGATCTCTGCTGAGCACTGCGGGCTGCCAGAATCAGCCACGCCCCGGGTGTCTCCTGCTGCCACCCCAGCTTGGTTTAGGAAGGGTGAGACCTGCTGGCCCCCTCAGCACTTGTCACAGCACCCCCCACACACGCCCTTCTCCTCTCTCCGCCCAAACCTTGTCCGGGCTCAGCATCATGTGGGTGTTTGTAATCAGGCTTTCCCCAGTTAATTATCAACATACTAATGATCGGTGCTGAGACTTCGATGCTCACAGCAGATTTTCTCACGCTGTATTTGTTAAATACTCATCGGGAACAATCTTACGATTTCTCACCAAAGCGCTACATCCCAACATTGTCCAGCCAGAAGGCGGAGAGACAGGACCAAAACGAGGAACTGAGCTGCAAAGGAGGTGCTGACCAAGACCCGGGGCAAAAACCTGGACAGGAGAAGACAGGTGCAAATAGCCCTGAGTCACTTCTCCTTTCTCACGGTGCTTTGTTGCCACCCGATGGTCTCACGCAAGATTGCAAGAACAGAATTGAAACGGGCACGTTCTTTAAGAAAGAGACGTCTTGCATTTCATTATTTCTACTGATAGCCTTAAAAGAGGCTGCTCAGATGAATGTCTTTTCGTGCCCTGCTAACACGAGTCTCTGCTTCACAGCTAATAAATCACTTTGTTTCCCGAAGTGACAGACGTAATTGCAGTATACACATCAACTACGTTTTATTTGAATTTAGAAGGAATTTCTCATGTCTTTGGCAATCTTCCTCCTTAAGGAGACAAGACATCTGGAGGATAATGATGTTGACAGGCCTGGAAGAGTCACTAACACTGCAATGCTTGATCCGTACATCCTTATATTCCTTTGCTAGCCAAGATAAGCACTGCAGTTGCCCCTCAGCCTGGCCCTCTGACCACAGAAGCTCATCTGCCTTGTGGTACATAGTGATGTCCTGCTGCTGACCCACAGGTTGTCCAGCAGGCACCCTGGCCATAATTTGCACGTAGTTTTGTCCCTTCTTATTTCTTCTCCTATTTCTTAAGCCTACTTTTCTCTGTCCTTTCCCAACTTTTCTCTGCTCCAATCCTCTCTCATTTAAACAAATCACTCCTAATCATAATTTTTCCTAAACCTCCTAGTTTCTCCTTCACTCATACACAGCTTTCCCAGTTTTGACACCCTGACTGGGTGACTTTGGACCTGCATGTTGTTCGTGATGCTGCAGCTCTTGCAAAGCTCTGCTCCCCACAAGGTTCTCAATGCTCTCTCCAACCAGCTTTGAAGTCCGTGTGAAGTGAAGTCTTTCTCACATCCTCCCTCCCAAGCCCCGGTGAAGGCCAGTCATCCCTGGTGGCGCTGTCTGTAAGTGTTGGTGGCACCACACGTTGTCATCTGTCACCTGCAGCAAATCAGGACGCTGCACCCGGTCACTGCCAACATCCTTTTCAAGGACTGTCCCCTCAGTTCAGGGCCTGCAGCCCTAAAAGCATTTCCCCTCCCTGCTCATTCCAGCTGGTTTTGCCATATAAGAAGCTCTTCCTGAGGCAAAACACTGAGGCTGAAATGCTTTGATCCTAAGGGAGTGGACTTTAAATGTGTTGTTCTGGTGAAATCCTGGTGGCTGAAGGGTGAGCTCTGCCTTGGGACCACCACTGTGGCTGATGGAGGGACAGGGAACAGATGTTACCTCCTGTCTGCTCCTGGGGGAGGATATGAAGGGGAAATAGAGAACTGGCAGCTGTCACCTTTATTTGCTTTCAGTGTGGACAGATGAAGATGCTGCAAAGAGGCTGCTTGTTTTATGGGGTGCTCTACAGTGTTTCTTGAATCCAAAGTCGGAGAACATCTTCTGAGGGCATCACAACCACCATCAGATCACATCGCTCAGCTTCTTCGCTGGCACACAGTGTCAGCTGGGTGGAGGGCTCTGATACCTTCTGCAAAACAAATGCACTCACTCAAACACCCTCAGGATGGTGAGCTACTCTGCTTGTCTTCCTCTTTCCCCCCCTGACTGTTCCTCTCATCCTTCCTGCCACTACTGCCCAGAGGCCCAGTGCTCAGGAACCCACAGCCATAAAAGCTGCTCCCTGAGTTCTCACTGGAAGTGGACATTTGAACACACTCCTGAGGGAGCATTTGATGATTGGTTTCCCCCCCCAAGGAGTTCAGAAGCTCCAGGGCACGTGGAGCAGTGTTGCCAATGACACAGCTGTTTGGTTCAGGGATGTCCTGGTTTCAGTAGCCAGGACCAGTTTGTCACTGGGCGGGGGTGGATTCTAAACCCTCTATGTCATTTTTCTCATGAACTGCTCACCATGGACCATTGGCAGCAGCTGCCCAGGGCACACCCCACCCCTCAGGGGACAGGGGGGTGTTTAGGAACTTCTGGGAGATAAGGAAGGTTTCCTGTCCTCACACCTGTTACTCAGATAATCCCCCCCTGGGGAGTCATCAGCACCTTCACACCCACCCGAGGGGTCATGTCTGCTCAGGGGCCATCAGGGATGCCAAAAATATGCCCTGGTTCACCTCACAGAGTAAATCATCCACTGTGAAACTCCCCACCCTGGGGGAGGGACTGGGCGTTCCCATCTGAGCCCAAGCAGAGATAAGCTTGAGTTTTGGGGCTGGGGGCTCTCATCAAATCCAGAGGAGAACCAGAGCCTTGACCAGACTGGGACTGCCACCCATTCTGAGTTGGATTCATTTCTCCTGCCAGTTTAATTCTAAACCATCTCAAGGGAGCAGCTGGTCAAGGCAGGGTCAGTCCAGGCCTCCCAAGCCACTTCTTCACAAGCACCAGGAGCATCGTCCTTGCTCAGAGCTCTGGACCAAGGGCAGTGGCAGCTGTGCAGCCACTTCAGGGCTGCCTGATCCCTGTAGCTCAGTCCATCATGCTGGAACGAGCAAGACTTCCTGTGTGCCTGCTTTCCCTGCCTCCCCCCTGCTCCTGTGAATACCCAGCACCCTAAAAAACAGGAAAGCACAGGGAAAAAGCAAGTTACCAGTGTGTCTGGGAGGACAGCAACGGGGCAGCAGGAGTTCTGAAACGTTTTACTTGTTTTCCAGGTGAGGAAAGGCAGGGTTAAGGCAGCCACAGCAAAGCCAGCAGAGGAGATGAGGGCAGTAACCAGCCACATGGGTGTGCCTCCTAAGAACAACAGAAGCAGCAAAACGTCTCAGAGAGACTGTGAGGACCCACCACTGCCAGCACCCCCAGGGGCTGCCCTTCCCACCCATCCTGATGGGATCCTTCACTGGAATGCTCCAGGGAAGGATCCCCGTGCCAGTGGAGGGCTGCACTCACGGGTCTTTCTGTTTTACCTTTGCCAAGGAACAGATGTTGGCACATTTGCCAACAAGACAGGAGATACGGGGTGGAAACAAAAGGGGGAGCTGCTGGGTATTGACTTCAGCTGGGTCTCCTTGGGCATGGCTACAGCAGGGAAGAGGGAGGAGGGCTGGGTCTCACCCTGGGCCCTCACACACTGTGTCTGGCTGAAGCTGCTGCTCCTGTTGATGGCCTCGACGTACGTCTGAGCCTTCACACAATAGTCAGCTCCTGCCTCCATGGTGTCCAGGTGAAGCACTGAGCTGACCTCCTTCAGCACCTTCTGCTGCACCTGCCACAGGACCACGAGAGGAAGCATCAGGACGTGGGGCAGGGACCTACTGTCGAAGAGGAGCCCTACGGTGCTGGTGGCCCAGACTTTGCTGGGAGGAAGGGAAGGAGCAGCTGGAGGTGTCAGTGAGGACTGCGGGAGGAAGAGAGGGACAAAAGCAGCAAACAAGGAATCACAGCAGAGTGGAGAACAAGACCACACACATCTGGGAGGGTAAGAGGGGCTGGGAAGAAGAGGTTGGAAGCCAGAGAGGCAGGATGATGATGTTGGGCCACAACATCAGACTGTAACCTACTCCCCTGCTGTAAGGGCTCAATGACTGTGGTTCTGACTGAGCTGAGCTTTTGGCTGGGTGTGGTGGACACCTGACTTCTTGTTTCTTTCAACAGTTGAGGTACCTGGGGGAATCCCTCTTTGCAGAGAAGGAAATGTGGGAAGACCAGACAAGCATCTTCATGAGGGTAGGAGCAACCCAGTGGTATGTGCAGAGTAATATGGGACCCAGTGACTCCAGGCAGGTCCTCCAGTCTCACAGCAGGAGCTTGGAGTGGCAAACAGCCTCTCTCTGAGGGCTCTCTGTTATTACCCAAAACCTGAAGGTGACACTCACCCTCCTCTCCTGGCCCTTCTTCCAATAGAGAACACGGAACTGAAAGGCAGGCCCCATGTCTTCCAGCTCCACTAGTAAATGATACCCATCTGCTATGACCTTCATCACAGGTGGGGTCAGGGAAGCTGCCAACACAGAGAGAGCACCATTATCACATCAGAGGCAACCTTTCAAAACCCTTCTTCTTTTTCCCAACCTGGAGAGGAAGAGAAGCTGCCGTCATGAGGACAGTGACACTGATCTGGTCTAACAACTGGTTGCTTCAGAGGGGCAGAAACCTCTCTGCTCTGCCTCCCAGTATGCCTAAAGCAAGAGACTTCCAAAGGGAGAAGGACCATGACTGGCATTTCAAAGAGGATTTTGGCAATAGCTGAGTTGCAGAGAACTTGAAAGGCTTGGAATTTTCTCCAGTGGAGGAACTGTCTGGCCTGAGGGTCCCACGTGAACGGCTGCAGCAGAACCAGCTGGGCAGCCAGGAGCAGAGACACCAGATCAAGCCAGCTCTTCTGCTCCTGGGCATTAGCTTAGCACTAACACAGAGAGCAGGAGCTGAGAAACCACAGCTTTTTCATGGGGAATTTGGCAGTTGTTCAAAGGTGAAGGAAAAAGCATTGTGAGCCTCAGGATAACTCTGGCAGTTCACACGAAGCCTGATCTTCTTTTAGTATCTACAGGGCTTTAGACAGACTTGGGCTGATCATCTGCTGTGACTTAAGTTTTTGTAAATGTATGCAAGTGAATCTGGAGGTGATTTGCTCCCTGCTTACTTTGATATTCAAAGCTTGGCTTTGTCTGGGCTTCTGCTGTGAGGAATATTAGTGAAATAATGAGAATCAATCAAGTGTGGATGAAACTACACACTACATTTGTGAACTGAGAGTCAAGGCAGTACAGAGATCATATTTGCACTGTTTATCTATTTAGCACTCTGCTGTAGCTGAAACCAGTTTGAACCTCCTTGCTTTCAAGGAAGGAAGGAGAGTGATGCATAGTCCCATGTTCTTAGTTCAAGAGATGTTCTTAATTCAATTTGCTTTTACATCCAGTGAACTGCCACCAATACTGAACAGGATGAAAACATAAAATCCAAGTATCTTCATGATGAATATGCCACCAATGGGAGGCCTGGAACTCTGCTTGTACTTTTAAATTAAAAGCTAAAAGTCTGCTTAATACTATGCCTCAAAATTCAAACAAAAAATTGCTAACATGATCTGTTGGATAAACACAAATATTGGGCAATAAAGGGACATTGCCAGATGCAACCACTAACCAAAGAGGAGAATTTCTATTTAGCTCTGTGTTGGCACACCAACTGGCTATTTGAATTCTGATAAATAAAGAAGTAAGACTGACTGAAGTGTTGGTTTTAGAAAGATCTTTTTAAAGTGTTTTCTGTGTGTTTTCACACTCTCTGTGGTGGAAAACCTACACCTCTGGCACTGCAGCTCCTCAGGCTGAAGGCACCATGGGCTGTGCTGAGGGCCTGGCTGTCTCTGAACCCCACACAGACCTCCTGGGCTGTGTTTGAATCCCTTGGCTCCTCTCAGGCTCAATGCCATCTTTCCTAAGAGGTGTGAAAGCAGTGACAAGGGAAAGCAAGCAGTCGAAATGCAGAAGAACAAGACCTTAGAGTGACTTTTCCTTCTCTTTTAAACATTTGTCGTATTCCCATTGCAAGCTTTTTCCTCCGGACTTGCACAGCTTAGCCAGGGCATTGTACTGAGCTCCTGAAGGCACAGGACCAAGCTGTCAAATACTTCACTGAACTGTGAGAAAGCTGCTGCTCTTGTTCCTATTGGTCTCAGGGATGTCCTTCCCTCCCTCAGCCTGACACTGTGCTCTGTGGCCCAGCTCTGTGCCCCCATGGCTGCTGGAAAAGGGAGAGACTTTTCATTCAAGGCACTATCTAGGGTATACTTCCACACCAAGAGGCACATCCACCAACTTAGGGGGCACTTCTGAAGGTGCTGCTTTGCCTAAGAGCTCTGCATGAGTGAGGAGCTGCTCACTCAGGAGGTAGTGGATAACTTACAAAGACTGATGGATGTTTAATATCAGTTGTGACCTAGGACAGGCAATTCCTGCCCTGGCTAAAGCTGAGGGCTGCTGCCCATGCCAGGCTGAGACTTACAGCCCAACAGGCACCTCAGCAGAGGCTTTTCACTGTAGTTTTTATTGCAGAAAGCATTAGAACACTTGGCAGAGAACAGAGGTCATGATTCCAGAGAAAGTTTGGAAACATTATGCTAATTTTAGGTTGAAACATGATCCTTGAGTTAAGCTGGACCTCAGATTTTGTAGGAGATGAAAGGACATGGAGAAAAGACCCTGCATTTCTGGGATGAGGGCAGTGATGTGCTTTTCATTTTTCTTTCCTCTTCTGAGGTTATTTCATATATCTGACAGCATGGGAGGAGGGAATTGTGTCTGGAAGGGAGTTGGATTTCCAGGACAGCATAAGGCAGAGAGAGACTGACATGGCTGTTTCCCAGAGGAAGTGCTCCCATAGGATCAGGTTCTGGACCCCTAGAAGTGACTACATGACATGGATCAGTTGACAACTACCCTGGTTGATCAGAGCTTTTTGAAATCAGGGGCAGGAATTACCAGCTTGCTGGAAGAATTGCCTGCAGCTTTCTTGCCTGTCTTTGAAGCCCCTCAAATTCAAGCCCTGGCACGTTTGGCCCTGCCTCATGTCCAAGAACACAGCGTGGCTGGCTAAGAGTGAAGCACCCTGACCCACCATGAGAGGAGCTGAGGAGCAGGATGTGCTCTGTGGATATCTGGGCTTTGTGTGACAAAGGTGCACCTGAGGGGTCCCTCAACACCAGCCTGAGAAGTTACCATGAACCATGAAGCTTCAGCCAACGAGAGGACTCACTGGTGATGCGATTGAAGAAGCCCTTCAGGGTGGCCCAGGGTGATGTTCTGGCCCCGAGCTGTGCCCTCACTCGCAGCCTGTAGGCCACAGTGGCTGAGATGTCCTCTGTGATGTTACACACCGTGGCAGCGATGGGGGAGCACTCCGAGATGGGGATCCAGCTCTCGCCGCCGTACACTCGCTCGTACTCCCTGGGGAGAAAGGAGAGCACACAGTGCAGTGACTGCAGAGGGGTGCTGGTTTGGAGTTAAACCTGCAGGGGAAATGAATCCAACTCAGAGTGGGATTGCAAGAAAGAATAACAATATAATAAAAAAGATCACAAAATACACTGACACGGAAGGAAAAAATTCATTTGTGCCACAAAAACAGATGCACAGCCCAGCCCAGGGGGACAGGAGCAGAATGGAGCTCACCAAGCCCTGTGCTGAGCACCACGTGGGCCCCTGAGTTCAGAGTAAAAAGAAAGGAAGAAACCTGCTGGTGACAATGATGGTTGCAGTCTGGGGGCAGTCCCAGTCCAGTTGAGGCTCTGCTCCTCCTCTGGATCTGAAGAGAGATCCCAGTCCCACAACCCCAACTTATCTTTGCTTGGGCTCAGATGGGAACACCCAGTCCCCCCCCC
The DNA here is from genome assembly GCA_013399695.1 of Formicarius rufipectus. Classification (NCBI taxonomy): domain Eukaryota; kingdom Metazoa; phylum Chordata; class Aves; order Passeriformes; family Formicariidae; genus Formicarius; species Formicarius rufipectus. Next base: position 457,412 of record VXAU01002171.1, read on the forward strand.
AGGGTGGGGAGTTTCCCAAGGGGTGATTTACTCTGTGAGGTCAATCCTGGCATATTTTTGGTATCCCTGATGGCCCATGAGCAGACATGACCCCTCAGGTGGGTGTGAAGGTGCTGGTGTCTCCCCAGAGGGGAGTTATCACACTTAAGTCATTGGTGTGAAGACAGGAACATTTCCTTACCTCACAGAAGTTCCTAAACACCCCCCTGTGCCCTGAGGGGTGGGGTGTGCCCTGGGCAGCTGCTGCCAATGGTCCACTGTGAGCAGTTCATGAGGAAAATGACACAGAGGATTTAGAATCCACACCCACCCAGTGACAAACTGGTCCTGGCTCCTATAACCAGGACAAGAGGGATCTGTAACAGGGGATAAAGATGCTTTGTAGGTTTTTTTTCCCAGAAAAAACCAGTCCTGGGCTATGCAGGAATTCCAGAAGGGTCTGAAAGCAGTATGGGTGTGTTGTAGATGTTACCCAGAGAAAACCTCCCAGAGTCAGCCTGTTCATGAGCCAAATTCAGTGTGGTATTGGAGGAGGTGGGAAGAGCCAACGCAGTGTTGGTGCATCAGGTCCTGCCCACTCATTTGACTTGATCGTTCCCAGTACACCTGAATTCCAAAGCCATATTGACATACAAGTCATAGCTCAAGATAGATCAGAAGCCTCCTGTGATGTGTGCTAAATGTTTCAAAGATCAACACTGAATAAACCTCATATGTTTTCTCCATCTACTTCTACAGGAACTTTTGGTTATCTTCCTAACTTTTGAGTTCTTTGGATAAAGGCAAATTTCTTATGTGGAATTGATGCACAACTTGGATTATCCAGGTATTGAAGAACCTGTAAACAGTTTCAGAATTGGAGCAAAAGGAATTTCCCTCACTTGTGATCAGCAATGCTGAAGTATCAAACTTCTCTTAGGCTTGTGAGCTGAATGGTGCTCAAAACAACAACCACAACAACAACAACAACAAGAAGGTAAGACTTTAAGTGTAGATAAACAGTGTCCAAAGAGAAGAAAAAAGCAGAAGTTACCCCTGAAACTCGACCGAGTATCTCACAGTTTCTCCTTGGACCATCACAGGAGTCCAAGTTAAGAAGTGTTTCATGTTGGTAGAAAGAATGGAGATGTTCTGAGGTGCTGGCAGCGAAGCATCTTCACCTAGAATTCACAATACAAGGAAAAAATTGAATGTACTAGGACAAAAAAAACCCCAAAAAGCTTAGAAGAACACTACTACACAGTGTTTTGCATCACAAATGCACACATTCCATTATTGTCACTTCAGCATTTGAAAGTATTTCACAAAGAAGAAGTGACAACCAAAGAGCAAACAACAGAGTTAAACTTGCACTGTGTGCAGGAAGGCAAAGGTGCCTTGCCTTATTCCAGGGTTTTAAATTGTATCGGTGAAACAGTGAGAAAAGGTCGAGGCATCCCTTTGGATTTAATGAAGTCAAGTACCAGATACTCTGTTGCACTCTATAAACTGTTCCCAGTGAATGCCACGGTTCAAAAGTGCAATTTCTTTCCAGGCTGGATCTGGAAAAGAAGATCCTGGCTCTGGTACAGCTCCTTTCATGGCACAGGATTCTAATAATGTAAGTGCTTGTAGGCTGCAAAGTGTCTCTTAATAGAATGTACTTATTCAGTGCTCTATAAATGAAATTATTCCATTACTCTGAGCTCACCACAGCACACACATGGGGTGGTACCCACAGTGCAGTTAATTTTATCCTCTGTTGTCTTGATCCTCAGCAGCGTTTGCACCCCAGCACAGAAGGCAGGATGCTCCATGGGCACATCCTGCAGTGTCCTGTGGGAACAGACTCATCCCTGTCCCAGGATGATGATGCTGTCTCTGCTCAGCAGGGAATGCTTCCCATGGAACCACAGGAAGGAAGGAATGGGTGTAGCACGGGTGAACACTCTTCCCAAAATAAAGTAGCTGTTCTACACAATATGTTGCCTAAAGATTAGGTTTGAATTAAATTGATTTCACTTGATCGGGTTTCTAATCCAATAGTCCTCAACTGCCATGAAAAAGGGTGTCTTCTTTTGAGCCACGTTTACCAAGTTAACTGGTTAATGTCAGTTGTTCTGTCCAGGATCAAAACCAAGTTGACAAGGCCATGAGCAATGTTTTCTTGGCATTTGCTCTTTTAAAGTGTTGGAACAACATCTGTCTTCCCTCTGCCCTTTGACTATTCCCCATATGTTTATCTTTATAAAATCACTAATGACAGAGGAAACCTCGATGCCAACTCTTTATGATTCCATGACGTGCTATACAGATCAGCTGTTCTTTGAAATAAAATCCAGGTGTCTCTGAGGGGGAGAAGATTTCTTCCTTGGCTTTTAGACAAGAGAGGAGTCACTCCCTGCCACATTAGCAGTTCTATCACCTCTGGCTGGCCAAGGGTCCATGTGAGTGTCAAGGCACTCCTCAGCCTTTCACTCTGCAGTTTAACAACCCACTTGGTCTCTCTCTTGTGTTCTCTGTGCTTCTCAACATTTAGATTGCTTGCTGCTTTTCCTTGTACTCTTGGTTCCCACGTGAATTTTGGGGGCTGGCACACCTAAGGGTGGGAATTGCATAACACTCTTCATTTACATGATCAGACAGCAGTTTCCCACATGACTCACACACACGATGAAGTTCCAGGTCTCAGCAGGGGTGAGCTGCACAGGAGTGTCTCCTAATTGTTTAAGTACTTGACTTTAGGACATTTTGATATATATTATTCAATAGTACTAAACCCTATTTTATTAAACTGTAGAAACCTATTTTAAAAGAGGATGGTTCTGATTTGGACTATGACTTTTAATGGCTCTATTTCACAGCTGGCCGAAAGCAATCTTCATTTCCAGGCCATGCTTATCTTAATACACTGTTTTCCTGGTTTGCTGGCAAAATCGGTGACTCTTCTGTTGGCACAGAGAGACCTGTCACCTCATTTCAGCTGAACCACAAAAGTTCACAACCAGAAACTAAGGTTTCTTTCTTCCTTTCACTAGGAAAAAACTCTGTCCTTAATGACAATGTATAAGCATCTATAAAAGAAGTTCATGGAGTTAATTCTGCTTGGCATCATATGCTGAAAGTTTGAGTTTGGAAGGGAGGCTAATGCTTTTCTAAAGTACTTTTGATCTAGACATAATGTATCCTGTGTCACCTCCAAACAAATTATGGTGGTGGCTTCTCCAACCCATCTGTTGCAACAGCCCACGAAACAATTGTAACCCACACAAGTTTAACACTGGGAGAAAACACAGTTCCAGGTTATATAAAGAGGGAAAACACCAAGTAAAACCAGTAAAATGTGGTATTTCAGGGCTAAAATAATCCCTTAACGCTGGCCTATGCGTTGTGAAGGGAAAAAAACCCAACAACCCTACTAAGTGCAGGAGACAAGTGGGCAGAGAGCACAGGCAGGGCCCAGAGGGCTGAGAGCCCTGGGCTGCACATTCCCATCTGATTTGGGCTTCCCAGGCAAAGAACCTCACAGGAGAAGCCAAAGCACAGTCATTCCAGCCGTGCTCACTCTTACCCTGATGCCTCCAGTCATGCCAAAGAAAAGACATGTCCAGATTTTTGCTCTAAATAGCACTTTTGCCTCCTACCCTCTCAGCAGTATTTGCCATTGCATTTGTCACACAAGGAATATATTTCCATTTAGAATGGTGATGACCCTCTTCATTTAATGTTTTTATCCTCCTTGTGTTAAACATAAAGAATTTATAATTAACATACCCCCACAATCAAGCCCAGTACATTTGTCTGCCTCACTTTTCAGTTAAAAATGTCTAAAATAAACTCAGATAAAATTCTATTGCTCTGGCAGAGATTCTGATGTTCTTCTTGCTCTGGGAATATCAAACAAAATAATATTTCACCATTGTTTCATTACTATTATTACCACAAGTTACTGTTCAGTGTATGTGACCACTGTAATCATATTAATACAATTACTTCTATATGCATAATATCCTCTCCTTTCAGAGGCTTAACAACACAGGAAGAAACAGTAGATCCAGAACTGGAGTGTCCAGAAGGGTTTTACCCCATCTGTGCTTTTTCTTAAACATCTTTATATAGGGCTGAGAAATCCTTCCTCACTGCTGTGTTAATGAGCATTGGCTTTTAACTTTCAAATGCTGGATCATTTAGTGTCCTTTTTCTAGTCTGGAGGACCCCAATGCCACCAGCTTCTTGTGTCCTGCAGCACGGGCTGCCTGTCCATTTGAGGAGATCTCACTGAAGGGGAATCTGGCAAGGGAATTCTGAATTCGGAGTATTGGAAACAAGAAAAGGATGTCTATAACATCCTGAGAAGATAAAGGGATTTCTTAGTGAGCTGAATGTTGAAAGTGAAAGCCAAACATCCCTAACTTCTAGAAATAAAGCAACTTGGGCAATGGTCATAAATGATGCTAAGCAGTCTCTTTGGTTAGAACTCCAGCCTAAAGGCTCTGGAATTTTCCCCTCCCTCTCCTGCTGATTGCACCAAATGCCATCAAAAGGCAGGAGTCCAGGTCATCCCCCCTTGCCTATTTTTCTCCCTAGCATGTGGGAGACAAAGCCTGGACACGCTGTCCTCCATCCTGGTCTGCTCTGCACAACCACATGGGCAGATTAAGACATAGACATTCAACCAAATTAATGTTATTTGCTCAAAAAGGAGCTTGGGGCACTGATTTTTGTATTTCATGTCCAGGCCAAGAGAAGGGGAGACACAGGGTTGAGTCATCCCACCTTTCAGTCCTACTGCCAGTGTAGGACTGAACTGGGGGAGTGGGAGGCTCAGCCAGGCTCCTGCCTGGAACACCACACAACCAGTCAGGCCCTAAACAGAGAGAGGGTAAAAATTCCTTGAAGGATAATTGCCCAGCTGTGTCACCTTTTAAAACATATTTGTCAAAATCTTTCCTATTCCACAGGATAAACTTTCAAAGCCAATGCTGTGTCTGTGCTTTCTGTAATAAGCAATTAAGAACACAAATGATAAGGAAGATATAAATCTTTTTCTGAGGCAGAGAACAAAATGAGCAAGAAATCACTGGAATGTTGTTGACACAACCTCAGATGGCACATTTTAGAAAGAGAGGAGTAGGGGAAACCCAAGCCAGGTTGCTTTCTAGAGGACTGAGCACCACAAACACTGAAGTGCAGTCAGAAGATCTGAGGCCAAAACCCTCCTAGATGTGTTTGGTGTCCAGCATTTACTTGGAGAAGCAGATTACAAAGTGCAAAACCTCCTTCCAGGGTAAAGGAGACCCTCAGTGAACCATTTTGAGCATTTAATTATCACTTTATGTCCTTCCTCTCTGACTTTGCAGCCAGGCAGGGCATCCCTGTGCACAGAGTTATCTTAAAAGAGGAACTGGGAGTTCAGCTTCCCACAGAGCAGCAAAGGAGCAGGGACAAACACAGCATTATCTAAATTCCCTCCAACTGAAATTTCCCTTTAGAGCTCAGAAACGACCTGTAGAATACAGAAGTTACATATTGTCTTTCTCATTTGCTTACTCTAATATTACTTTTAGAAAAAGAATTAAAAGCCAAGGTCACCTGACTGACAAATACTGCAGAGGCCTGTTTAACAAAAAGACAAAAGACTTAGTTCCTCAGAGACCCTTCATCTTCTGCTTGAGGCCAGCTGAAGACATTTACCTGTGAGATTTGGTGCAATCAGGCTGCAGAGGAAGAAGCAGATGAGCTTTAGTGACATTTTGCTTGTCTTTGCTTCCTTTTCCCACATTCATATCCCATTCCACAGGCCAGAGATGTCCCCTCCTAGACAGGGAGCCCTGTCTGAGCTGGCCATGGTGGGCACCAGGTGGACCTTCCAGGTGGAAGGGAGGGTGGCAAACAGCTCTTTCCTTGCAAACAGTCTGAGGGTGTAGTTACAGGGAGTGCCCAGGGAAACTCCTGCCAGCATTTCTTCACAGGTCTGTGCAACTCTCAGCTGGATGGTGTAACTCTTTAGTTAGCAACTCTGGCTGTTGAGCAAAGGCATTGTAAGGAGGAAACAGGACATTTTGGATATTTCCATAGAACTGGAAATAACCACTTTTCTGCTCAACCCCAAAATGACACAAATCCTGATGTTTCCAAGCACCAGGGAAGCTCCCCCATATTACAGGGGTGAGTCTTATGTCCTTGCACAAAGGGCTCTGTCCCTCTGGGCTGGCAGAAGGGACTGTGTGCTCCAATCTATCTTCAAACCCTACTTGACTGATGGCTGTGTTGAGTGTGTGCTGAGGAGAACATTGTGTTTCCAGATCTGGTTTGGTGCAGGTACACATATCCCAGGGTTTTCCATCTCCCAAGGTCCACTGCTGTCCATCTCACCTCGAGGGAAGGCAGGATTTTCAGACTGATGCAGCTCTGAGACCTTCTGAGAACCCCAAAGGTCCTGCAGGCTCCAAGGCTGCAGCTGCAGCAGCAGCTCCCTTTGTGCTTCTGAGGTTGGTTTCTTCAGAGGCCAAGGGAAAGACAAAGTTTAGGTGGAAGCTTCTTATGTTCTGCAAAAGGTCATTTAAGTTAAATGAAATTCTGACTATACAGAAAACAGGAGGAAAAAGCCAAATGCCACCAAGTGCTTTTAGCTCTGCTGGAAGCAAGTGTTAGACCCCTCACTTCTAAACCTCCTCCTCCTCCCTACTGTTTGTCACCTTAGAAGGTGCATTTTATTTCTTAAAAAAGTGATTTCCTTTTTGCTACATTTTAATAGCAAACACATGACTGCTGCCTTCACTGGTGAACTAAAAGGATCTCTCAAAACCTGTTTAGTACATGGTTTCCAAGGAAAGAGGATGATTTACTTCTTTGTGAAAGAATAAAATTTGTACTCAGTTAATCAAAGGTCTCCAGATTTTCAGACCTGCAGGGGGAGAAAAGTCAAGCAAAACCCCAAATCTGCTCCTTCTTTTCATCCTCTTCTTTGGTTTTTTCACTTCTTCTTTCTGTAATTTCTTTCTTCCTTCGCTATCTATACTTCCTTCCTTCCTTCCTTCCTTCCTTCCTTCCTTCCTTCCTTCCTTCCTTCCNGAATGCTTTCCTTGCACAGCAAAAGGGTGTTCTCTGAAACACCTTTAAAGTAAACTTTTATCTTCTTGCTCTTCATAATCCCAATCTCCTCCTGCTTTTATCAAATGTCTGTACTGAGAACCAAAGGTGGGTGTTATGGTGAGAGATTTCATTTTTGTGAAATGCCATGTCCAAGAGGAAAACATGGATGTGGTTGACAGTATTAGCAGTAAGATACTGTACTTTTGCTGGAAAACAAAAGAAGTATTTGCAGAAGAAAGGTAAAATTTAATTGTCAGTGTGAAAAAAACCCCTAATCTGTTCTTTTGTGCCAAGAAGTTATAAAGAAAACAACCCTGAGGTCTGAGCTAATGCTCAGTTAGGGCTGGGTACCAAAGCTGGCTCTTCTCTGGCTTATTCTCATGGTGCCATAAACATGGGGATGCATTTTGATTACATATTCAGACAACAGTTGAGAAGTATTTAAAAATCTACACGATGTGTAACAAATTGTGCCTCACACCCTTCATTTCATTAGTGAAAGAGATGCAGAGAAAAAGATTTGCATCCAGATTGCAAGAGGTTTGCTGGAATCAATACAGAGCCAGAAGTCTGCTGTTGTGGAGGTTGCTCCCGGCCTGGGAGCCTCCAGCCTGCTTTTCATTTTCAAAGCTGGGGGAAAGGAACACACCCCCATATCAGAGTTCCTCAATGCTGAGCAGTGAGAGGGAGAATCTGCTGTGATAAGAAGCATTGCAAGGGCCCTGAGTTAGCAGCAACACCCTAAAATGAAAATGATAACAGTATTGTACTGTATCTCCTTCCTTGGTTGCAGTCACCTAAGGTGGGGTGTCTAAAGAAAGCCTGAGGTGGAAGCTGCAGGTGGTGCAGACACAGGGCTAAGGTGTGCAAAACAGGAGGCTTGGAACAGAAGGGATTATTCACATCACAACAATTAACATGGCAAAATACCTTCTGAGATTTCCCCTCATTCTGAAAGGCTGCATGAAAAGATTTGGTTCGACAGAGGCAGAAGAACTCTTGCAGTTCTCCTGCTTTGCTTTCAGAATTTTCTTAGTTTTACAAGTCATCCTGGATTTGATGAAACAAACACTTTAATAACTTTTCCTTATCAGTTATGGTTCTGTTTCTGTGAAATGCTTTCACATTATTAAGCAAGTGTTTCTGAAGATAAAGGTTATTAGACATGTATTTCTAAAGATAAGCATCTGTCTGATTAACTTTGGTTTGTAGGTCTTGCCTTGCATTTCAAGTACTTCAGGCCAGGAGTTACAGCAGGAAGCTGGGCCAGTGATGATTTCTCAGCTGCAGATTTGGGACCTTGGATAAGCAACCTGATTTTTCATCCCCAAACAGAGCTTTGAACTTAGTTAAATCATAACTTAAGTCACAGATCAGTGCAAGTAGAGGCAAAGAAGGGAGAGGCAAGGCAAGGGAAGGAGAGGTAAGGTAAGGGAGGGTAGGAAATGCAAAGGGTAGGCAAGGCAAAGCCTTGTCTACTCCTCGCTTGCCTTATCTTGCCTTGCCTACCCCTCCTTGCCTACCCCCACCTTGCCTTGCCTTGCCAACCCCTCTCTTTCTTTGTTCCCCTCCCTTGCTTTTCCCTGCCTGACACTTTCCTGTCTTGCCTTGCTCTGCCTACCCCTCACTTGCCTTGCCCTTCCTTGCCTACTCCACCCCTTCTCTGCCCGTGCCTTGCCATACCTACCCCTCCCCTTGCCTTGCAGTGTCTTCACTTGCCTGGTCTGCCTCTCCTTTGCTTTACCTTGTCCTTCATGCTCTTCCCTTGTCTTGCCATTCTTAGCCCTCTCTTGCCTTGCCTTCTCTTGTGTGTCCCTCCCTTGCACTGCCCTGCCTTGCCCTGCCTTGCCCTTCTTGCCTACCCCACCACTTGCCTTCCCTTGCCTTTCCCTGCTTACCCCTCCCCTTGCCTTGCCTGTCCCTCCCTTGGCAGGGAAGGCAAGGCAAGGAAGGGCAAGGGAGGGGCAGGCAGGGCAGGGCAAGGGCAGGATCAGAACTGGAACTGGATCAGTAAGAACCTCCAGGTGATTTCCAACAGTTGCCTAATTTGGAGGTAATCTGGATTATTTTTCCTCTTAGAAATCAATGCAAAATATTGCAGAACTCTGAGCACGGTCAGTGGAGCAGAGTTTGTCCTTAATAGCCCAGCCCATGGGCTCAGGAGACAGATAAAAATGGGGTTCTGCTCTGTTAAATTTGAGGTTCTGCTCTGTTAAATTTGACCAACACAGCTCGAATGATTCTCAAAATCTACATCCAGAAAAGAAAGACACTGTGCAGCCCAAGACGTGCTGCTACAAGGCAGCCACCAGCTTAGTCTTGCCAGGAAAGGGGGAGAAATGGAGAGAAAGGAAAATTGGCAGAATATGTAGACAGAGTTGAGCTCTCAGTGTATTTAATACAAGAGAAGACTCCTGAAATAAAATGAAAATAAATTGATTTAACACTTGGTCAGGTTTGGCTTTGCAAGTGAGGATCAGCAAGAGACCTTCCCCCTGACATGCTGAGACGCTGAGGGATTTGCCATAGGGTTTGGACAATTTTTGTTGCTGCTCAGGAGGAAAAGAAGCTGCCACTACGAGGAAAATGAAAAACTGACTGCCCTGAGGGCCTGTGAGTGCAGTTCTGTTTCCAGGACATGTGAGTGAACAGGGGAATTCTAAAATGGGACATTTGCCAGAGGTATTTGCAACAATGATCATTATGTTTGTAAAACACGGGAAATAGCAAGAATGCAATAAATAAGGAAAACAGTTAAAACAAACAAACAAAATGAAACAAACAACTGCTGAAAACCCAGAAGGACATTTACAAACATCAAAGCAAAATATGCAAATCTGAGTGGTTTGTTGATATCCTCAGTAAATCACCACAAGTGTAACTGCGAGGCCCTTTATTCTTTGTGCACAGCGGAGTGGGAACCCAGAGGTGGTGAGGAATCCTGAGAAAAGCCAGGAGTGCTGGGGAGGAGGTGGGTGCCTGGAGTTTGGAAGGTTGATGGTAGTGCACAGCTGGAAAAACTTCAATGCTGTGCTTTCCCAGCTGCTGGGGGGATTGGACAGAGGGGCACCTAAAGCTTTTCCTGAACTGAGATACTCGGTGCGAGTCTTGCCTTAAGTGGGCAAACAAGGTGCCCCATTAACTGAGTGGCCTCAGGAAGAGGCAGTTGTGTCCTGTTTCCCCATAATTAGCCAAGGAGCAAAACGACCTGTTTTATCCTTCCAAGTCTCCCCCAAGACTAACTGCTACTCTTTCAGTCCTCCCAATTGTGTAGGTACTGATTTACTCCACTGAATGGCAGTGTGGGACATGGACAAGGGGAGCTGCTGCTGGGGCACCAACTAAATGCCTGATTTTATCCTCTGCTCTTTCAAAGAGCATTTTCTGTAGGACTATTAGGGATCCAGTAGGGGACACAGGATGGTCCCCCACAAGTTTACACATCAGTAGAGCAGTTTTCCCTGCCAATGGGATAAGCTGAATAATTCTGTTTAAAAACAGGGCCTTTTATGTTCATGTGATCCTTACCAAACATCTGATCTCCTTTCTTAAATTTGTGTAATCCCCCGAATCAGAATGAAACAGAACAGAACAACCACTCATTTATTCAATGTTCATAATCCCAAAGTCTTAATTTTACATGCAGTGGCCTATTAACCTTCACTGAAGCTACTTCTGTGTGTATAGTAAAGTCTCCTTGGCATCTCCCAATACATAGCAGTGTATGTGTATATATAAATATTATACATAAATATAAAGATATAGATACAGATAAAGATATAGATACAGATTAGATAGAGATAAAGATAAACACACACAAAAGTGTACATGAGGTAGTGAGAGATTAGGTGGATGCTGAATTCAGCCAGGCTGTATCTTCCCTATGAAATGTGAGGTTCAGGAATATACTTGGGGGTTCTGGCATTGCAGCCTTAGGCTTCACCTGCTCAGTGCTGACCCCTCCTTCTCTTGGCAATCTGAAAAGTTCTCCTAAAACCCCCACCCAAAGGAAACAATGCCTGTTTTAGATAAGAATAACTGGCTAACTTTGAAGAGGCTCTCAGACCTGGCTGCTCCCCCTGTGCTGACAGGCAGTCCATGGCTCCATTCAGGCTGCAGGATCAAAAAGTGATGCTTTGTGTTGCTGAGGTCAGGAAAGGAGCTGCCTGTGGTGTCAGAGCTCTGCTCACCCTCAGTTTAGCTTGCAGAGCCCTGCAGACATAATTTAAAACTCTCTCAGTAGAGGTACAGAGGTCTGGGATGTGCTGTGAAGGGGGAAACAGGGACTTGGAAGGAGCAGGAACCTCTTGGTCAGGGGTCACAGCAAAGCCACGAACAAATGATCTGAGCTAGATAGCAGAATACTGAGCTAGCAAGTGAAAAATTAAGAGAAATAATGGTTCCATCTATTCCTTGCAATTTGACTTTTTTACAAGACACTGCCTCAATCTGAGTCTCAAACAAAGTAACATTTCTTTAGTTATTAAATGTTGTATCATGATACATAAAGGAGTTGATTTGAGAGGCAGAACCTGAAATGAAATATATATGTTGTTAAAATGTTTGTGTTAGAGAAAATGGCTTTTTCCCCTTTTACAAATATCACATCCCAATATACAAAGCACAGGGAGGAAGGAAAGGGAGATGAACTGTGATTCACAAAGGGGGATGACAGTGTATGGAAAAATGTTCCCTGGGTCAACGTGACAAGAAAGGGTCAACAAAACTTCAGAGTTTCTTCAGTCACCACTAAATGTCACTGTTGCTCCACAAAATGGCTGTAGGCACCTTATTTTGCCAAAGAAAACTTCTGAAGACAAAAACCTGTGAAGTTTTAATACACACTGGTGAAGGCATTTCTGCTACACCCGGGTGAGACCCATCCCCAGCTACTCCAGCTGAGAAAGAGAATTCATTTGAGGCACTTTGTTAACTCTGTCCACGAGAGTTAAACATGAGGAGCTTTCCTTTTTGGAATCCTAAATTCAGTAAACCTGGTGTGTCTGGAAAAGTCTTGGATTGTTTGTTTTTAGGTGTTTGGGGTTTTTCCCCCACCCTAAAATTCAGTAGAAGTAAGAGAAAAAAAACAAAGCACCTTTACTTGGTAGGATGCCTGACGGAAATCTCTAAGAGATACAGCCAGCACTTCAGTGTCAAAGGATAACCAGGAGCCTTGATTTTGGGAAAAAGCCTAATGCATATTCTAGTGAGGATTATTAGTATTTTTATGTTTGATAAAACTCCATCTGGGTTGGATGAATGTTTCAAGAATCCAGAGTGGTCCGAGGCTCCTGAGCACAGTGAAGAGACACAGCAGAGCTGCAGTTAACAGAGACCTTTCTACAGGGTCAGATGCTCAGGAGAGTTTTCATGTGTATGTAGTAGTTGCTTTACAGGATTTCCATGTTGGATTTTCCAGAAGCAAGGAAATAAGGGTAGAATGTAAGTCAGATACGGCACCTAGAAGGATTTTAAGAGAAATTGAGTTAACAGGAAAGAAGTAAGCACGTTTTGAAATATTTATGCAGCTGTAGGAGCCAAACTGCAGTATTAGAAGCCTCCTGGAGTGCAGAAAATACATATAAGCATTCAGCTGAGGGGCAGTTCTTACTATAAATAATGTTTCTTTTCTTACTCATCCTTTTCTTTTAATCTTTGGTTCTCTATATGCTAACACAGGAACTGCTTCATGTTTTTCTGAAGTTCACCTCTTCCAATTACCATTGTTTTCTAAGTCCATCCTCTGTTTCTTTACAAACAAAGCCAAATTTAGTGGAGTTGCATTAGAGTCAGTCTGGGAAAAACTTACTTCCCCCACATGAGGTTACAACCTGGGGCTGAAGAAATCACTGTGAGCTCAGTAAAGCTGAGTTTGTGATCCCCAGGTCACATTGTTTGCAGCTCTACAGCACTTGAGTGCCTTCTGTGACTGCAAGGTGTGCTCAGACAAGCCCAGAGTTGCTTCTGTGTGTGGCAGTTTTCACCCAGTGTCCACACAAACCTCCAGTCCTCCCCTTTCCCAAGGGAAAGGAAAAAAAGAAAAGACAAAAAAACAGCTGAGAGATAAAGGCAAAGCAAACTGAGAATAGCTAAATACTTAAATCTATTACTAACAGGATAAGAACTAAAACTAAAAGTAATAAAACTAAAAAGTAAGAAATAAATTCGTCTTAAAACCCCCTTTCTCCTCCCACTCCTCCCTCTTTCCAGCAGTTCCAGGGAGCAGGGAATGGGGGTTTGCAGTGGGGTGTTGGTTCTGCCATTGCTCTTGTNTCCTCCCCTTTCCCAAGGGAAAGGAAAAAAAGAAAAGACAAAAAAACAGCTGAGAGATAAAGGCAAGCAAACTGAGAGTAGCTAAATAGTCAAATCTGTTACTAACAGGATAAGAACTAAAACTAAAAGTAATAAAACTAAAAAGTAAGAAATAAATCAGTCTTAAAACCCCCTTTCTCCTCCCACTCCTCCCTCTTTCCAGCAGTTCCAGGGAGCAGGGAATGGGGGTTTGCAGTGGGGGGTTGGTTCTGTCATTACTCTTGTCCTGGGGGTCACCCCATGGACTACAGGGGGGTCTGTGCACCCCAATGGATCTCCAGGGGCTGCAGGGGGGTCTGTGCACACCGATGGTCACCCCATGGGCTGCAGGGGCACAGCTGCTCCATCACAGTCCTCCCCACACATCTCTGAGTCCTTCCACTCCTCTCATGGGGTCCCTCCCATGGGAGACAGTCCTTGATAGACTTCACTTCTCCAACATGAGTCCACCCCCATGGGCAACACTTCTACTGGGGTTAAAACCTGTCCCAGCTTGGGGCTCCTTCTCCATTGGGCATGGCCATGAGACTCCTGCAGGATCTGATTCCACCCTGGACCTCCCACGAGGTAACAGCTCTTTCCTGAATCCACCTGCTCCTCCATGGGCTGTAGAGGGGTCTCTGCACCCTGATGGATCTCCATGGGCTGCAGGGGTGGGGGGGAAATAGCTTTCAGTCCTTCCCCACCTGCTCCTGTGGAGTCCCTCCTCCTCCTCCTGTTCCGACCTTGGTCTCTGTGTTGTTAGCTCATGGCTGGAATTTCCAACTGCCCCACACTCCTAAATTCTTAAATATGTTATCAAAGAGCTGTGACTGTGATTCATAATTGGCTCAACTTTGGCCACCAGCAGGAGGTCCCTCCTGGCCCTGGCTGTCCTTGGCTCCACGGGACAGGAGAAGCTTCTGGCAGCTTCTAACAGAGACCATCCTGGAGAGCCCCCTCTTTTACTAAAATTCAGCTACACAAAACCTATGACAGTCTGACGTTCAGAAACTGAAAACAGTATCCATTCCAAGACTATAAAGAACACATGATATGTACTGGGGCTCCACAGGGGGGGAACAGGCTGCTATTTTATAGAGCAAATTAACAAGAAAGACTCCAAGGGCATGGAAAACCATCTCCCTGGATGCTCAGGGCAGGAGCAGGAGTGTACATGTGGATTTCTGACTCCTCCTGCTGTTTGTGTCTTCATGTCAGAGACCACCCATTATTGCCAAAATTCTGTGTTTGCCCTCGAGGTGAGGTATTGGCAGATGAATAGGGGAATAAACTCAAGAAGCCCTTCCTCTCGGGCTGCCTTTGGGACTAAGGAGGAGAATACAAGAATTTTAGAAGATTTTTTTGTTTGTTTGTGCTGAAGTTGTTTTTGGGAATAAAACTCAGGAGTAAAAAAGAACTATGTCAGATAACATAGCTGTGACCAGTGAGAATAATCCCCCTGGGGTTCAGAATTGTATTCCAGACAGTTTGAAAGATGCACTTAAAAGCAAGCACATTAATCCTATCAGATCAGCTCAGAATTGCACTCCCAATTTCAATCTGTTGCATCAGTTCATAAATGTCTCTTCAGATCATCACAAGCTGTTTAGATTATGAAGTGTTTCCCTTTGAAGAGTTTCTATTCCATAACATGGAGCTACTGAGACAGCAGTCTCCTAATCTCTAATTAGCCCCTTTATTCTCTAAGACCTCGCTGAGAGACCTTGGGCTTGGACTCTTCGCTGTTATTCTCCCAGGTAACAGCAACAGGACAAGGGGGCAGGGCTGGAGCTCTGCCAGGGGAAATTTAGGTTGGATATTAGAAAGGAATTATTTCCAGAGAGAGTGACCAGGCATTGGAATGGCCTGCCCAGAGAGGGGGTGGATTCACCATCCCTGGAGGGTTTTAAACTGAGATTGGCCATGGCATTGAGTGCCATGACCTGGTAAAGGGACTGGAATTGGATCAAAGGTTGGACTTGATGAACTCAGAGGTCTTTTCCTCCCCAGTCCATTCCATGATTCTCTATTGACTTCGGCTGCCAACGCTCCACAGTTCCTGGAATGTCATTTTGCTGCACACCACTGGAGTTTGAGAAGATCAGAAGGATCCCCTGACCTCTGCCTGACATGAACAGCTGGGACAAAGATAAGTTTCAGCCCACCTTTTGATTCCCCTCAGTATTAAATAAATGGGTGGGGAAGTGGAAGTGGAAGGGTAAGAGAGACACCGTGCCCAAGCCAGCACCCCGTGTTAGAACCCCATGGTGCAAACACTCCCTTTGCAAACAGCCAATACACCCCTGGCACAAACTGTAGGATTCCTTATTTTCCTGTGTCAACAAGAGGAAGTGAGGGAGAACAGGCAATATACACTGAATTATTATGTTCAAGGCAGTGGAACCCACTTCAATAAAACTTAAAACCCAGTCCTGCCTCAGCCTTCCGTTCAAGGAGCCCGCTCATTGTCTTCACATCTGCATGGAGGGAAAGTCAAGGCTGCTTTACCTTCACTTTGAGCAAAGCCTGGACTTCTAAAGGCCAAAGTGTCACTTTTCATTGATCTCTTTCAAAATAGCCTTAGGCACTTTGAATCATTAATGAAGGGCTCACATTTTCTCCTCCAAGGTTCAAGGAACAGTGATGACACACAGGAATGTTTTGACATCCTCTTAACAAATGTAGAGTAGACACAGGCTCTGAAGTTTTATGGTTTCTCTGGTTGTCTTGTGCTTGACCTGTCTCAGGAGTTCTGAGCTGCTCTCTTTGACTGTGCCACATTTCCTTCCTATGACTCAGAGTGGAAAGAACCAGGAGAAAGGGCAGTCTTATGAACCTCCCTTGTGTGGCTTCAGCTTTTGTCCCAACAGAATCCAGCCAGACCCTCAGCTCAAATAATAATCCCATTGCAGTCAATGGTCCAAAAGGGAAATCCCTTCCATGTTGACTGTTCTGAGGGACAGTAACTCCAGTGGGGAGATGCAGAGCTGAAACTGTCAGTATTTTATTTCCTTTTTAAAATATGACTAATAATGTGGATTTTTTTTTTCAAAAACTGTGATCCTGCTCGTTATGAATAATTAGACTGACAGATGATACTGACTTACAAACAGAATTACACCCTTCTGATGAAAGGCCTCAGGTGATGTTGAAGTGAACCTGCTAGGACAATGTATGAACTCAGTGATCTTTAACATAAAGTTCATTGTTTTAGGGATTGGAGAAACTATGGACCTTCAAAATGTTTTTGCTTGGAAATTTTCCTTTTTCCAGCTGAAGATGTCTATATTGACTGGAGTTCTAGGAGTGCAGCACAAAATGTATCCTTCCAATGTCTCCCACTGTAATCTATTATTATATATAAACTATTATTATTATCCAAGGCCTCCATGCATCCTACATCATCAGAGCAATGCTCTTTGATGACTGCTGAGTACTTTCATAAATTATTCATGTATCTTTTTATATCATCTACTGTGGCATCAGAGAGGGACAAACAAATACTGCAAACATGGCACCAAGAGAAACAATGCATAATCAGCATCTAAAAATTCTGTATATTCTGCCAAGCCTTGCATGTCACTGTGGAACATGAAGAGCCACTGGATCTCTCTAGTTTGAGTGTCCCCTTCTACAACAAAAACCCCATGTCGCTAAATAATATTGGACAAACTGCATCCCAGTTTCTGCCTCCATAGATGTGCTTGATTCCTTTTGCACACAGGATTTCTTTGGGTTTTTCTTTGGATTTTTTTTCGGGGAGAGGAGTTGTTACCTTTCCCTCCCCCCTATTTTAATATTAGATTTTTAAATCTTATGGACAGTTTGTTTTGTTAGGGTTAAGGTTAAATATCATTTATGAAATAATACAGATTTTGAAACAGCAAGGCACTAAAAAGCTTGAATGGACAAGTTCATGTTGCTGCCATTGCTGTTGCACTTGCAGGAGAGTGAATGACTTCAGAGAAAGCCAAAATAAGGATTTGTGGATGTTATGAAAAAGCACTCCAGAATGCTGATTTCACATTCTGAGTACAGACTCCAATCTGTATTTCTTTCACCAGAAGGATGAACACTCGAAGAGCCTTTGTTCTACACTGTATGGTCATTCTTGGAATACACATTGTAACCTGGATATCAGGAGTGCTCAGTGAAGCTGCAAGGATTTTTGGAAGCAGCTTAGAACTGCCTGACATACTGCAAAAAAATAGTCTAAAAATTATGAAATGGAGCACATGTGAGTGTAAAATAAAGAGCCCTATTGGATGAATCAGCTGCATTGCTAAAAGCTGGGAAAAGCTGATTACTTTGCAAGTCCTCACCAGGTCTGCAGGCAACAATCACCACCAAGGTACAAGCAACAGTCCTTGACTTGGGCTGCCTCAATGAAACAAGTCCAGGAAGGACACAACTAACAAGGGGCACACACAAACCAGGAGGAGTTGCAGAGATGTCCTCTCTTGCAGCCACTTGTCCCAGTCCAACTTCTCCTGACAGCTGAAGCCGCCGTGTGTGGTATGAGCGCAAACACACTGATCTGGAGGCCAACACTGTGAGGGTTTCAGAACGGGTCAGTGAGAAATGAAGAGTCAGGGAATGAATCATGATGCAAGGCAGGAAACAGGGTAGTGTTTCCCATGATTTGTTTAGACCCATTAATGCCCAGATCTCATTCTTTTATGGCTGAAGTTCCTGTTCTGCTGCCACATGAGACAACGAGCACAGGACATGTGATGGCGTAGACAGAAGTATAGAGTTGATCTTCCTGTGATAAACACATCTGTTTGAGAAGTTTTCCTTCCTTCTTTGCCCTTTGAAAATGTAGGACTTTTCTGCCTCGAGATGGGAGGGAATGCTTCCCATGCAACCCCACAGTCTAGCATGGTCTGTTCCTCATTTGGGGTTGGGACAAAAGGGACAGAGATAAGAGAATGGAGAGCCATTCATTCATGTCCCTGCTGAGGTAACATATATGCTATCACTTGGAGTTCCTACAACCCTCACTTAGCACTGCAAATCATTTCTTGTGCCTTATCTTCACTCTTTTAATTAGCAAAGCCTAAGAATCCCCTCTGGAATTCATGATCATGTTCCCATTGCTCCACCCAAGTTAAAAAGTCGCTCTCGACAACCCAGAATGTAACTGATTGATTCATTTTTAAAGTAAAATTAACTCTGCAGGACAAAACAGCAAAGCAATGGGGCTTGTGAGGAGAACAGAACTGAAGACAAGAGCAAACAAGACTGCCTGACAGCTTTGACCAGCTCCAAAGCCCTTTGGTGATTGCTGCTCCCTCAGAGTCCCTGCAGTGTGGGAAGGGAGCAAAAGTTTGGATGTTTGGATGTGTTTGGTGATCAAACTGCACCAGTGGCAAAAGCACCGTCTGTACCAACCAGACTCACCAAGCTGCCCCCAAAGGTGGATGGATGTTCAGTTCTGCCATGGACAGTTGGCCTGAAACCCCTGGGACCCTCCCAACTTCCCATCTGGACTGACAGGATCCTGCAGAGCTGAAGCCTCTCATCATCATCCAAAGGTCCAGTACTTCATAGCACCTAAATTGAGAGACTGTCTGCCTTCATTCCCTCTCCATAAATAACCCTTCCTTTTCTATCCAGTTGCTGCTTTGCCTTGATGAAACTTTTCCTTCTTGGTTTTCCCTTTGATCCCTGCATGTGATGATGTGTAAGCCTGGCTGTTCTCCTTAGCTATTCTTCATGCAATGAAAGCTAAATAAAATGGTGCCAAGCCATTAAAGCAATTTGAATTTACAAGGTGAGACACCCCTCTGAATGATGAATGGCTGAGATTTTGATTTATTACCTTTCTTTTCCATATAAAATGATGACTCCATGGATAAATGAGAGCTGAAATGCTGCCAGCATGCTACAATCATAGAATCCCAGGAGTTTTCTGTACCAAAGGGTTCTGTGTCACCAAAGCAGATGGTGGCTCTTACTAACACTGTAAAAAGCTATAAAAGCCCAAGGTAGCAATAACTGGAAAACAGTTTAGACACAACTGTTAGAAGTCACCTTTCCATTGACAGGCCTCAGAAGTTCTGGTAGGTATTAACAGAAAACCTTGGTAGCTGTGCTGTGGTTAATTCAAGTTAGAGGCTAACCCTGGAAATCAGAAGAGGTCTGATGGAAGTTACAATGAATAAATAACCCTGCTCATTTTCTTTTTCTTTAAATTAACTTTCTGTCTTTGCTTTGTTTCTGGTAAAGGTGAATGTTCTTGAGGTCACAAAAAACCTGTTTGCCTGTAATTCAGGTTTGAGCACCTCTGAGAGGTGGGAGGAAACCGTGGGCTGCAAACTTCAAGGTGGTGTCCTTGCTATGGACATAAGGGGCTCATGCCCTGGTTGCATTCAGTGTCTATAGAG
Organism: Formicarius rufipectus; assembly: GCA_013399695.1. Classification (NCBI taxonomy): domain Eukaryota; kingdom Metazoa; phylum Chordata; class Aves; order Passeriformes; family Formicariidae; genus Formicarius; species Formicarius rufipectus. Next base: position 477,169 of record VXAU01002171.1, read on the forward strand.
ACTAGAAGGATGTCAGAGGGCAGAGTGAAGGAAAACTGTCCAGAGCATAACTGAGATTGTTTTCTTTTATTTGCATGCATTTGTAATTATTTCTTCTCTACAAAAGCAGCAAACATTCCCGAGTGATCTAGAGTGATCTATACATGATGTCATCCCTCATATCTGGTATAAATGGGTAATAAACCCCTTGTAGTGTGTAATCTCATTAGTGCTGATGTGAAGCAGGCACAAATTAATTCCTTTAACACTATATTCAGCTGTGAAATACAACTTAAACTGAAACAAAGCAGATACTGGAAGAGGTTTCTGTCTGCAGCATTGTCTCTTACTAATGAGTGTAAGAAAAGAAGAGGCCAGGAAAGAGGAAGGGAAAGCCAACTCCAGCTATTATCTTCTCTGCAGAGTTGACATACACAGGCTCATTATTGCATTATGTTTTATTCAACAAAATCACTTTAATGTTGCAGCTTAAATTGAATTCACTAAAGCATCTCTTGCCTAATGTGTCTCAAGTGTCAGCTTGCTGTTTGAGGTTTCTTCCGAATTATGGCAGGGAATCTTTGGAAAGAGCGAAATGATATGCAATCCCCCAAACAATGTGGCTGTAATGGGGTAATCGGCCTTCAGCGTAATTAAAGAAACATTCCCTCATCAAAGTAATTCTGCAAGAGACCTACAGGCTGTATTGTACAAATCATCCACTTAGGAAAATCCTTTATCTGATTTGCATTTAAAGCCTAGTTATGCAAATAGACTTGCTCAGTGGATGGTGAGAAATGTAATGTCTTAAAAAACACAACAACTCCGGTGATTAAACAAACCTGCTTCTTCTCCATAGATCATGGTGGGTAATTCCCTTTTATTCACCTAGAAATAGTTCTAGGTGAATAAAATTCTAATAGTCTGTTTTCTTCCTGCCCCAGGAAAAGAGAAATGCCTTTGATATGTACTCATGGTCATGCATGCCAGCCACTCTGGACATGACACTTCTACATCCCTGAAGTAAAATCATCCCAAAACATGGAAAAAAGCAAATGCCTTTCCTTGTCTAATGACTTGTGTCAGAGCAGAGGAATTACATTTGCCATTTGGAGCTGAAGGCTCAATTCCCAGTTTAAACTAAAGCAAATGGCAGTGAAAGGTGACATGTCAGTGACAATTAGTAACACACCATGAAAAATGCTCATTTTACCAAGGTTCGAGTTCACTTGTACCAGATGGTAAAGTCCCATTTCGTTTAGTCTTGATTATCAACACTGGGGGAAGACTCTAAAACCAACCCATGAGGTCTGCAAGAGTTCTCTGAGCTTTGCTGCTGTTCCATAGTTACCAATGCTTCAGTTCATGTGACCCTTTGTCAAAACACATCTTTGCTTTCTTTCATTGTTTGTCCCACCTGTTCTCAGTGCTCCTTTAGTACTTTTTAATAGCAGGTATAGCCCAATAAGTCACACTGATTTTTCTACTAAACACTATTTCAGTACATGAACTTATGCATTTAGACAAAACATTGAAGGGAGGGGGCTGAGCAAAGCAAGACCTCTCTGTCCTGGCCCCTTTTGTCTGGGAAGAATCTTCATCCATATTCAGTTTTGGGAGGTGGAATCACAATCTGGGCACTGGGCACCTGCAAGAGAACGATCACCCTTTTCCCCGGGAAAGAAAGCCCAGAGCTTTGGTGTCTCAGGTGAAGATGATGAGCCACACAGGTCTTGGGATTTATTTCTTCCTTTTTAGTTTTAGTTCTTATCTAGTCAGTAATAATTTTAAGTATTTTAGCCACTCTGAGTTTGTTCTGCCATTATCTCTCAGCTGGTTTTTTGCCTTTTCTCCTTTTCTTTCCCTCTGGGAGAGGGGGGCCTGGAGGCTTGGGTGGACACCTTGTGAAGACTGCCACACTCTGCAGTGTCATTGTGCTGGAACCCTCGTGGTCCTTCCCTAGGCCAGGCTTCCCTTGCTGTTCCCTGACCCATCCTGGAGATCTCTGAGTTTAACAGCCCCAGCACCGAGGGCGTCACCCAGGAAAGAGGGGCAAGAGAAAAACAGGCACCAGGGAAAATGATTTTCACAACCTCACTTAGGCTGTATCAAACCTTAGTGCTGAGGAAAGAGGTTGTAAAAAGGAATCCTTCAGGGGAGAGAGCTTGCTTACCTCTAGATTTCCAGTTTATTTTAATAAACTCAGATATATTTGAACAAACCTTCAGCAACTGGTGGAGTTTGGTGCACTCCTTGCAATGCATGAAGCAGATGTATCAACAGTATTAGCAGTGGTTAATGTTAATATTATTGTGTTGTAAGCCTTTTATTTTTTTTTAAACCATACACTGTCTGTGAGAAGCTGCAAATTGCACTTTGTTTAATTGTTGTTTCTTTTAAACAAGCAAAACTTAAAGGATGACTCTCCTGTCACTGTCTCTGATCAGTCACCTCTGAGAGCAGTAACTCCCCTGTGCCAGGATTCCCTGGGAAGGTGAAACCTGTGTTACATCAGATTACAAAATCCTACCATGTGGCTTTTAACTCCATTTTGTGTTAGTCATGGCTTTATTTATTTGGGGGTTGGTGCCCTTCAGGATCTCCTCCTAATTCCAAGTTATTCCTTTAGGGAAGCCAAGGAATTCCATGTGTTGCTGCAGCTCCGGGGTGACAGGCAGGTGAAGGACCATGAGTGGTGTGCAGGGCTGACCCCACACCCCGTGCACTGCTCTTCCTGGAGCTCAGCTGACCCTTTCCCGAGTTCCACAGTTCCTCTGGAGCAGTCCTGTGGAAAACACTTTTCTCACTGTTCTTGCCATGAAGAAAATCCCACAGAAAGCTGATTTTTCTAGTGCATCTCTCCCCTTCAAGCCTTTGCAATTCCCTTCTTCTGCCTTCTCCCTTCTTCAGTGATGTGACAGATGTTTGCCCAACATGAAACTCTGTTTCTGGGTCCATTAATCTGTTAATTAAGTATATTTTGAGTTTTTTCATTGGATAAGTGGGAAGTGGCCACCTCTGTCTGCAAAGGCATCATTTGACAACTCTGGAAAACCTACAGTGATACTCTTGAATTCTTCCTTCTTTTCCAAATTGTGGGTGAGTTTATTTGGGTTATCTTTAATAATTTAAGTCTTCCTTCAAATCTAAGTAAAACAAATGAGAAATAGGCTCTTGCAAAAACTAATTTTAGTACTAGTTCTTCAGTCCACTTCAATGACATGAGAAAATATGTATCTCAAGGATGCCACAGGATAATAGCTGCTGGTTTTCTACATTCCTTTATATTCTGTAATCCAGCTCTACTTTCCAGAAATAAGTTTCCCTCAGAATAATTAAATACTGTTCTTTTAAATTCAGAGTTGAAGTGCTTTTGCCCATGCATCCACATATAAAGGTGCCATGACCTTATTTCCTAAAACAATCCACAAATAGGATAGGTTGTGAGGTGTGTTCGTGAAAAAGGGTTTCACACTTCCAGGGAAAGTGCAGGAATTCACACTATTAAAATGTTTTGATAAACAAATCCACCTGTAAGACCAATTCAAAGAAACCAACAAACAAAGAGATTTCTGGTGTTCATTTCCTGTTCTTTGATGAGAAGTATGTTCTTGGATACCTTAAAAATGTTTCCTAACTGCCCTAGAGAAATACCTCATTCAAAGGAGAACAACTGCCAGAGAAGTGACAGTGGGGCACATGCACTGTGACATTCAGAGTGTGTGATTTGCTCTGGAAGGACTGATAGCACTGCTGCCTTAAGCAAAAGGAATACAAATCATGCTGTTCCAACCCTTGATTTGGCTTTCCCTTTTTTATCTTCAGATTCCAAGAGGTCCTGGCAGAGAAGCAGCCAAGTCTGCTGCCACCATAGCAAAATATCTGCATTCTGCAGGGAAGATATTCCACAGGAATGTATTATTTTCTATGCAAGTACATACAAGAGAACTGGAAAAGGCCCTCTGCAAAAGGCCAATGTCTTTTTGAAGGATGTCAAAGCTGGGGGAAGAACATCTGTTGGGAATTATTCACAACACTGCGGGTTTATGGAGGAAGGAAGCCAGACTTGGCTTGAGATATTGTCAGTAGTCAAGAACACATTGGAAGAGTTTTATGTTACATGTGATTCATTATCCTTCACACAGTTAAAAAGGAAAAGAAAACAAGAAACCTTCTCCTCAAACAGCCAAATCTCCTCAATCCCTCCCCTAAATAAATAATTCAAGTGCCAAGCAGAGATGAAGTTTGAAATGGAATATCATGCTGAGATCCATAGAGCCTTCTGAGAAGAACAGAGGTGAGTCATTCCAGGGCTATAAATAGGGCTTAATCCAGATTTGCCTTTAACTTGCTGCAATCTAAACATTTGTTTTCAGTGAAGGATGATCTGGGTACTGTGCAAATCCAGCAGCTCCCTTGCGTCCACTGAGCAGGGTGGCTGGGTGAGGAGTCAGCTCAGAGACAGGTACTGCCTGTGCCATCAGCTCTTGTGGTTTCCACACAGGAGGAGTTCTGGCTGAACACAGAGGTCCCACTGGTTTGGTGCTTTCTCAGGAGGAAATCCACTGTTGGAGGTGACGTGTGAACAGTCCTAGCCTTTGCCTTGATTCCTTCAGTGTCTTGCTCAGGCATTGCCTCTCTTCAGATTGGGTTATACAGTGCAAGGGAGCAGAGAACGGTGGTATTGCATCTCCAAGCAGCCCTGGGGCTTGGCCGGCCATGAGAGACCTCCAGGGGCAGGTGGCATATGCCAGCCTAACATGCCTACTGAACTTGCAATTAAATGGTGTATTTTGAACTGGCTTACATTAGCATAAAACCAATAACACCCAAATCCCCACATCTGCTGACTCCAGATTGGTATGCATAGTAATCATTTCCTTTAGCTCTAAAAAATTTAAGATACAGCAACCAAGAAAGTTGCAAAAACATCTTAGTCATTCTGCTGGTGGTAAGTTCCCACCACTGGCTGAGTTGGATTTGGATGTTAAATGCAATGGAAAGGTTTGAATTGCATTCCTAGACTTTCATGTCTTTCAGATCTAAAGAGCAGCTCACGAGTTGCTCTGAGAAGTCTCTCTTTTTGCAGTGGGAAGGAGTCCCCCAGAGCACAGCAGAGCTTCAGGAGAGGCTGGGTGCCTGTCTCAGAGGTTCCTCCTCAGTGTCCCAGCTCTCTGGGCCTGAAGAACACCATGAGATACCACGTTCAGCAGAGTTTGTGAAGCTGCTGAGGAGCCGAGGGGTGTTTGATGGTGTTTGCTCTGAGCTGGGCACGGGAAGGAAGACAAATTACAAGTCCACTGCACAAGTCTCCTAAAAGTCTACCACAGACAGGCTAAAGGGCTGCTTTTCTTAGCCCTGTTAAGTGTCCAGGCTCTGCAGCACCAAAGGGTTACTTTATTTCATGAAGTCCCTGCCATTCTCATGGAGTGTTCTGTAGGAGGTCCAGGAACAGGACAGCACTGAAGATTTTCTTTCTTGTTTTGGTTTATGTATCTACTCTTTGTAGGCTTGTCAAGCCTCACACAACTTTGTGATGCCCTTCTATGGTCAGTCTTGATATACCCAGCAATGATCTGGTTTTTAAAAGTCAGCATTAATAAAGTTTTCAGTTTGTTTTGTTGTTGTTGTGATGGTTTGGTTTTCTTCGGGTTTTGTTGGTTTCGTTTTTTTTTTTTTTCTTCCTGCCCCCAACAAAAAGCAGCCTCCTAAAATGTAATAACTAACTTGCTTTCAATTGAACCAATCTTCTTTCTGCCAGCAGCATTCACATACCTGGAACAGGGAATGTAGAATGCTAGGCATGGCCTAATTTAGTATGTAGGAATTGCCACTTCTTTTTAATTAATTATTGATTTGGGGAATTTGTGTGTTCAGTTTAATCAAGTGTGATGAGAGTAGGTAAATTTAGTCAGTTTGTTTGAATTTAAGGCATATAAAACTGATGCATGTATATTAGGAATGGAACTTCCCCATAGGAGCAACCGATGTCCTCTCTGGAGCTTGGAATTCAAACAACTCCATCTCCCTGGAATCCCTCAATCACGAAGCTTTATGTGGCAACAAATGTTTTGATTTAAAAAAAATAAGTTTAGCATTATCTGTACATAACTGGATATGTTCTGGAAATGATGCAGACACTACTTTGCACTGAGAAACACAAGATGATACTGTCAGTGTTAGCTGAAGCCTGAGGTATAGCTGATGAGTGGGGGGAAAGTAGAGCTGCCTTCGAAGGTGGGATTTCTTTGTTTATAGTGACAAAAATGCTCTACTGAAGATGTAGTTTCCTACAGGGAGATTGGGAGAAAAGTCTTCTCATAATTTCATCTGAAAATCCCACCAATTATTTCAAGTTAATTATTCTAAAGTATCTAAACAATCCATTAACAGTCTCATAAATCTATTTAGAAATGATACCACAAAAAAGTTAAAGGTCTCATTGCTTCCCTCTTCAGTCTCACTTGTGAGTATTTGGTCTGTGTAGTATTAATAAAATGCCTTTTGCCCTGATGATACCAATTATTCCATGGTCTACGAGGTTATGTTATTAAAGTTTCTGATATTCTGAATTTTAATCCTATTAGCCTAGTCCCTGAGGAGTCATCTCCCTCCTTGGTGTGTTCATCCTCCATGTGTTTCAAGAAGGTTATTGTTCCCCTCTGTGATTGTTTAGTCAAGGTATTCCACATTAAGTCTTTAATTGTTTCTTCTGAAGAAATCCCTTCAGCCCGATTTGTGGCTTAAGTGTTTGTGCTTGTGGACCAAAGTGCACCTTCAGTACCAAGGGGTGCTGTTCCTGCTAACAAGCTTTCAACAATCAACAGCCCAGCTTCCAAGTGCTTATGCTAAGCTTTTTCTTAGCCCCAGTGTTGGCTCGGTTCCCCATCTACCTGATGGCTTTTCACAAGATGTTTGTCTGGTGTTTAGCCCGGAGCGATGAACAGGTCAGTGCCTCAACTGCTGCCTCTGTACCTCCATGTCCAAGGGCCTGGAGTGACTGCAGATGGGCTTCAGGAGTCCCTGTGTTGCTGCTCATGCCGAAAAAAAAGGGCATTGTAAAAGTCAGATGTAGGAATGTAAGAAAATAATAGACAAAGTTCAAGCAGCAATGAACAAAAAACCATCCCGAGGTGTAATTGGGTGGACTGTATTTGTATGCAACTTTGATACGAAGAGATGGATTTTGGTTTGTTGAATCAGCACCATAAGGTGTTGAGGCCTTTTCATCTGGTCTTGGCACATCTGCTGGGCCATGTCCTCGACAGCACTGAAGGCAGGGATGTTCTGCTGCCCGGATACATCTCTAATCTCTCAGCACAGACCATCTTTGAGGAAAATCGTACAAGGAGGTGCTGTGTGCTGAGAATGAGGAGATCTGCCTCTTTAAGCATATAGACATTACAGTTCTATTAAACAATTTTTTAAAAAATCTATTTATTGGTAAAAGCTGAAACGTGGAGCATTCATTCTTCATTAAAAGATCTTGAGTCATGGCTTTCAGCTTGATTCCTCAACTTAATGGTTTGCCTACAAGGTGCAGAAATGCTCAGTCCCAACTCTGTGCATGGGTTATTCCAGCTGCTGGAGAAACCAGTATTGTTATTACATTTAATGGCTTCTCCCCAGGACTTCAGATTCTATGGCTTTGAGTTACTTCCCTGTGTGGTTTGCACTGCACAGGTGCATCTGTTTAAACACTCTTGGTAAATAAAGGGGAGGCCTTTGAAGCTGAGACATGCAGAGGCTGCATCTCAAATTTAAACAGAGCATTGAGCTGTGTTTGGAAGGCAATAAATCCAAGTGGTTGTGATGGAGAGGGTGATAGGAGACACCAAAAATTGTGCTGGGAGACTCAGCCACGGGTGTTGGTGCTCAGAGCCCACCTGTGGCTCCCTGGGACCAGGTAGGGTTTGGGGGAGAGCATTTGGGAGGGCTGTGGGGGACACTGCTCCATGTCCTGTGGGCTGTGCTCATCTCCCCTGGTGACCATGAGTACCAGGGGTTATGGCTTTGGTCCCCACCACTCAGGTTTGTCTTTTCAGAGTATGATTTGCCAATTGGCCCACCTGCAACTCCCCATCCTCTTCCAGATGGGTGGACCCCATCCCTCCCTAATTATGCATCAAGGAAGGTCCTCTCCTGGAATCCAAAGTCTGACACCAGCTGTAAAACTGGGTTTTGCCATGTGTGGTGTCTCCATCTGCACCTCTGTCCTGGTTTTAGTAGCCAGGATCAGTTTGTCACTGGGTGGGGGTGGATTCTAAACCCTCTGTGTCATTTTGCTCATGAACTGCTCACCATGGACCATTGGCAGCAGCTGCCCAGGGCACACCCCACCCCTCAGGGTACAGGGAGGGGTTTAGGAACTTCTGTGGGATAAAGAAATGTTCCTGCCTTCACACCTATGACTCAGGTGGCACCCCTCTGAGGTGTCACCAGCACCTTCACACCCACCTGAGGGGTCATGTCTGCTCAGGGGCCATCAAGGATGCCAAAAATATGCCAGGATTGACATCACAGAGTAAATCACCCCTTGGGAAACTCCTCACTCTGGGGGAGAGATTCAACATTCCCCTCTGAGCCCAAGCAGAGATAAGCTTGGGGTTTTGGGACTGGGACCTCCCTTCAGATCCAGAGGAGGAGCAGAGCCTTGACTGAACTGAGACTGCCCCCAGGCTGCAACCATCATTGTCACCAGCAGGTTTCTTCCTTTCTTTTTACTTTGAACTCAGGGGTGCCCTGGGGTAGAATCCCAGGGACTTCATCTGGACTGTGTGCAGACTGGCATAGCTGCACCCTTTACTGTTTGGGATTTCTTGGTCTCTTACCTCTCATGGCAGAATTCTGCTTCTAAGACTCATACATTGTCCAGTATCTAATCTGACTCCTTGCCATTGAGGTAGGGTGTATATATAGTGCTTACTTGGGGCCTAACTGTAAATTAAATATGAATTAAATATGCCTCCTTGACTGTCCTGATGTCTCTGCAGAGCTGGGGCAGGTTGGTTTTTTCCCCTTTCACTTCCTGAGAATGACGGAGGTGCTCCTTCCCTTGGTCCTGTTTTGTAGAGGCTGTTAAAGTGATTGATTTTCACAAAAAGGTGCATAAGCTATTACAATTCTCTTGCTTAAAAAACTACAATCTAGAAATTTAAGGCATTAATTAAATGAGGGCTAATGATTGCAAAGCATCAATGTTCAAATGAGAGAGGAAGGGAAAGCAAGATGTGAAATATTTTTGCATTCTAGATTTCTTTTCCTAATCTCTGGCTTTCCCACCTTCCACTTCAGTGTATTTTTATAAATATCTCTTTCCCCACAGCTGCATTCCGAGCACAAGGATCAGTGAAATAAGTGGTACTAGGAATGAGCAATCGGCACTTAAGGGGGTTAAGAGTCTTTTCCCTGAAATACTGGGCTGGTTTTGAGGCTGATCTGAGCACTCCTGCATTACTCTGTTCTGTTGCCCTCAGGCAGGTATAAAAGTACTAATCTGCTTTGCATAATAGCGGGTGTTAGTTGTGGCCCCTGTATTTTCTTCCTGGGTCAGATACTGCCCGTTGTACTTTGTTGTAATTTCTGTGTTCTCTGTTATAAGTTGCATATATAACACTGAGACACCTGAGGTAATGCAAGTATAAATGAGACTAGAGAGCAGCCTGGCCCTTGCTGTTTGATAACAGGAACAGGAGGACACAATTAACCTCCCTGTGGTTGTTGGACACTGAATGGGTGTCTATAATTGTGCTGGAAAAGGTTATCATGGATCTGGACATATCTTTCTGTCCCTTGTAAGGCTGAGCCCCCATCAATCATGAGATACTCTCATAAAGGGCAGGCAGCTTCTCTCTGCTTCATAGCTGAAGGAAATGGGATCTCTTCCTTTCAGAGCTGATGCTTGGAGGAAAATGAATTTGCTGAAAACTGGCTGGACTTGCATATTTTGTTTCCTCTGGAGTATGTGAGAATAACTTACCTCCCGCTTTGGATCTTGGCCTTTTTTTTTTGTGGCTCTGGGGGTAACAGGCACCAAGAGTTACATTTGATTTTCCTCCTTTGGCTGTGATGTGAAGATTATTATTTTCTGCTATAACAAACACTGTAGTTCAGTTATTTCTATTTCTGCTGCTTCCAGGTTGACCTAAACTGGTGGCTTTTCTTTTGGACTCTCCCAGCTATTCCCTTGGTTAAATGGTTTATTAACATGTTTGGATTTGACCTGACTCCTTCTTTACTGCTGTGGTACAGACAAAGCTTTTGACTGATAGAGCCATTTATTGTATATGTGGATTCTGATATTGTTTATCGGCCCTGGTTATGATCAAGTTCTCTTGCATTAAGCTTTTTCAAGCATGAAGCACAGTCCCCTTCCTTCAGAAAGGTGTGAGGCAAAGAAAAGGGATGTGATGTGCAAGCAAAGTAAGAGCTACAAAGACTGAGAAGGAAATGAAGATCCTTAAAATGGGATTTGAATGAGGCTGTGTTGGAGAGAGGGAGGTAAGGAGGTATTGGGGACAGTAGAGGGTGCGAGGTGAAGGTGCTGGAAGGACTGGAAGGATATTCAGATGACAGTCACCGTGGCTGAATGTTACTGCAGTTCTTTTAGCTCTTCCAGCTTCTCATCTGTGCCTGTGCCTTCTCCTGCTCCTCCAGCAAGTAGCATTCCTGATGATGCTCCCTTTCAGGCTGACTATCTCTCTGCAATCACTGATAGCATTTCTCTTGCCTTCCCTGATCAAGTTCTTATTGTTAAGTGCAATAGTCCTGGGCAAAGGAACAAAGACCCTCCGGGAGTTCAGTGAGTGCCAATTGCTGCCTTTTTGGAGCTGCTTGGAGTTGTCAGCGCCTCCCTCGCAGTCCTGGGCTCATCACTGTTGACAGCCGATCCGGGGGGCAGGTGAGAGCTGCAAAGTGAGTTTTTGCCCAGAGGCTGAGGAGGAGAGAGCAAAGAGTAGCTCCCTAAGTCTGGGCAGCTCCCTAAGTCTGAGCTCCTTCTGAATCCTTCCTTGGAAATACCCATAAGTTGTTTCAGGGCGTGACAGCTGTTGCTGCCAGAACTCTGAAGTCTCCTCCTAGCACGACATCTAATGATGAATGAAATGAAGCTTTTGGAGCTGCCAGCACACTGTTAGGCCTCAGGCACAGATGGTGGGCTGGAAAAATACCACAATCCAGAAATTTTTAAGGCAAAAAAAGAATTTGTGGAAAATAGTTTTCTTGGTGGTACTACATAGGAGAACCCGACCTTAAAACCTGTAGAAGGCAGGAGATTTGTGTATTCTTACAGGAGTAATAGGTGCTTTAAATAATTTTCCTGTGTGCTTTTCCCCCTCCTTCCCCCCAAAAGAACCAGACTGAAGTAGACTTAGAAACATCTAAAAATAAGTGTTTCATGAAACTGCTCTGTTACTCCATATTTCTGCATGTTCCATACATGCTGCTTATTCAAAACTTTACAAGGATGTTTAAGTGGAAAGAAAGGGCAATAAAACTGCCTTTCAGTATCTTCTCTCTTTGTTCCTGGTTTGTACTTGCCTGGTTGGAGCAGGGGTCAATTAATTGCAAGCCAGTTTGAAGTAAGACAAGCTGTTGTGGTCATGGAAAGTGGTACTGCACTGGAAATGGCACCTGTATTCAAATACAGCAAGGGTGAAGAAAAGGGTGAAGAAGGCAAGACCTTGTTGTCCTCTTGCCCGAGGCAAGATAAGCCAAGCAAATATGTAATTATTGACTCCACCAACTGCCAGGAGCTGGAGTGAAAGACTGGTTTTATGACCAAGGATGGTGAAGGAAGACTCTAATCACTTGCTCTATGGGTTATATTATATTTAAAAAGCCTATAAAGCAGATGTGGATACATCCTTGTCCTTTCTCCCATCCTCATCTATCAATGTGCTTTGCCTGCAGAGTGGAATCATCAGGGTCCTGAGGGCACTAAAGGACCTTGATAGTCTCCTCCAACCTGCTGGGTGCTGGACAGGGAATCCTGAGACAGTCCCAGTGTTCAGATGATACAGAGATCCCAGAAATCTCCCAATCACAAAAGCTTGCTTCCTTTGAATGTTCTGAGAACATTTAGCAACCAACGTATTTTGGTTTTAAGAGTGGTTATCTGAAGGTAACAAGCTTCCTGAATGGCATCTCCAATGACTTGGGCTGAGGTACCTTTTGCCTGGTTTCTGCACTCCAGAAGGTGGTGTGGGTGACCTGTGCAGGGCTGGGTGTCCTTGTGAGGCTGTTGTTGTAAGGGGTTGCACTCCAAAGAGTGCTCAGCTTGTCAGCTGGCATTGAGGTCACCCTGAAACTTGCTGAGGGCAGGTTGTGCCCAGCAGCTTGGCAGGGTGACAGCCTTGCCTGGCACCTTTGGTACATGCAGTAAAAAAGGTCTTCTTTCCTTTAACTGGGTCTGGGTCCTACTTGGAGTAACTTGAAACCCCTAGAAGCACCAACTTGCTGAAGGAAAAACATGAGCCCCCTTCAAGCTTTGCATTGGAATTCAAAATGTGAATTGTAAAGGTCTTAAGGTTTGTGAACCAGCCTGAGATGTGCTGAAAATGCTCTAACAGAAGCTGTTATTTCAAATCAATTAAAAGTGTTAAACTAAAAATTAACCTTTTTAACAGGGCTTAGTGTCTTTAAGATATAACTAAATATACTGTGGACACATCAGGGTTGTAAATGAATTCAACTTTATATTGCTTTTATATATGAGATAAAATACAGCACATGCTTTGAAATAAGCAACTGCTAGGAATTTTAATGCCACGAGCTCGTCTTGTGCAGCAGCAAAAATGGTAATTTGCACTATCAAATTGGCTGGGTTAAGACTTACAGGCTTGACCATGGCTGGCCCTTGACTTTCAGCCTGAGCACCTTTCAGAATGCCCAGCACGTGGCCTGTGTGCCCTCCGAGGGCCAGCAGAGAGAAAATGTTCTCAGTACCTTTGGCTGACCTGCACCAAGGTGATGAACCAACCCTCTGCAAACTTAGAGGTGCAGCATGAAAGCTGCTTTGGAACCTGTATGAAACTGCTGTAGTTGTGACATATTCCGCTTCAAACCCCTTTCAGGCTGGGAAATCTTTATCAACCCATGAATGGCATCTTTTGTGCCCAGTCTTTGTGGCACCACAACAGTAGAGGCAGTCAGCCAACAAACGACTTCTCACATTTCTGCTGTGTGTTTGCTCTTTCTTTGTTCTCAAATGAGTAGGACAAATACTTTTCACAGTTTAAGGGCACCTAAACTGAAAATTAACTTTGCTTAGTTAAGTTACATGTGACCAAGTGAGCAATATTCCATCACAGCCAGGGTCCGTTCTGAAATCTGACATCAAGGCACTCGGTGTGGTGCAAATGACTGAGAAAAGCTCTTCTCCAGAGGACTGGAAACAGTAGGAGAGAAAACATAAGCTGTTCATTATCTACTTGGGAGTTTTCCATGTGTGTGTGTGTTCAGATTAGCTGGGGCAGTGTTGCCAGGCTCTGTAGCCCCATCCTGAGGGTTGTGAGGCCTCTGGGGAGAGGCACAAAGGGGTGCTGTCCATGGTTACTGCCCCAACACTCACCCAGTGCTGTGTGATCCTCCCTGCCTCTCATTGTGGGGACTGTAAATCCAGACAGTGGGTTTACAGGGAATAACTGGGCCAAAATCAATTCTGACCTTCTGATCTGTGTAGGTCTGGGGTGCTGTTTGAAGTTTGGTTTGTGTCCTGTCAGTTCCAGCATTAAGTTCACCACTGTGTAATATTTCCTCACCTGACTTTTATGACTCTGACCTTTTGAAACAGTAAAAACAATCACATTTTTAAACCGTTCTTCTATGCAACCATCTTTTCACAAGGGAAGATATTTTAAAAAATTATTCTTTTTCAACTCCTGTAGTTGCAATCTTCTAGTAGTGGCTTGTTCCTCTCTTGCCATCTAAGATTCTCTGTAAAGGAAATAGAGCAAAGACCTGGAATTATTTCGTTCTCTGTATGAATTTTTTAAAGGTTACAGGCTGTGTTTATGAAGTTTATAGTAAAATGCTCTCTTTGAAAAGGTTCTCTTTATAAACTTTGGTTTGTAAGAGTTACACAGTGATGGTGGGGGGAGCAGTGGTGGTAATGGCATCATCCAAAGTGCACTCAGCAGCAGGAATCCAGAGTAGCTCTCCTGATGCAACAACATAATTCGAGGTAAATCTGTGTAAACCCCACACCACTGTTTTTGGCTTGTGTTTTATTATGAGCCACGGAAGAGATGATGTTGTAATTCTGCTCTTCAAATTGTCCATTGCAGCAGCTTGAGAACTGAGCTGCAGGTTCCTCAGAACATTGTTGTTATCCGTGAGATGGAGGGTGACATTTGAGCTGAGAATCATGGCCAAAGCAGTAGGTGACACACAGAGTTCCTGCCAATAACTGCCTGCTTGGAGGGATGGTGGACAACCTTGTTCAAAGGGTGAGTAGGTTGAGCTGAGACTAGTGGGAAGAATGGAGGTGGATTACACAGCACAACCCTTAATGTAGATCACAGAACAACCAACCATTGCTTTGAGTGAGAATTAATCCCATTGTTCAGTTAATTACCATTTCCTGTCCTATAGACTGGGGATATTAAAACAAACCAGCTCGTCTGGTTAAATCCTTAATTACTCTTAATTACTTAATTACTCTGATCTAACATTATTAGAGTTGAAAATTGGCAATAAGGGGAAACTTGGGACTTGGATGTTGAACATTGTTTATCCAGAAGACCACAGTGTGAATGGATGGTAGGTAAGGTTTCTGGTTAAGAAGGATGTCAAAGAGTCACCAGAAATGATGTGGAAGACACTCCTGTCTGGTGAGGGGTCTCATGTCTCTGCCCACATGTGGAGTCCCTGGAACAGGAAAGATAACAGAGGGAGAACTCCCACCCAGACAGGGGCTTTGTGAAAGGACCAGTACTGTGCCAACACAGGGAACAGCTGCCTTCATTCATTTATTTAATAAAACACACAATTCTCAGTGTGACCTAAATTGGTTGAATTGTAGACTGGAAAGTGTCTTTGTCTGCAATTGCTCTGCTTTAAGGAAGGAGCTTTGGGAAGTGGAGTGAAACGTGTGTGTGTCATGATGGTGCTTGTGTGTAATGATGGGCCCGAAGGCGGAGGGGGCACTGTCCTGGCAGCAGGGAGGAGTTGTGGAACCAGAGGTGGCAATTGCTGGGTTATCCTGCACAGAGGGCAGCTTGTGGCTTTGGAGAGAAACTTGGGGCTGGTTTGGATCCTTCAGGGCAGGTGGGAACACAGACCACTTGGTTTGACCCCAGGCTGGAGCAGCCCTGCCGTGGTCTGTGGGCAACCACAGGTCTTCAGCACTTCCTGAAGTCCTGGCACTTTCCTGGTGGAGTTTCCTGGGGATATTTTGGTGTCTGATGGGTTCTGAAAGATGCAATAATGAGCAACATGCCCTGTTTTGTTTCTTCTTATGGCCATCATAGCAGATGTAACTGTGGAATAAGAATAAACTGAGTTTATGGGAAAGCCTGAAGCCATAAACAGTGGAGTCAGTGTCTCTAATGTTAGTGAACATAAAACAATAATAAAGAATAATCAAATATTTATAAGCCTTCAGAAGTAATTACAATGATGAGGGGCAGAGTTCAATTTGGAAGCAATAGCAAAATAAATGAAAAATTAATTTCCCAGACTTACAGGTTCATTTTCAGACTTATTAAAAAATAACTTGGCCCCCTTGTAGCAATAAGATGTGCCAAATTACCTGATTAATGTAAACTTACAGTTCTGTCTTCCAGCTATTGGAGTAATTTTACAAGTGGATAAGTTGGCTCTTGCTCCTCTTCTCTTTTTCTTTCAATCAGAGCACGCATTAAAAGAGATGTGAACTTTTACAGCTGCTCATAGTGCCTTTCTTTGGCAGGACTGGCATTTAATGTTCTCTTGCACCATGAAGGGACTTACAGAACTTGTGTTTTCAGTGTGGAGAAGACATACATCAGAGGGCTTTAAATCAGATTAGTCTCACATTGGCTTGCAAACTGAGGTGAGCTAAGGGAATGCAACAAGTGTTCCATTAAATGAAACATCACAGTGCTCTGATGTAAGTGCCATTCTGAGGTAATTCCCATAACTTCACTCATTAAGACACTAAAATCAATGAACATACCAACTTCTCTGTTATGGGGGTTGTGAAATGGTTGAGCTGAATTGCAGAGTTATTTGGGAATGATCTAACTCTGCTTCCACTGAAACTCCCTGTTATCAGCAGGAACAGTTGGCAACAATACATAATCTCTTGCTGATCTGTCCTTGAAACTTGAAATTCCCTGTGAGTGTTGTGTTCTTGGATGAGTCCAGCAAGGGGATCACTGTCAAGTTTAAAGTCTGAGACATTAGGCAGGATCCAGATAATGCACCATCCTGCAGGGGATGTTCACCCCCTGAACTGCAACAACTGTCCTTGATAATTCAGTTGCTTATTTGTAAAGTGGCTGCATTAAAATAAACCTTTACATCCAAGTCTTGTGATCTTCAGCCAACAAAAGTTTTCTCCCTCTCCAGCTCTGCCCAACCTCCCTAAATAGCCCCTTATCTACTGCCTGGTATCCACATCCCCTGGCTCTTGGTGGCCACCAGGCTCTCCTACAGCAAACAGCACAGGTCCCACGGTGCCTCCAGCTGCCTCCTGCTTCAGTGTGTTCTGCTGGTGCACAGCAGCTGGAAATGTCCCTCACTTTGAGCCCTGGTGCCTCCAAATGCCTGTTTCATGATATTTAGTGTGTGCTGCAGTGCCAGAGGAGGTGCTGGTTAGAGCTGGACTGCCTGCTGACAGCAGGGCTGTGTGTGATACCTGTGTCAGTCTGGGTGTTCTGTTTTGTTGGTGGTAGGATTGCATTTTCTTTAGCCATGTTTTCAAGCTGAAGTGTCTGGAAAGCAGCTTGTGCCAGAATTCCCAAGGGCTCAAAGCACTTGTTACTCAGTCTGGCAGCACCATCCTTGTAATGGCCTCTTAGACTGTCGTGACTTGTGCTAATAGCTTTATCTGGCTCAGGATCAGTTTTGTGAGAGATTCTGTCATGGACCAACGTGGCCTTGAATTTAAAAATTCTTATTAGGTATAAAATGACTTCTGTCAGAGAAGGGAAGGGAGTGAACGTGGCCAAGAGGGTAGTTGTTACTCTGACTGCTCAGGGCAGAAGGTGCCACAGTCAGTCGGGCTGATGCTAAGCCAGGGCTGCAGTGCTACACAACGAGGAAGGCAGCTGGGTGTGTCTGTAGCATTGACTCCCATGTTGAGCCCTTTGTCCTCTTCTGAAATTTGTGGTGATCTGAAAGGTCTGAACCCTGTCCCTGAGGTGAGCTCTGTGTATAAAGTCAGTTGCTCCAACTTAAACTCTTAGTGTGGGTTAATGTGTCAGAGAACTCCTGACATTGGGATCCTTTTTGTGGAACTTGCTGCAGAAACATAAAAAGTAATGACTTGCTCCTCTTGCCATGCAGTGCTTGTACACTAAATAACAAGAAGGAAAGGCTTGACCAATCTTCTCTCCCCAAATACCAGCAGAGAATTTAGTTGTTATTTTGCCTCTTCTCCCTTCCTTTTCATGAAAGTGTTGACGTTTCAAAAGTGTTTGGTTTCCATTAGAAACAAAAACATTATCAATCTCTGTAAATCTTCAGAACCAGAGGCTGTGCTCCAAACATGAGGAGCTGGATGTTTCATTTTCCAGTTTGGAGGAGCAGACTCAGCCTGTGATGTGGACAGTCTGGAGACACCAGTGCGTGCAAGGGGCCAGCAGCAGCCTGGCAAACACATTGGCAGGCAAGTGGCTGGATTGGTCAGTCTGTGTTGGGTCCTCTTCAAACACACATAAAACACTGGGAGAACTGGCAAGTTGTTGCAAAGCACTTGGATTCTATGAAATCAAAGCTCTGTTCCAGCTGAAATCGAGGCAGTTTACTGTGCAAATAAGCTGTATCTGCCTGAACAGCATCAGAGTCAAAAGAAGGTTCCAGTTTCAGGATTATTTCTGTGTTTCAATATTTTAGGTGAGGATGGAGAGTGTAGAGAAAGAATAAACTAAGCACAAATGGAAACCAGGACTTCAAGGATGTGGTGGATGGAAAAAAGCAAGTGTGAAGGGTGAATGACCACGAGGAATAAGGAAACAAGGCTTTTGCAGCCTGCTGGAGATGATATCAAGGCTGCATAGCTCTTTTGAGAGCTCCACGCAGTGGGAAAGGTTGGATCATGTTACAAATCAGGGAAAGGGGGTGAAGGACTTCTCTAAGTCAGCAGTTCTGCATAAAGGGGGTGTAACTTAACTACAAAATTTGCTCAGTCCTTCAGCTGTTGGTGAGGGTGCTGAGCAGTGTTTTAATGCTCTCCTGCTGTCCTGAGCTGTGGGGGTGTGTGAACTCCCAGGCCTGAGGAGTGGGGTGTGTTAACCTGTGCTCACCTAGGGTGAGACCCTGCCTGCAGCCTGCCTGGCTCTACTCTGGCTGGCAACCTCTTGGTAATGGAAGAGGATCAAAACCAGCAGCTGAGCGGGTCTCTCCTGGAGCTGGGCAATCACAGGTGGGGCCGATTCAAAGGAGAAGGCCACCTTGTGGAGCTCTGAATCACAAGGCATGCGTTGATGCTGCCCTGTTTAAAAAGCCTTGCAGATTTATTTTTCCTCTGCTGAGCTCACCTGGCTTGTGTTCATCCAGCTCTGAAAGCATTTCTATCTGCAGGTCAGTCTAAGGCAAAAAAAACTTTGTAACAAAAAGTGTCATTAGCAGATGTTTAATTTGTCTAGTTCTGGGTGTGCAGATCTGCACATCTTGGGTTTATCAGAGCTGTTCCCTTGTACTTCTGCAGGTCTGGCTGGAATGTCTGAAATGACTGATGTCTGTTAAGATTCCTCCCCTCTGTTCATTCTTCAATAAGCAACTTATTGCTCAAACCAAAGCCCACTCCATAAAGTCAGTGAGCTCGGTGCTGGGACACACATTCAACCCCTCTCACTCTCAGACTGTGGGGAAGACAGACCTTGTGGAATGAACACTGAAGGGACTGGGCAGGCTGAGCAGATGAATTCCCCCACACCTGACTGCTTGGGCACCCCTTGTGAAGTTTAGTCCCTAAGCCCCTGCCTGGAACACATCTGGGTATAGGCAGAGGCTTCTTAGGCTTTTGCTTCCCTCTGTCAGATATGAGAAACCTCATTTAAATCTACAAGCACGTAGGGGGAGAAAACACAACTCACAACGCCTTTTTTTAAAAAGCCCTGTACTTATTGCCTGCTGTATTGGAAGAAGGAGGTGAAGCAGTATCTTTTACTCTATATGTCAAAGATTTTTTTTTTTTTTCCCCCCCCCCAGGGTCCAAATATCACATCAATCCTTTGACTATGTGTACTGGTGTTTCTCATTAACTGGCTGAGAGGAGGGGGAAAAGTACATCCAAACTCTCTTGTTGGGTATAGGACACCCAATATCATTTTAATCTCAGAAATGCAGTTGTAGGACCAGAACACTGTGCAAAATTGGTGTGACAGTATGGAATGTGGATTTAGGATGCAAAGGCAGTTTGCAAAGTGAGGACACTAAAAAAAAAAAAAAATCAACAAAACCCAGAGCTGTAATAAAATAATTTTGAAAGAAGCTGTTTGGAATTAAAGCCATCTTTGCATTTTAATGGCTAATTATTCTTGGCCTCAATAACAGTACATAACCAAAATCCACTGCATCCCTGAGGGACAGAGGTGAATTTGGATCGAAAGAAGGTGCAGTGAATATTTAGTGCTCTAAGGGAAGCCAATTACTGGGGTTCAGGGAGAAGTCTGAGGGGTTTGGCAGCAGCAGCAGCAGCATCGGGCATCCAATCAATAGAGGGAAGGGTATTCCTCTGTCCTGGGAGCAGGGGCTGGGGTGTGGATGGAGGGCTCTGTCATGGGCACAGCAGTGCCAGGGGGCAGAAGAGGGGTGTGGGATGTGGAAGGGAGGGCTCTGTCCTGGCACAGTGCTGCCAGCCGGCAGGAGAGGGCGGCAGAGAAACGGGAGTGCTCCGTGCAGGGCTGCAAAGCCTTCCAAAAGCCACTCCAGTTTTGAAGAGGAGCGAGAGCGCAGCACGGCTCGCAGAAGCCAAATCCCCTCCGAAAAGGCGGCGGTGCAACAGAGCCCGTCACACCTGAGCCATGTCCGGGGGCTGTGGCAGCCCAGAAGAGGCGGCGAAGCTCCGGGGCAGAGACGGCAAGATGAGAAGGGAGGATGGGGATGATCCTCAGCCCGAGGGAAAGAGGTTGAAGCTGGGGAACGAAGGAGGAAACATTGGAAAGGACCGAGAAGCAGCGGCGGCGGCAGCAGCAGAAGCAATTACGCCTTGTTTAGGCAGAGAAGAGCCCGTGCCCGAAGGAGGCGATGAAGGTGAAGGGGTAAGTGAGGATCTGCAGTGGCTCTGAGCTGGGAAAGGGGGACGGGACGCGAGGGTTACCCTGGAAATTGTCCTCCTGAAGTTGGTTATTGGGCGTCAAGTAGCGTAGAACAAATGTGGTCGGGTGTCCCATCTGACTGAGATTCTGAGCGTGTTCCTCTTCAGTTTCTTGTCTTGGCTACGTGTCTTTTAGTGCAGGGGTGTGTGTTTTGATCTGGCTCTCGCTGTGAGCTGCTTGCAGAATGTGTATGGCCCAGAAGTGATTTTGTTCGGGGGGCAGAGTGGCGAGAAGGGATTCAAGTGCCAAAACTTTTTTTTTTTTTTTGGCTCCCCATAGGCGTTTAGAAATTGGGGAGTAGTTGGTACACTCAGTTGGACAGTTCGGGTTGTTTATCAGTCTGTCCATTCAGACTTTGAGCTGCATTTGTGTTGAAGAGCACTGTTTTACAGCTGGGGATGTGTGGAACTTGCAGAGGAGGAGAGCTGACCATCAGAGATCTCATCTGGAGGGATTTTTTTCCCCTTTTTATAAAGAGCTGTCGAGCTGTTGTTTATATAGATATCATCATTATCAGATGTTTACATGAGGTTACCCTGGTCAGTGTGTCCTCTCTGGTTGTGTAGCTCGGCCACTGTGCCTGCCAGCCGGTTTGGGGCACAGCAGAGACCTGGAGGAGAGGGATGGACACTCGGATTCCCAGCCAGACGAAGCTTTTCCCCCTCATGGTGCAACCTGGACCAGGTACTCCTCCTGGACACAAACTGGCTGCTCCCCTCAGCCAGGAGTGGAAGGGGAGGGTGGTGGGAACACTGTCTTGAGAGTGGGATGTTTCCTGGCAGAGGGTGAGAGGACAGCTCTGGAAGTCACTTGGCAGCTGCCAGAGAGTTCAGGGCACTGATCTTATCCAGAAGTTCTGTGAAATGTGTTTTCCCTCTCTTGGGATTGATTTCCTGAATTAAGATAGGCTCCTTCAAACGAGGAGTCACGTAGGAGTTCCAGGTTTCAGTAGGACTTGGGTTTTTAAACGAGTTGAGAGGTAGTTTTTGCAGTGTGTTCTTGGCAGAGGTCATCTCTAAAGGCAACAGTTTTCCCTGGATACAGAAGCATTTAAAATGTGTCTAGAGCTTTGGTTTGTTCTGCAAGCAGGAGTCTCTTTTATCAAGCCATGTAAGTGCAGAGAGTTGTGCTTTGGTCTAAGTGTGTATTTTAGGTTTCCAATGCTTATGAAGACTTGCTCTTTTTAACTCTCAGACAGCAAAAGTAACACTCTTCTTCTCTACCAGTTCTGGTGGAGACTTTTTTTTCCACCTAAAATTTATACAATGTTGATTGGTCAGATCATAATCCTTGATTTTTATTTGTCTCATTTTCTTTCTTCTTCTTCTTTCCCCCCCCGCCCTTCCCTGACAGCAAAAGTTTTAAATTCATTCCACTTCCTGATAAATGCCGTAAGTGGATTGAGGGTGTCCACTCTGGGTTGTGGTAAAAGTCTTTTTAATGGTGATCTTATTATAATATTTAATTAGGAAGTTCCTGAAGAATAAGCCCTAATTGAATACATTTACTTTGTCTCATAAGGGATCAGTTTGAGACTGCAGAATACACTGGAATGAGGCACAGCTAAACCCCTGGGCTCTGACCCCTCTGGGAGGCTGCTTTAGCCCCCTATTAATGTTCTGCTATGGCAGGAAAGTTCTGTGGTGGTGGATCCCTGTCCTTTTTTTTTTTCCTTTCAAGGACCTGTGTATATCTGCTCCAACATTACATCCTGACTTTTCATCAGGGGGCTGTTAAAAATATTAACAAAGAAAAATCTGCTAATGAGCAATTGTTTCACTGTTTGGCTCTCCTAAAATCTCTTCTTAAATAGTTTTTGTAGTAAAATAATAACGCTTATAATAATTCTTAAACTGAGTTTGATTAAAAAAATCTTCAAAGCTTAATGAAGCTGTTTTTTTCCCTCATTTCAGTGGACTTTTGCCTGGTATGTTGCACTTCATTTAGTATAAAGTTCCAGTATTTTTTTTCCCCTTCCCACTTAAAACAGCGTGTCTGAGTTGGAGACGGTGTTAGAATTTAATTACGTGACATTTGAAATTCTGTTAACATACAACTTTTCCTAAAATCAGGGAAAGCTTTTTCAGCAAGCACTGTGTCTGTCACCTTGTAGAGAGCAAGCTGCTGGAAAAGATGGACTGTGTGCCCTTAGGAAACACTGGAATGACTTCATTCCTGTGCTTAGAAGAGTCTTTAATAGGCCTAGTGGTATGGGTAATCAATGCATGCATTGGAAGAGCATTTTCTAATAGTCCATTATGTCTCCTATTTTAAAGAAGGACATTAAAAAAAAAATTACAGGCTTTGACTCATTTTTGGGCTAGTAATAAAAAAATCATCACGGTGTGTGTGCTATTTCTTTATTTATTCCCCTGCAATTGGCCTGATTCAACATCCACTCTCAGGCTTAGAGGGCAGAATCTACCCCAGCTGCTCGAGCTCATTATCGCCCTTTTTAAGGAGCCCTGTGCTGTGGGACAGTGCAGGTACCATCTGACTGACTGTGTGTGGAGGGGTGCCCAGTCCCCGGGGGCACCTCCTTGGCCCCGTGGCTGCAGCAGGAGGCTCTGCCACGCACCAGTCCTTGGCAGGGTGTTTGTGCCACTGCCCCCGCCGGGCACAGCCGCTGTCTCTGCCAGGGCAAGGAGGGGCTGCACTTGCCACCAGCGGCTTGGCACCGGCCTCTGCAACGAGTCCTTCACTTTAGCAACTGGTTAATGTAGTAACCTGGGGTGGAACTGTAATTGTTCCTTTAGGTATCTATTAAAATAATTTGCTTCTCGCCTTCTCTTTTTATTGCTGCCGTGTAGAGGGAGGAAACTGCTCGCAGCAGGTGTGAATCACACCCTGTAAGGGCAGGTAATCTTTCTCCTCTAATGTTGCTTTTTGGCATAGCATCAGAATGAAGGGTTTGCTTCAAACGAAATGGCCTTTTTGTAGTGAGGGTCGACTTGAGAAATTCCTTCTTTGGTACAGATGGTGGGGAATTAGCAGCTCGAGGAGCTGGTGAGTCGCTCCTTTCATCACAAGTTGGGGTAAAAGTATCAAACCAGGGTCTCTGTAGAGCTCAGTGGACCTCTTGTACGCATGGATGGTGACCATAACTATCAGCTACCTGATGTCCTGGGGTTGATTGTCACCCCACCCATGCCCCAGCACATACTGGAGCTTATTAAATGAGTGTAAAAGCGTATTTACTGGATTGAAAAGTGATTGTGCAAGTAATGACTGCTTTCCAGACCGATGGACAGGTTGTTCTCCTGACTCACTGCCACGAGGTATGTGTGAGTGATGACCATCAGGACTGGGCATCCTTGTGGTTCCACAACAGCCTCTCCATCTCTCTCGCTAAACAGCTCTTGGTGGTGAAGGTTGTTTAGATTTCAGCCGAAAAATATTTCTCTGTTTGTAAGGCCTGCTTTGCTGGGAACCAAACTTGTTTTCCTGCTAAACATTTGGCAAATTTTAAACAACAAGACCAGATTCCTGGGTTTGGTTTGATGCCTGCAGTGTTCTCAGAGCATCCACCTTTCCAGGCAGTGTTTTCATCTGTACTGTCACCTGTGCAGGAGAGAGCTTGAACTTTTATCTTTTAAGCATCATTCAGAATGACTTAATGCATTTGGGAATTTAGGTACTGTTTCAAATTATTTTTAAAAATTGCTTTTGTGAGTGATTGGAGAAGAGGAAAGTGTTAGAGGTGCAGTGAAGAATAAAAATGCAATTTTTCATTGTTAACATCAGAAGGAACATCTTTACAACACGACAGGCCCCAAACTGAATAAAAACATGAGAAAAAGTATATGAAAATGTGTGTTTATATTTATGTAGGAGGAGAAAACTGCTTTTGCTGATCATCTCTGAAGACCTGACCACACCAAACTTGTAGCATGTGGCAAATCCAGCTCTCTAAATCTCACAAGTTAATAGGCATTTCAAATACAGTTTAAATGAGGTGGGACTTGCTATGCAATGGCCTCTTACTTTGAGTAATGCCCAAGTAGTCCCAAACTGGGAAAGAACTTACCTTGGAAAGCTGAAAAACACATAATGAAAAACCCGATGATTTAAAAGATTATTTCTCAGGAGGAGAGGAAGGATTTTCTATAAAGTAAGATACAAACTGTGTTTCAAGATAAAATTTCCTCATTTGAAGGCTGGGGTTGGATTCATGGTGTGAAAAGCTCTGCCAGGACCAGGTGAGGGTACACAACCTGAACCTGATGTCTGGATTCACTGCAGGACTTCAACATGTGCCTTCAGCTGTCAGGGAAGTACTTGAGGCAAATACTAGAGATATTGGGAGGCACTGAATATTGAGTGGTGTTAGTCTGGCAAATGAAATGCAGGAGTATTATCTCTTATGTTTAGCTTGGATTGTTGGAGAAGTAGTTTTTGACTCCAACTCGAGGCTTTTTCATGAAATAAATGCATCAGCATACAGTCAGGAGTCAGAATTGTATCTGAAGTCTGACAGTTTGACCTTTCTGTGCATTTCCATGCTGTGTCGCACACTGTGTTAATGCAGCTCCTCACAGAGATTTGCTTGGTTTGGATAATTTGTTTGCTCCTTAGAGTTTGGTTTATCATAGAAACTGGCTTTGTGCTCTTGATTGTGTTTTATGAATATTACTTTAGATGGGGGGGGAATTGTTTTTAGAGAGGAAGGACCTGGGGTGGTGGGTCCAGAGTGGGTTGAGAGCCCCATCTAGGGGGCTGAGTTTTGACTTCCAAGGTCCCAAGTAGATCAAAGCACTCTGCTGTTTTATGTTTTGTTTTCTTGCCCCCTCCCCCCCTCCTTTTAATAATGTTTAAATCTATTGAGATTCTTTTGTCCTCAGAAGTTATGGGCTGGATCTCCTCTGGGAGAGCACCACAGTTTTGCCACCTTTTGACTAGCAGGACACTTGGAAGGAACATGTTGTGTTCTGCCTGCACCTGCCTTTGCTCTCTTTGCTCTTTTGAGTGTTGTTACCTAATTAAGGTTAACTTAAGGATCAAGTCTACTCACTTCTGAGGCAAACTGTGATATATGCTGCAATTGTTGTTGTGGTTTTGGATCAGAACTCAGTCAGATTCTGTGATCCTGGACAGAGGCACAATTGTTTGTCTTTGAAGGTGGAAAGAAAGGAGATGTTCCTCTTTTAGGAGTGGTGGTATTGACATAAGGTGCGGGAGCGACTTCCACAGGAATATTTGCTAAAAACAAGTAAGGGAGCCTTTTGTAGAAAGATGTGGATAAAAGATGTTCAGAAACTGGTTTGAGCTGGATTCCAAGTGGGTGGAAAATGTTGCCCTGAAACCGACTGACCCTCCTGTCCAGCCCTCGGCTGGTTAATGCCTGTGGTGTCCCTACAACACGAGCAGCAATCACTGCAGGGAGGGGTTCCCTGGGCCAAGGAAAAGCAACAGAAAGAGGCCCTTCTGGATGAGCTGGTGGGCCACCTCTGCTGTAGTTGTCAGGACAGATCACTAGATGGCAGGGGGTGGGTGTGCAAAAGGAAGGACTTTGTATGGACTGTCTGTTCTGTCCTGGGGGAAATTGCATTTCATTTCATTCAGTGAATAATTGCCTGTTTTCAACAAGGAACTGCAACCAAGAGTAACATAAGCCCGTTGTATTTACCCATTGGAAGTTTGATTTGACTGATAAGGAATGTTCATGGAGCACTTCTGCCTCAATTTGAATAATCAATTGCCTAATATTATACCTTTTGTAGAGTGACTGGAATATTAGTTTGGATTGAAATTGCACCCAAAATGCATTAGTATCTTCTGAAGTGCAAGACAAGATGTGTCTGGTCTACAGCGTTGAATTAGCAGAGCTGGGAAATTGAGATTTTTATGCACTGCTATTATTTGCTACTCTTTCTCCTTTTGTAACACAATGTTAGCCAAATATTTTTATTTCAAGTCTCTCTGATTTAGATATTAATAAAATCGTGTCCTTTTCTTGGTGGTGTTTTGTTTTGTTTTGGTTTTTTTATTGTTTGCAGTGTGAGTCATTAGCCTGGACTGAAATAATGGCGAGCAAGCTACAGAAGCCATGCCAGAAGTGCAAATGGAAGCAGCTCTCCCTTTCCCGTGGAGTACTCAATGTTCAGCCTCCTTTGAGATGCATTATTCCTGAAGAGGTGCCTCTTTTGCTCCATGAAATGAGCCTGTGGGATCTGCTGCACTGCCATCCATGGCATTTCTCCCTCGAGAGTGCACTTAATGCGCTCTAATGCCTTGCCCACTGTGCAGTTGTTAAACAGCCCAAGGAGCTGCACACAATCCTGTCTGCACTAGAAAGGAAGTTATCCTTTAAATTCAGAATACAGAGAGTTTGCTTGTGGTGCTTGTCTTGCGTTCTAATCCTTTTTCTTCTGGCACTTGAAGGCACTGTGAAAAGGGACAGGAGTCTCTCAGCAGTGGTGTGGCCAGCTGGTCACCAGCAGTGAGCTCCTAAAGTTCAGTGTAGGGAAAGACAGTGCTGAAGTAACTTAACTTGATGCCATTGACTCTAAGTGGTAGATAATGAAGCAATTCTCAATTAGTTGTACTGATAAATAATAAAGATCCATCTAAGAGTCACAAATCAATGAGAAGTGTCTGCAGTCCTTGCAAAGGATACTTTCATCCTAGGCCGAAAAGCAAGAGATTTCCCAACCACAATAATTCTTAAAACATCTATTCTTCTTTCAGCTGCTGTTTTTCTTTTCCTGCATGCTCCCAACCCAACACCTTTCAGCCCTGGCACATGTGGGGCTGTGCCTGCCAGTGATGCTGCTGCAGGATGCTGCAGGTGGTGCCCTGCTGGCTCAGGTTCCTTGGGTTCTGGCTCCTTGTGCTTCAGACATTATTGGGTATTGCAGATTGCTGGAACGTGCATTTTGCAGGTTTTCAGACTAAGGAGTCAGGAGCAGTTTCCAAGATAGAGGCCTCAGTGACAACAACGGAATCTGCAGGATGACCTTGGCCAACAGCAGACTGAGAGAAGAAGCCTGCTAATATTCTGCAGAATGATACAAGTGAAGAATTCTATTAATAAAGTTAAGATAGATAAGAACTGTGTGAATTCACCAATTTTACAAAATATATCTTAGTTGACATTTAGTTATAACTGTGTGTTGTTAGATAGTTTTGATGAAGTGTATTAGTTTTAGAAATATGCATAATTGTGTGTGAAGAGAGTTCCATCTTGTACTTTTGAAATCCCTGCACAGTGGAACATAAAGATGCAAGAATGGAAACAACAAGAAGTAGAAAGCCTTTTCTGCCATTCCTGAGTAGAACTGTAACTTTAGACAAAGAGGAATAAACTCTCATTTTGTTTTTTGATGCAGTCATGTTGTCTTAATTAACAACTAAGGTATATAAACCTCCTATTAATTCACCAAAACTGTGTCTGTGCAAAAATCGTTGGCTACAACAAATCATTGAGGATCTCTGGGAAATAAAACCACTCTGGCCCTTCACTTAGTAAAAAATTATTCTTTACCTGCTTGGTAGCTGGACAGACAAGTCAAAAGGTGAAGGTAAAGAGAAGCACATGGTTGTCCAAGGCTACACAGCAAGAATTGAGCAGGATCATCATGGCCTTTAATAACTGAGCAGGGGCTAAATAAAGTCAACCATCATCACTGGCACACACTTGGAAAGTCTCTATGTTTTCCCAAGATCCTCAGGGCCTTGAGGCTCAGGCACTGGTGCTGCACCCTGAACGGGCTCTATGTCCCAGTCCTGTCATCATTTTGATGGGATTGGTTACCTTTGATCGTAAGGAGATGGTGCAAAACTCCAAAGTTTCCATAAAGCTTCTCTTCTTGTTCATGTCCACGACTAGAATGCTGACGTCGTGTTTCAGCTGAGTTGTACCTCATGAAACACTTCTTGCCTTCAGTGCAAGTTATTTTCCAAAGACTGAAGGCTTATCACAGAAAATGTAAATGGCTTTAATATGCAAAATTATGAACTGTCACCATGCTGAGACTGTTGGTTCCTTGGGCTGGACCGTAACTAAATGGAAACTAAGAATTCTTATCAATATCCTCTATTCTGAGATGCTGAGAAGCTTTTTTTTCCCTGTAACTAAAATATTTATTTCAGCTAAAAAACCTAATCTTTTTACTTTCTCCAGAGGGCAAAATCATTGACTGTTATGTTTAGAAACTGTCTGTGGATTACAAGAGTCTATATAAAATGGAAGGAGTGGTGATTGAGCAATTCATCACTTCTTACTTAATTTAAAATAAATAATGACATTACAGAAAGCTGTTGCATTAGCTCTAAAAAACCACTGGCTCTTGGAAAAGCACCAGACCCAAATCTCTTGCTCTCACTACAGGCTGGTTTCTGCATCTTGCAGGCACTAGAGTGTTTGGGTATGTGACAGTATTTTCTTCTTAGGTCTTTGTGTTACACGCGTTGCACAAAGGTCTGATGTTCTTGGCCATGGGTGTACAGATCCTCCTGAAACCCCAGGGCTAGAGTTGACTGCTGGACCCTGGTTTCTGGTCCAAGTCCTATCACCCCGCGTTCTGGCTGAGCTAGAACGTGTTTGCAAAAGCAACCATAGTTGGTTAAAGGATTCAAAGTCAAGGACAATTGCTCAAATCTCCAGGTAAATTCCTTGCAGCCACTCACTTTCCTCACTGCAAAAACTGATGTACTTGTCTGTAGTTGGAGTTTGCCCAACTGCACATCCCTGTGCAGAGCTGTTGCACCAGATGTTGGGAACAAACTCATCTCCTTCTTGTGGATGAACTAAGCAACTTTATCCACGCACTTGTTCTTTCTTGAAGGGCTGTGTTCCCCTCCTGAAATCATTGACCTGTGCCCTCCTGGGCTCTTTGCAAGCTGAGTGTTTTTGCAGAAAGCTGATGGTGCTGGATGGTCCCCTGTCCATGTGTCCATGCTTTGGGGACTGCTCTGGCTCCAGGCTCATTTACCACCAACTGGGGAGGACACAAATGGTTGGGATTGTCCACATGGAAGTGTATTTCTGTCACACGAGCCCAGAATTTGTGGCTGCTGCTTGATTTAGGTTGTCTGAAAATTACCAGTCACTTGATTTGTACATGCCTACTTTCTCCAGTTTGTTGGAGGAAAAAAAAAAAATCACTGAATAATATTCGTGAAAGAAGAGATCCTTGTGGGGTGTTAATTGCAGAGGCCTCTTAATTGGAATGAGCCTGCTCCTTTTTTTGTTTCTTTTTTCCTCTGTGGCCACAGGAAAATTTAATTCAAGCGTGGTGTGTAGCTGTGCAGCTAAACCACTGTGGAGGTGAATGTTACTGCTCCACAAGGGGTTGTCCAGTTGTGATGTTGTTTTTTTTTTGGATTTTCTTTCCCAAGAAAAAAATGTCATTATGTAATAGATCCAAGAAGTCTAAACTGAATTAATATCTTATCTGTTGACAGGTGAATTTTGCCCCAGTGATAACTTTCCAGGATCCTTAATCTTCCCAGTCGAAGGAAGCCTTCTCTTCTCCACACTGAACCCCCCCAGCTCCCTCAGCCTCTCCCCACAGCACTTGTGCTCCAGTCCCTTCCCCAGCCTCGCTGCTCTTCTCTGGACCTGCTCCAGCCCCTCAACATCTTTGCTGAACTGAGGGGCCAGAACTGGACACACACTCGAGGTGTGGCCTCCCCAAGGCAGTCCAGGGGAAGGATCACTGCCCTGCTCCTGCTGGCCACGCTGTTTTTGATCCAGGCCAGGACACCATTGCCCTTCTTGGCCACCTGGGCACACTGTTGGCTCGTGTTGAGCTTCCTGTCCATCAGCACCCCCAGGTCCCTTCCTGCCTGGCCCCTCTCCAGCCACTCTGTCCTTCATTTGGAGGTTCTAATGAAGGAGCTGAAGAGGTCACTAGATCAGTGTTGAGAAGGGAACACAGCAGCAGTTTAGAGGCTGCAGGACTCCATCAGTTACGTGTTCTGTGTGTTTGTGCAGACAGATCCACATCCTGGTTGCCTTTTAGCTTTGCATCACTTTTAGCAGTTGCCAGGAATACTTTTCTTCTTCTAAGCCCAAAGCCCAAGCTACCCTCCTGGATGGATGTGCCATTCTGGCACGCTGACTTGAGGAATCCTGGAGATGAAATGTACCTATAAACAAAAGCTTTTGGCTTTTTCAATTACTGACCCCACTCCTTGGGCTAAAGAATTGTTGTCAGAAGAAAATGATGGCTTTGCAGGTGTAAAATCTGTTTCCCTGTCATCTCAAGAAATTGCATGTTGTCTGAGGGGCTTTGAAAATTCACTAATATTTTTCTTTCCACTCTTCTCTAGTTGGAGCTTTGAAGATGAATTCCAAATGCTCTTCCACTGGGAATGGGGGAGTGGAAACTTCTGGGGATGTAGAGCATGGCTCCTGCTGGCAGGTGGTAGAGACCCTTTATCCTCAGTCCAGTACAGGGTGTGTTGTTTGCACACTGTTCATTTAGTCAGCAGTGGGACTAAGAACATTTGGAAATAAATGCACATTTGGGCAGCCCTTACTGTGAATTTTAAGCCAGGGAGGTTACACCAGCCCTCTGGGAACAGGAGCTGTCCCACACTGAAGGTGGCACAAATGAGTACCCAGGCCATTCTCCTCACAGCCACAAGCAACGAGAACACATAAGCACTTACTATATAGCGTCTTTTAGCCAAGCAATTCCAAAGGCTTCCAGTATGAAGTGCTGCAAGTGTCAAAAAAAGTGTTCAACAGCTTCAAGTGTCAAAAGCTTCAAGCTTCATCTGTAATAAATTATATAAAATCATCTGAACAGTCTTCCTTAGGAAGGCATTTTATTATTTATAGAGACTTGAAAGGGGATTTGGAGGCAGGTTGATGAAATGTCATTGCTTTCACCTGACAAAGTAATTGTCTTTTAGTGAAGTGAAGCCTCTCAGTCGAAGAGAGGAAGTTGGCTGGTGGGGGAATATGGGTAAAATAGGGAATAAGCTGTGGAAACAATGTGCTTTTCTCAAAGGTGTCAAGAGGAGAGGGAACTAATGCCAAGAATTGTCATGAGGCTCCCAAGGTACTTCCCTGTTCTTGATGCTCCTCCTCAAAATCTGAAGGTGGTGTTTGTTTGTGCTCCCTTGAATCCAAAGGAATCAGTCACTGAAGTCACAGCAGCAGAGGCTGAAACCTGGGTCTCACTGGAGCTGGATATCAGGTTTTATTTAAACTTTGACAATGCTCACATTATTTGGTCCTCCCTGCAGTGTTTAACTTGTGATGTTTGTCATTCCTAGAGCTTTGTGGCTTCTCCTTGGTGGCTCTGGGTGCTGTTCTGGAGGTGGATGACAGAAGCCAATGCTTCAGTGTGTAGTGTCCCAAGGTCCTTTTTTCTTTAGGAATGCAGCTGTGTACATGATTAATATTATTTTTTTCCTCCCTTTTCATGGCAATTTTCCTCTTAGATCTTTGAATTAGGAAGAAGTTAAAACCTCCTTGCTTTAAGTTGTCCTTACATAAGTTCAACTGTTCCCTGACTCTGAAAGAGTCAAGAACTTAGCCAAGTTCTTAGGCAAGAACTACTTGTATCACATAAACCAAGCAGTTAAAATCCTCATGTTCTAGGATTAGCCCTTTTTAAACAACAACAACAAGACTTTCACTTGCACCTCTCCAAAAGGTTGAGCTGAAACTTAATTAAAGTTCAAAAAACATCATGAGTTTCTCTGAGGAAAGACTTTATGTAAATTTGGGAGATGTATTTAGTATTGCTGATAATAAAAGCCCAGTTTCTTCCCAAGGGCTGATATGTCAAGGTACAGCTGGGGGGTGATGTGGGGTCATATTCAACAGAACATTTTCTGCTCTCAGGGGCAGAAAGCCCTGCAAAGGCCAGACTGACTCCCCCATCTTCCAAATGAATTTTTCAATAAGGGAGCAGCAGATTCTGATTTGCACACAGGAACTAATTTTGTTGCAGTTTGGGCTTAAGGAAGCTGGATGCTTTCTGTATAACACTTAATAGACATTTCTGATTTCACTTAAGGAGAGGGTGAGAACTCCATGGGTGACATGAGGATCCTCCTAAATCTCCCAAGAAATGAAGTAGTCTGATTTTTACATGTGCTCCAAACTTAAACTTTAAGACCCTTGAAAATTCTGTGGAACTGACAGAAACGTTTCATTAAGCAAATTGTGATTTTTTTTCCCCGTGTTTAATATTTTTTTCATTATTGTATGGGGCATTTGCATGAAAATGGTATCTTCATCTGTTCCTGGTGCTGGTTCCTCACCTGGAGGCACAATCTTTGCAATTAGTCACTGTGTAAATGATTGCAGTGCCAGAGCTGGTGTTGGGCTCTTGGGTGGAGAGGGAGCAGCAGGAGCTGACAGATCCTCAGACCCCACAAGCCTTATGCAAAGATCTCTGCAGGATTACACACACTGGGGGAAAGATGAAACTGAGAAGCCACACAGACTAAGTGGAATGGTTTTAAAAATACTACTTGAAGTGTTTCCATCTCTGACCTGTCCCTCATCAAATCAAGAACCAGTTGTAGCTGTGCTGGAGAAGGACTAAAGTTTAATGGAGCCAACAAGGAGATGTCTCCAGCTATTCTCTATTTTAATTTGATTAGGATACCTGTGGCTGGAGCAGGATTTCTGTTTTCTGAGAGGGAAAAGCATCACTTCAGTGTACAAATCAGGAATTCCTTCCATCATATGAAGGGTGGACTGAGCCAGGCACCAAACCCACCTCTCAGTCAGAGTGACAGAGAACTGCATTCCCGTTGTTTAAAATCCTAGAAATCCATTGTCTCAGTGAGAAAGCAAAGCAGAGCTGAATTGAGGGGACTGCATCTTCGGGAAAACTGCTATTTGTGATGTAAATGTCTGTGCTGAGCCCTTGGTTCTTCCTCTGTCCTGTCCTGGAAAGATGGAGCTGAGGGTCCTGAAGAAGTGTGGGCTTGAACCCCTCTTGTGAGGCTGAAAGGAAAGAGCTAAACTGCCTTTGCAGTCCTCTGAAGGTTTCTCTCCTTGATCAGTACTAGTTTTCTTATTTCCATGCTCAGTTTTTACACTTGCTGGTTGTTAAGAGGTCAGATATTTTTTTTATTTATGCCAGTGTTCTAAGAATGTCTGTGGGAAAGGTACCAAAGTCAGCCTTGGTGTTATGTTTGGTACCAAATACAGGCACGGGATTTTAAGTGTGTGTGGCAGGCAGGGTTAGAGAGGGAATGTCACCCTTGGGTAAAAGTATTTGTGTAACTTTGCACCTCATCCTCAAATTCATTTTGAAGCCAGTGTGTGTTTTGTTGTGTTTTCACCCACTTTGTGGGTTGGGAATAGAGTCGAGGGAGATTCCTTCATAGTTTTCATGGAGTTGAAAGAGCCAAACTCAAGCAAAGCCACCTCCTTTCCTCGTTGCAGATTCTGAGCATGTTCTGCCCAGAATAAGAAGTGATCTGAAACGGGATATGAGATATTTCCAAGTAAGCACTTCCCAACAAGTGCAAAAGGGAAGCAGGAGGAACAAACTGCTCCCTGGAAAACGCCTCCAGCTCTGTGGGTGACTTGTGCTGGAAGTGGCTGAAGTGTCCCTGCTGATGTGATGCAGCTCTGGGGGTCTGACCCCCTCTGGCACGGCAGGATGTCATTGCACACGAGCTTTGTTGTCTTGGGGGTGGGGAGGAAAGGAAATCTGTGCCCCCGTGTCTTGTAATTACTAACTAAGATAATTTGGATTGCCTTTTAAGATGCATGTGCTTTGGGAAGGGGCACTGCTCTGCCCGGTGGGAGCTGTGGCTGCTGGAGGCACTGCTGGACGGGAGGGTGATGGGGACACACAGTGGGGTGTGAGAGCTGCTGGAAGGTGTCTCACTGTGTATCTGCAGGGAGAGGTCACAGCCCAAAATAAGACGAGGAGCCTTGAAACCCTGGCAGAGTGCTGAGACCCTTATCACGTTGCCTTCAATGAGGGCACAAATCAATGCTTCCTCCTGAGTGTCCTTTCTGAAGCTGGTTTTAGGGTCGTGGCTTTTAGGAATCCCCTGTGACTTCCTTCCCTTCCCTTCCCTTCCCTTCCCTTTCCTCCCTCCCTATTAAATGCTGAAAGGCTGCAGTGAGGATTGAAGGTAGCCAACACTGCATCCTTGAAGAATAAAGAAATTAACCTATCCTGAAGCTGTGATTCCTATAATTTATCATGTTCTTTGGGCCACACATGTTGGGGGAAGGAATAAATTGGTTTCTGGAAGAACGAGGACAGTTGTACCTGTGGGGACTCAAGTGCCAAATGTCACCTTAAGCATTATAAAAATTGCCAAGAGATTAACATTAAGAAATGCAAGAAAATGTATAATTAGCATGAGAAAAGTGCATGTGTGTATATATATGGAAAACTCTAAATCTTCTAAGAAATATTCAGGATTTATCATAAAGCTACTCTTGGATTACCCACTCTGAGTATTAAATTGTAAGTGAACCTCTTTTTTTCACATCATGAATCTGCCTTCAATCATAGTTTAAAAGTAGCAATTTTAGATTCAGTTTTTCTGTTAACTCCTACATTTTAAGCTGTTTGGGTGATATTTTAGTGACAGATTTATCAGTAAGACTGCAAACAGAAATGTAAGCTGCTACGCAAGAATGTAAATTCAAAGCTGAATTTTCAGTAAAGCTGAGTTTCTGAAATAATCCCATCACTTCAGCAGTATGGAATTTCAAGAATAAACCAAAAATGTGAAGGAGTCTTGATTCAAAGACTGGGAACTTCAGAAGCATTGGTACTTGGTTGACAGAAAATTCTCTTGGATCAATGAGAGCTTTAACTGGGTTGCCAGATCAAGCTTTACTGGGAGGAAAATGGCTTTGTGTGTCCTCTTTTTTCACCAGCCTTTGCAGCCCTGGATTTGCAGGCAGGTGAACTCAGAGCACTGCTGCTCTCACCTCCCACTTCAGCACCACACGGGCTGTGCAGCTGCTGGCAAGGAGGGAGGGTCACTGACTTTCTTTTACTGGGACACCTAAAAAATTCAGGAACTGGAAGAACATCTGAGGCAGGATGACTCTGAGCCCCTCCCAGGGATTTGAGGTTTTAATTTTTTTTGAGGAGAGTTTGGGGAGAAGTGGTAAAATATTATTGTCACTATTTGGTGTGTTATTTGAAGACACATTTTCATTCTTACTGGGATTAAGATTGAATGTCCACTTTGCATAAGTTCTTCATTCTCCTCTTCCATTGCTCTTTATAAAATATTTAGAGGGTTTGGAAAGCTAAAGCAAGCACTTGGAACTGTTACAGAAAGACCATCTTGACAGAACTTATTCAACAGCAAATGAGTGGTTTGGTCTGGTCTTCAGGCAGCACTCTACCTGTGTCATGTCATTGATGGGCTCACTATACAGAGGCCTCATCTTCTTAAAAAAGGCTCCATCCATCTATGAAGTGGGGAACCAGCTGCAATTAGCTTTTTAGAAAACAAGTCACAGTAATGGCACATTTTTGAGGGAAAGAATATCCAACCTCTTTGTTTCTTCAGGGGATTCTGCTATATCAGTGCAAGACTTTCATTTATCAAGGGAACAAAAACATTGCAATACAAATCGAAACAAAATCCTTCGAAAAGCAATTTTTGGAATAAAATATGTGGAAGCACTTAATGAAAAAATTGGGCTAAATCAGACAAAACCACCCTTCCACTCCCTCCACTTCCCCAGGCCGTGGTTGCCCATCTTCTGCAGGCAGGGTGGTCTCAGTGTGCTGTGGTGCCAGCTGGGTGCTGGGCTCTCCCTCCTGCCACGTGCCTGGCACAGGCTCTCAGTTGTTCTCCCCAGGGGCAGAAGGACCAACCTGTTGTTCTCACTGACAGAAAATGCTTGACCCTTCTGGGCTTATGCAATATTTCTGTAGTCACTCCTGTTGTTGGTAATTTGTGGGTTGCCTGCCTCTGTGCTACTTAAAGTATCAAGCTAAGTAATTTTAAGTTGTTCTTCCTTGCTTTTGTTCTTCCACGTGGTTGTGCAGCTGAATTCTGCTCTCCATAACTAGTGAGGGCTTGTTTGTAAGGTCATGATGAGAAGGGAAGGCACTTCTTCAAACAGAGGTTCTCATTTGGCCTGGGAAGGCACCTGTGCTGTGTAAGCTCCACTTGAAGCATCCTCTGATTTCAGAGAGGATGGAGAGGACCTCGTGCTCAGAGTCAGGTGCTGATGCATTGCTTTGCTGAGGAGGAGAATCTTGTGCCTGTTGGAACAGAATCCAATCTTTCCTCCTGGGGTCATGGGCAGAAAGTCACATAACACCCCTGAGCTGCAGCAGAGAAGTTCTGAGGAGGTGTATCTTGGATCATGGGTCCAC
This sequence comes from Formicarius rufipectus, assembly GCA_013399695.1. Classification (NCBI taxonomy): domain Eukaryota; kingdom Metazoa; phylum Chordata; class Aves; order Passeriformes; family Formicariidae; genus Formicarius; species Formicarius rufipectus. The sequence goes on from VXAU01002171.1 coordinate 513,905, forward strand.
CTCACACACCTTTGCTCAGTGTGTGGGGAAATAGGATCAGCAGGTAAACTGCAGCAGCCTCTGGGTGAGGGGACTTCCACCATTTAAAAAGTGTTGCAAGCGCCTCTTGCACTCACACTGTGGTTACAAACTGCTCCCTGTTCCTTCTAAGTAGTTGCCTTCTACAACTTTTGATCTTCTCTTCAAAGTTCCTTCTGGTTTCTGCTGAATGGGATGGTTTCTGTGTTGCATTCAGGGAGGAACTGCCCTTCCACAGCAGCAGCAATGCTGTCAAGAAAGAGTTGGTGGAAGAGCACGACTGCTTCAGGCTTAGTGGTCATCTCCTCTCAGGTTCAAATGAATCTGGAGTTACTGAGGCAGCAACCAGGAGAGCACTTGGTTGTGTTTAAACCTGGTTGGTCAGATGAGGTGGACACTGAGTGTAAGGTACTGGCTCAGGGCCAGGACTCAGTGGATGATGTATTAGGTGCTCACAGCAACACCACCTGGCTTTGATATTTGCTGATCTGTGAAACCACTTCATTACTCAGGTGTCTAACAATATGCAAATCTGTGTATTAATGGTTTCCGTGTCATAAAAATGGCAAATTTATAACTTTGCACTTTATGGAGTCTGTAGAATCTAGTTAGCAAACTGTGCTGATGGAAAACAAGATCACAAATCAATTACTTCTTGCTTGACACTGTTTAGATGGCTTTGCTGAGATCCTGGTCAGCTGACACTGGCAAAGTGAACATCCCTGAGAGTGTCACCTGTTAGTGAGAGGGAACTGCAGGCTAATAACAGCTTTGATCATTGAGAAAGCTATTAGTTATTGACCTGAAAGACATCCTAAATGGGCCAGTTCTATAAACTGAAATTCTTATGCTTGTAAGATGTAACATTCAAGCCTTTGTTATCTGGGAAACCAAGGACAATCCTACTTGCAAAATGATGTAGGATTTTCATCACCCTCCCACCTTTGCTGCAGCTTATTCCTTAGGGATGGAAAATGCAGCAGAGCTCATTTCTGGAAAGTAACTGCAACCTCCTTTGCTGAAGTCATTTATCAAGATACTGCTTTGAAAAATGGCATGTGTTCAGTGGCACTGAAACCTCCTTGTAGTCTGGAAAAACAAAGATCAACCCTTATGGGGTTGGTGTGGTTCCAAAGCTCTTTCCAGACTCTCAGAGCACACTTCAGACTAGGATATTCTGTCTTCCTTGACTCTTGAGACCATCCCCTGCTCAGTGGAAGGTGCCAGGCCACACAATTAGGCTATGGATATTACTAGAGTTGCCATCTGGTGAGTCAGCTTTGCTGTCAGGGTTGTTGTTCAGGGAGGGTGCTTTCCTCACAGAGTAAAAATACTCAGAGATTTACTGTTTGGGTTTTTTTCCTCAGGTTTAATATTGCAGCAGGAATCTATAGCTGACCTTCACCATGTTATTAAGCAAACGTTTCATATAAGACATGGCTTGTTTTTTCCTTTGAGTGACGTGGCCATACTTCCTCTTAAAACTCAGTACAAATAAAATCTCAACGCAAATAAAATCTCTGCATTTAATATTCTTTGGGTTTGCTTTTTCCCCTCCCCCACCTCTCTGCTGTTGAATAGGGAACTCAGTTTAGGTCCTTGATATTTAGTCTTTGTTTAGGGGTGGTATCTGAAAAATCCCCCTTTTAGAAGTTAATTATGGGTCTTATGTGATAACAGACTCTTTGGATCTAATGCCAAATCCAAAGAACTCAGTAATGGGACTCTTGTTGCTTTTATAAATCCATTATTCCTTGTTGGAGTAAAAAGTTAAAACACATTTTCTTTCTCAGAGTTGCACTTGACAACAGAAGCATTTATTGTGTTGTACCAGTTGCTATTTCCTTGCAGTGATGTGATGATATCCTGACGTGGGCACATCTTCCTGCAGTGAAAAAGTCAAGGATTCTTGTCTTGTGCACAGCTGGGAGCAGCTGGTCCCTTGCTGTTGGTTTCTGACTGTCCCAGGCCTGTGGCTTGTGCTGTCCCCTGCACAGGAGTGGACCCTGGCACGGTGTGGTTCTTCCAGCCCAAAGGCTTTCAGAGCTCCCTGTGTCAGGGACAGAAAATCTCTCACTTTGTCAGGGTTCTTTTCCCTTAGAGAATCACCCTGTGTCTTAAAACCATGTGCAAGGTATGCCTGGTTTGTCTTTGGTTTTATTCTATTTCAAATTCTGGGTGTTGGTTCCTGTTTCACTTCTCAGTACAAAATTTGATGTGCATATAATAATTAATACTTTTTCAGGTATAGATCACTATAAACTCTGACCAGCACTGAATTTTTTTAATTTGAAGCCTGAATGAAGGGTATTTTTAGGCCATAAGGCTACAGATATCTAAACAGAAACAAGGGTAGATCATTCACCAAGTGCTTCAAAAGCCCAAATCCTACATTTCTAGTACATAAGAACTGGAAAATGTTAAAGTGGGTATGGAAATATATTTTCATCATCATAAATCTTGCTTTGACTCATTGGTATGCAACCACCAAGTAATTAAATGGAATTGAAATGCTGTGCCAGAGGATGTGTGATCCAAAAGTAATTGCTCCTCCTGTACTGCTCTGTAGTGTGATCTAGAAGCCGAACTTCATTCTCTTTGACCTGCACAGAATGAATAGCAGATGCCACTTTATTACACTACACCTGCATCTTAAATGCTGCTAATTAGTCAATATTAACCTACTAATGAAGCAGCAATAGGTACTGCAGCCTGTATTTCAGTGAATGATAAGCTGGACTGAATGTGCATCATTCCAACATGCTGTTCAGGCAAACTGTTCTCTCATGTTTTATAACTAAGAGCATTCAAGGTTTCCATGTGTCCTTTCAGTGAGGTGAAATATCTCTGAATTTAGTTTTTCTGCTGGATCTAATCAAATAATCTTCTATAATAAGGGAGGTGCTCTATATCCTCTGTATTTCTTGTACTTTATATTTAAGACTGTCTCAGACTGAGTGTAATTCATTAAATTGGACATTGTTTCCTGTGTTGCATTTGAGACTAAATAAAGAGAAGGAAACTCCTGTTCTGCAACAGTGAGTCCAAGGTTGATTAGAAATAGAGAAGTCTCCCTGATTTTGGCTATGTCTTCATAAGGCCCAGTTAGAGTGGATCTTGAGACCAAAACTGCTGGTGCTGCTGACCCCGTGATGCCACTGCCTTCCTTCAGAAGCATCCAAGCCCTTGGCTGTCCTTGGAGCTGATTCAACTCACATCCAAGCCAGTGTTTTCCTTGGATGAAAATAGTCTTCCCTTCCAAAGTCAAGCAGGAGCTGCTTGGAACCATCACTCTGGTGGTAATGGGGGTGTCTGTAAGAAAAGAGAGAAAATTCTCTTCAGGACCATTTGCCACTCTATCCCAGAGATCAGAGCTTGGCAATCAGTAGGCTCTCTGCAGACTTTTAACTTGAGAAGAGGAGAGAAAGAAAGTCTTGTGCCCAGATGAAGACTTGAGACCAAATAGCATCATGGAGGGGTTTGCTGATGGAGTCTTAGGCAGAGAGATGGCTCACCTCGTGTCACCTAACCAGGCAGGGCTGAGACTGGGCTGAGGAGGGTGTGAGCAAGCACATCTGTGTGGGTTTGCAGCAAAGAAAGGACCTAAGGGAAAAGAAAACAAGATGCAGCTGGATTTTTCCCTAGGAGAAGCATGGGTGATGGGAAGAGAGTGTAGAAGTGCACTATAATCTGTATTTCATCAATTAGTGCTTTAAGCAGTAGCCACTTGTTTCCTCATGCAATGTGCTCTAACGTGTGTGTGTGTGTTGTGTTTTGGAGCTGCCTCCCTGCAACTCGTTGCCAAAGGAATCCAAAGATGTGGTGGCTCAAAAGGGGTTTAATTACCAGGAGTCACAAATGGTTCATTGCCTCATGGAAATGGAAGGTGTAATTGGAAATCTAATGTGTTCATGCCTGAAACTTCAGCAGCCTTAATGCCTGGGCTGGGAATTGCCTCGAGTCCCTTTTCAAGGTAGTCTGGCTGATGCTTATTTGCTTGATTGATATTTTCCTCTTGGCCATGTGTCTGTCGCTGAGCAAATATTTATGATCCTGGTGATTTAGCTGAAATAATGACGGCTGTGTTGTGTTGCTCTGAGAAGTCAGGTGATTCTAATGATGACTCTGAAATATTTGGAAAGGAAAAATAAACCCAAAACCCAGTCTTGCCCTCAGAGCTTTCCCCTGCACTATAAATACTGGGCCTTCAGCTGTATTGTAGCTGTAATCCAAATCACTGCCAGAATTAGGATATCCAGAAGAAATAACATCATCTGTAGTTGCAAATACATGTGAGAAGGTGGCTGTTGAATAGATTTTGCTAAAAAGGGTATTGATTTTATTTAGCTCTATCACGATGCATAAATAGCCTTTTAAAGAAAACTGTTACTTCTTGTGTGGGAAAAGTGTGGTTTAAAGTTTGTTTTGCTACTTAAAGCACAGTATTTTTTCCTGTATTGTTACCTTTTCCTGCAGTTTTAGGTGTATTCTGCTGCTGCTTCTTTTTAAAATACACGGGCAGTATGTTGACAGCATGTCAGTGTAAGTCTGGAGATCTTAAAGCAGTTTTGGAGTGGTGATCAAAAGCGTTAGCATATGCTTCCAAGCCATTTTAGATTAAATATGCTGCAGTGTCTACTGATTTCTGAATGTCAAATTTGACACTAAAGCTAGATGGGAAATGAGTTTCTACTCCAGGCAAAAAATTAAAGATTTCCCTGAAGTCTTCTGGTGCTTACACTGAGGTGATGCCAGTGGTGTATCCAAGAGGCTGCTGAGTGATGGAACTTGTCTCACTTCCTTATTGAAAATTTACTGAAAAATCCTTAATTATTGCCATGAAAAACTCCAGCAGGTGAAAGCAGTCTGCTTCCATCCTGGTCTTTCCTCAAGTCTTGTGATTTAAAGCTGTAGAGCTCCTGGAACTTTGGCTAGAATACGGTCATTAATAAATTACAAGCTTCCATATTTGTTTTTGAAATGTAGCAGAATCTTATTCCAGTGCTCCTTCTAAATTTAAGGCAGACAGAGAAAGGCATCCTTCAGATAATGAGTAACTCAGCTTGCATTTGAAGAGCAGGAAGCCCCAGTTTGGAGAGTGTTTTGTTTAATTCCTGTCAGGTCCACGAAGGTCCCTGCATGCCAAGCAATGCCACCGGTCAGCTCTTGCAAGCCACTTTGAGTTTGTGCGGATGTCACACGTCATATAAATAACCAAATTTGAGTAAAGCTGCAAAAGGATCTCAATCTGGCTCTCCCCTCACCAAGAAAGACACTGGAGTCTCTTGATTCTTCTTGGAGCGTCAGGGCCGCAGCTCGTTTACAGGACTATTAGGAGTTGATAAGGGGTGTGACACCTGAAACTGATTAAAGACCATCTGAAGCCAATTAGTCAATTATCATATAATTAGGGGCGTGGATGTGAGAGCTTGATTGTAAAGGATACATAAGATGGAAAATAACTGAATAAAGCTGGATTGAGCTTGCATCACATTGGTGTGTGCGCTGTTTCCCGTGCCTGCCACGAGTGTGGCCCGCGGCACTGGAGTCCCATTTGCAGCCCAAGACACTGTTCTGGAGCAGCGCTTTGGGCTCTCCTGTCACAACTTGCTTTGTGTTTAGACCAGCGTGACTCGCACGGGCTCCAACGTTGTGATAACATCTCGAGTTTGTCCCTTCCCAATTAGCTCAGGGAAAAGGCAGGCAGTGTTTGCCTCTGGCACTGTTTCATTAGGATGCATCCAGTGCTCACCAGGCTACAGGCTGAGGGAGCAGCACACCCGGGTGTGTTTGACACCCAGGAGTCAAAGCTTTGTCAAAAACTGCTCTTGCTTTGAGCAGCATTAACATCTTTTTTAATTTCCCTGGCACTGCACGTGCTGCTCGTTATTTCCTGCTGCTCGTGGCATCTGAAAGTGCTTTTTGATCTGTGTGGTATGGGAAAAAATTCGAGTGGAATGGAAGGGAGGGGTGGATGTGAAACACGAGCACAGTGCTGTGCTCTACCTTCCCTTGTCAGGACACCCTGTGCTGTCCTTGGTGAACTGTTCTTCTGGAAAAGTCAAACTCGGGGCTCAGGAACAAAAGAGCAACAGCAGAATGAAATACCATCTAAATGTCATGAATGACTCCTGAAGGTTTGAGGCTGTGCCCTTTGCCTGAAGGGTCAGAACTGTCAGTACAGGAATTACCTGTCAGACACCTGGAGGTGAGGCTGGGGTGAGCCCAGGTGGCACCTGCACGGACCTCTGGTCCTTCAGGGCACGGTGTGTTGAGGAACTGCCACCTCCAGCCTCCTCCTCCTGAGGACAGAGCGTGTGAGAGCAGCTCTGCTCAGAGGTAGAGCCTGGCAAATGGGTGGAGATGCTTTTAGTGCAGCTGTGGGGAGGCTGCAGAGCTGCTGCTCCCTCACTGGTGCTTTTAGGGAGGGCAGCATTGATTTTGCTGCCCTTCTTTCTATAGATCTGGACTTGCTGGGCTCCTCAGGCTCCCTGAGCTGTGTCATCCTCTGAGAGGAGCCTTCCTGCTTTCCACAGATGCTTTAAGTGTGAGCCACGGTCATGTAGGTTTTTATTAAAGAAGAGGAATGAAAGTACCTCAGTTCCAAATCTGGAGAGGGGAAAAATGCATGTGTAAAGGTTATGGACATTTGGGAGTCACTCCTTGGCCTCAGGCTTTGTTTGCTGGATACTTAGGGAAGAAAAGCAATTTGGAGCCAGCACAGAATTTGATGTGATATTATTTGATATGATCTGGATGATATTATGCACAGTGCTTCTGCAATATTGCAGTGGAGAGGCACAGTGAGAGGGTGAAGCAAAATTGCCTACAGAGAGCAACTGCAGAAGCTGTTTTTAGCCCAGTTCATGGTCAAGGGCAGTGCAGGAGAGTAGGGATGGAGTTACAGGGTATGCCTTCCTTAAGGGAAGGGTTCTTTTCCCTGAGATGAACTTCCCTAACCTTCAAGGACACGACCATGGCAGACAGTTCCCTGTCTCAAGCTTCTCAGGTGCTGAACCAGTCTGGTGTTATAGCAAAGAAGATTTAAAAAATAATTAATTAGAATTGCTCAAAAAGCCATCAATAACTTTTTCCTTTTTTATTTTATCTTTTTTTTTTTAATTTGAGAATATATTGATGCTGAGAAAATAGGGTGAACTACTTCTGCCTGTTTGATTAATTCCTGCCACAACCTTCAGTGCTGCTGGCTATTGCTGGTAGTGAAATCCAGTCTTTTCTTGGGGAAGACTCATTACTATAAGACTTGAAAACCCCCAATTATTGCAATCTTCTTTCCAGAGAGCATGGCTGAGTTGCTGTGTTTTATCAGATACAGTGTGACACAAGTACTTGGAAGTCATTCAGTCATCTCCATAAATTAGACCCTCTTCAAAAGGAGTTTTTCAAACCAGTACATAGCTTCTTGTATTTGCTGAGAGGAAATAAAATAGCTGGGGTTTAAGACAACAGTCAACAAAAACATATTTGATGTTTCACTTATAGAAATAAGTACATAAAATCTAAATTATTAATAAATTGAAACCATATTTTCAACAGTGATCTGGATGTGTAAGGTTTTCAATCTCAGTGATTTTCTGTTCCCTGGTCCGTTTGCTCCAGACCTTCAAATGTATTTGGGAGCCTTATTGCTGTTGCCACTTGGGTAAGAATTTTATATCTAATTAGAGAACAGCTTTGCTACAAAGTTCTTAGCTGAACAAAGGATTAAAAATTAAAACCCATGGCCTATATGGTATAAAAACCTGACTTCCTCCTCACACATCCAGTATCACTTAAGGCAGTGCCAGAGCCTTTGCAGTGTTAGAGTTTTATTGGATTCCAGAGCTCAATAAAAATTGCTTTTTTTCCCTGACAGCTCTGGTGGAAGAGAGCTCACAAACTGAGGGTTCAAGAGATGTTATGTAATTTTGGTCCTCTTTATACTTCCTCAGCACCACATCGAGGTGGTGCCCTTGTGGAGAGAAGAGGGCCAGGCAGTCCCTGTGCAGGTGTCCCTGAGGAGTGGGATGGAGCACTGGGAGGCACTGGAGCTGTGGAGAAAGCACTGTGGCCATTCCAGTGTTAGCAGGTGGCCTGATGGTCACAAACTGCATGGAGTGCAGGGAAATATTTTCATTCTCTGAGCTTTCTTTACTGGAAAATAATGGTATGGAAAGATGGAATAATTCATCTGGATCTAACACAGAAGGGAATTTGATGGGTGTCAGCTGCCAGGATGTCCTGGTTAGAGTAGCCAGCACCAGTTTGTCACTGCGTGGGGGTGGATTCTAAACCCTCTGTGTCATTTTGCTCATGAACTGCTCACCATGGACCATTGGCAGCAGCTGCCCAGGGCACACCCCACCCCTCAGGGGACAGGGGGGTGTTTGGGAACTTCTGTGGGATACGGAAGTTGTCCTGTCTTCACACCTATGACTCAGGTGTGAGAACTCCCCTCCAGGAGCCACCAGCACCTTCACACCCACCTGCGGGGTCATGTCTGCTCAGGGGCCATCAGGAATGCCAAAGATGTTCCAGGATTGACCTCACAGAGTAAATCACCCCTTGTGAAACTCCCCACCCTGGGGGAGGGACTGGGTGTTCCCATCTGAGCCCAAGCAGAGATAAACTTGGGGTTTTGGGACTGGGATCTCTCGTCAGATCCAGAGGAGGAGCAGAGCTTCACCAGGACTGGGACTGCCACTCTGGACCAGTCTGACCATCATCTTCACCAGCAGGTTTCTTCTTTTTACTTTGAACTCAGGTGCCCACGTGGTGCTCAACACAGGGGTTGGTGAGCTCCATCCTGTTCGTGCCCCACTGGGCTGGGTTGCACAGCTGGTTTTGTGGGTCAGATGGATTTTCCTTCTGTATCAGTGTATTTGTTGTGATCTTTTTATTAGCTTGTTATTCTGACTTGCAATCCCATTCCGAGTTGGATTCATTTCTCCTGCTGGTTTAACTCTAAACCAGCACACTGGACAATGGTTTTCCTGTGTTACAAATACTTTCCTAGGAGTTAGTTGTATTTAGGGAGGCAGTCAACAGTCACACCCTGAAATTTGAAGTGTGATTTAAGATCTGCAAGCTTCAAACAGGCCCAAGTCACTTGGTGAGGGATGCTTTGTTAAATCCAAAAGCTAATCCTCCAGATGCTCCCTCCTAGAAGGTATTGATTTTTCTTTAAGAAGCTGGCATGCAGCCCTGGCAAGAGGTCTTTGCTTATAAACCTTGATCAAAGACATTCTCTGTGCTACATGCAGGTAAAAATTCCATGGAGTTTTCCTGTCTATATCATGGGAATAATTTATAATTTGTCTCCACAGTAATGGAATTATTAAGAAAAAAAATTAATTAATAGTTCATATTGTTTTTTCTTTCAGTGATTGGGATTTAGACAAAATAAAGAAAGCAGAGAAAAAACCATGCAGCAGATGGCTGACTTATACATCGCACACCCTCTAAACTGAAGTCAGGATAAATACTTATATAAGGCAAAGTATAAAAGCTTTGTCATCCTCAGTCGGCCACCACATCTAAGGAAAACTGAGTTCCTGACTCTCTGGAGGAGCAATGAGTTTGCACTTCCACAACTCAGTCACTTCTAAAAGCATTATTTGTAAGGTTTACCATGTGCCCGATGAGAGGGACCCTTAGCTGGAGGAGAGCCTTTATCCCCACTCAGCCAGGAAGGTTTGTGCAGCATTAGGAGCCCTAAATCTCTGTTGCACATTCCTTCTCTTGGCCACAGAGGTGATTGCTAATTGTGAAACTTGGAGGGGAGGTAAAAAATACTTGTGAGACTTTGAGGGGGGGTAAAAGGATGATTTGTTGTTCTCCCTCTGCATTAGATCACTTATTGTGACCAAACCAGCCAAACTTCTTCAGTGAACCCTGATTTTATGTGCTTTGCCAGGTCCATATTGTTGCATTTATTTCTCAGGTTGGAGTGCAAGCTCTCTTTCTGAAAACAGCTCTGGGAAGGACAGTATGGAATAGAATCATGGAGAATCTGAAAAAGAAATGCTGACTGTCTTGCCCAGGGTTGATGCAGGCTGGCAGGAGTGATCCAACACAGCTGCATCTGAAAGAAACACAGAGCTACTCAAAGTTCTTGCACTTCAGAATGATGAAGATGAATGAGCAAAGGAAAAACTCACCAGCATTTCCATGCTCTGTGATTAAAACCAAAGTATGGAAAATGAGAAGTGAAACAAAATTTGGGGTAATCATTGATGTTAGTGGTGTTCTATGGGGGGTGGTGCCTGGGAGGTGGAAGCTGCTTTAAGGGTTTCTGTCAGTGTGGCTTGCAGGCTTTTTCTTAATTTTGTTAAGACTCGACTTTAAATAGTTCATTTTTGGGAAAATGCTAATATATGTTAACTTCTGAGAGGGGGAAAAAAAAAAAAGTCATATTTGAAGTATAAGCTGGATATGTCTTTTTTTAGTTGTTTGAGGTGCAAGGCTATGTAAAACTAAGGAAATAATACCAATTTAATTTCTTGACCTTGTAAGTTAGGGCAGTAAACCCAAGCCTTTTTGCTTATTTCTTCTGAACATGTTGCTGATCTCTTCAGCAATAAATACAGACAGCATTGCCAACAGATCATCTTTAACATGGTTCCATTATTTAGGTTTTTTTTTTTCAACCTGGTTACTCTTAGTGAGCTGCTTTTGATTTTCAGCATAAGAAATGCTCAGAAGATACCCTGATAAATACAGCACAGAGTAACTGTCTCTGAGGAAACATCTCAAGGATAACTGAGGTATATGAGAAGGCAGGAGAAACTTTAGCCTATCCCAGTTGATTGGGAAGTTTTATTTCCATTCTGCCTGTCAGCATCTGTGTTTGTAGGGGAGGTTGTATCTCTTACCTCCCAGGCTGCCATCTCTGCTTCCCTGGCTTTTAAAAAGAACATAAATCATGCTGTCTGTGTGCTTGGCCCAAACTGCAATAGTAGCAAGGATGGTGAGTGAAAATGCCTGTCCAAATGAGAGGCACTGCTGTCTCTCAGGGTTTGAAGCTCCTACACTCCCGTTGGAGGAGCAGCAGATGCCCCTGGTACTTTGAAGTGTCTTTTGCTGAGCTTGATTTAAACCCAGCATCATCTGTTTCTCAGCCCCACAGTCTTAATTTGAGACCAGGCACATTTTTCGACTTGTCTGAGTGAATATGAAAGCATGAAGGGGAAAATAGTGGAAAACACTGTCTTAGGTGAGATTTTCTATCTGTGGAAGTCATCTTCATCAGCATATTGTGTGACCTTTCTGAGTAAAGACAGCAGAACATGGGGAATGTTTTTTTATTTTATTTATTTTATTCACCTACTTTCCTAATTCCTTTACCACAGGCAGGGCAAACTGAGCAACCTTTGTACAGAGAGATCCTGTCCTGAGGAAGAGAAATGCTTTTGTATTGTGGAGCCTTTAACTGAAAGGTAACCAGGCTGGGCTTTTTTGTTTGTTTGTTTGTTTTATGCTGATTTTTTTTTTGGTGGTTTTGTTTGTGGTTTTGGTGGGTTTTGTTTGTTTGGTTGTTTTGGTTTTTTTTTGCTTTTTTCTTGTTTTGTTTTGGTTGTTTTTGTTTAGTTTTCTTTTTCCTCAGTATTCTCCTAATGAGATGCCATTGCAACTCCCCACTTAGTAACAGGTTTGCTGCCTGGTGTCGCTCCACACTGGACAGAACATGGTCCTTGAACCGTGTTAGGGGGCTCTGAAAGGAGTTCATAAAACAGAAGTGCCACTGAAGTCAGAGAGCGCCACTGCTGGAGCCTGAGGCTGTGCTGAGCACTGCCTGGTGCTGCAGGGGGAGCCCCTCGTTGGAACTCAGGGTCACATTGGCTGCTGATATGTTTGTCTCCAGAGGTCACTTTGTGAGCCTCAACCTGAAACCACCTCAGAAGGCCCTGGGATTCACTGGAATGTGTTCAGTACACATTGTTCATACATTACATACATGACATTGTATGTAATCCTACAGTGTTGGTCTCCTGTTAGGGAGGTCTCCCTCAGTAGCTCGTGTTCTTTAAGGACTCAGGTTCATCTGTTCAAAACCTTGTGCCATAAAAGCTCCTTTGTTTGACTTTTTCCTCCCCATATCTGCTTTTCCTCCTTATTAAATAATTGAGTTGCACTGAGTTTTTGTAATTTAATGCAATGCATTGATGTTTTACTATCTTTTATTAGGATTACAGGTGCTGAAGAAGAACAAAAGCACCCTTACCAAATTTGGTCCATCCCAAATACTGGAACAGTCTCTTTTGTACATTTACAGTGTGAAGCTTAAATTTCTATCTGAGGCTTCTGGGGCCAAATTATCAGTGAGCAGCAGCTCATGTGGCTGCCCCTGCCTTGTCCCACTTTCTGCTCTTCCATAAAGCAGGGTCACAACCCTAAGGTGATTTTCAGAGCTTACTTTTAGTCAGTAATTGCAGCATGGGGGTGACAGGATAACCTTAGACAAGGAGAAGTCCTCAGCTGTCCTACTGGCAGCATTTGGGTTAGCCCAGTTTGCAGTCTCACCTGAGAGGTCTGAATTGGGGGCTGCAAAGTGAAAAATCTTCTTTAAAAGGCTCTTCTGTTCTGAATTGTAGTGATTTTTTCTTCTGAGTCAGCTAGAAAAAAAAAAGGAAAAAAAACAACACAGGAAAAATCTGCCTTTTTTCTGCCTTCTGATTCTGGCTGCTCAGTAAATGCAGAGACACTTGAAAACAAAAAATAAGTAAGAGACAGTTTTCTTTTTATTTCTAAATATAATAAGGTCTGTATTGCTTCTGGGACTGAAGAGCAGACAGTGGAGGAGATTTGCTGTCTCTGTGATGATTTCCAGTGTAATTCAGTTATCCAGCTGTTCCTGTCTGAGATGCATGTTGTGAGTGCTGTGGGCTCACAGTTACAAATGCAAAGTTCCTCATATACCTTGTGCCACCCAGTAGCAAGTTTTGACAAGGGAATTTATGGTGAATTCCAGCAAATCAGACAGTCTTCCAGCTGCCTTCCATTCTGGGGCTGCTCCTACTGCAGCTTGGTCAGCTCCTGAGGTCTGTGCTAGATCTGTGTTACTGTTGAGACTAAGGTGTCTTCACATTGGATTATGTGTGTTTCTTCTGGTCCTTTAAATACCATTTCCACATTGGATTTCCAGAATTCTCTTGATTCCTAATAATTTTCATGTTACATTCATGTTAAATTTCCACTGAGTCTACAGCACTTCAATGCAGTTTTTTGTGCAGTCAACATCAGAGCCTGAGTCCTAAAGCACTTCAGAGTTCACTGCGTTTAGGGGGGAAATGCCTGTAATTTATTAGAAACTTGCATCCCAATTATCAAATCCAGTTGATTTTCTATTTCCCAGTGGTTTTTCATCTGTGCTTGTGTAGCAAACCGTAGAGGGAAAATAGAAGATTAATTCTTGAAATGTGCTTCGTGTTGTTTGTCCCTGAAAGTCAAAGAAATCTCAGTGGATTGTCCTGCTCGTTTTATTTATGTCTTGAGACTTCAAAAATATGTTTCCATCTTTTACCTATGGTAACAGCTTCTGGGCTGTCATCCTCAATAGTGCTGAGATTTGAAACAGTTTCCAATAGCTGCTATTTTTCTGTTTACAATCTTTCATTACACTTGAAACTCTCTGCTGCTACAACCCAAATATTTGTATAGGAAGAAGTGTTCACACATTCAAGAGAGAGGGTTTTTTATTTTTTATTTTCTTTTCCAAAGCAATAATGCAAAATTGCATGCTGGCCCAGGAGAGAGGGAGGAGAAGAAAAGCCTTTACCTGACTCTTCTGTGACTGCTGTTTGTGTGTGGCAGACTGTGGATGGTCCCCTGCTGGTGGGTAAATGAGAAAGAGGTGTTGGAAAACTCTTTCTTTGCTGGGGCAAATTACAGAGGGCAGATCCATCTGCTGTGCTCCCACAGGGAAGGAGCAGTTGTGGTGTGAGGAATATTTTTCTGCTCTGTGGGCTCCCCACGGTGTGCAGGGAGAGATGAATTTCTCCTGGAGCCTCCTGTTGTGCCAGAAAGTCCTGGATTGCACCTGCCAGACTTGCTGTGCATCTTTCCCGAGGCTTGCTTGGAGGGAGCCAGGGGAGATGTTTGGCCTTGCAGGTGCCCCTCCCTCCCCACTCCTGCCCCTGGGCACTTCCATTCAGCTCCTGGGTCTCACAGTTCTTGCCTGACTCTGTGCTGCCTGTGGCTGCCCCTGCCCCTGGCAGCTGTTCTGCTCCCCCTCAAGCACAAGCTGTCCCTCCAAACATGTGTCTCCCTGGCTGGCTGGAGCTGAGGGACCTTGTCAGGGGTTTCTGTAGCTGGATTTTGGTAGAAGGGGGGGCTCTCCAGGATGGTCTCTGTTAGAAGCTGCCACAAGCTTCTCCTGTCCTGTGGAGTCAAGGACAACCAGGGCCAGGAGGGACCTCCTGCCTGATGGCCAAAGTTGAGCCAATTAAGAGTCACAGTTACAGTTCTGTGATAACATATTTAAGAATTCAGGAGTGTGGGGCAGTTGGAAATTCCAGCCATGAGATAACAAGGCAGAGACAAGGTCAGAGCAGGAGGAGAAGAAGGAGGGACCCCGCACTGGAGCAGGGGGGGAAGGACTCAAAGCTGTTCTCCCGCTGCAGCCCATGGAGATCCATTGGGGTGCACAGACCCCGCTGCAGCCCCTGGAGGAGCAGGTGGATGCAGAAGGAGCTGTTGTCCTGTGGGAGGCCCAGGATGGAGCGAGATCCTGCAAGAGACTTGTGGCCCTGACTCGTGGAGAGAGAACCACACTAGAACAGGTTTTACCCCCAGCAGAAGTGTTGTCCAGGGGGTGGACTCACATTGGAGAAGTCTATTGAGGACCATCTCCTGTGGGAGGGACCCCACGGGAGTCAGGGGAAGGACTCAGAGCTGTGGCCCCCCTGCAGCCCGTGGGGAGGACCGTGGGGGAGCAGCTGTGCTCCTGCAGCCCACGGAGACCATCAGGGTGCAGAGACCCCCCTGCAGCCCATGGAGATCCATCGGGGTGCACAGACCCCCCTGCAGCCCCTGGGGTGACCATCAGGACAAGACCAATGGCAGAACCAACAACCCCCTGCAAACCCCCATTCCCTGCTCCCTGGAACTGCTGGAAAGAGGGAGGAGTGGGAGGAGAGGGGTGTTCTTAAGACTGTTTTATTTCTTACTTTTTAGTTCTTATCTTGTTAGTAATAAATTTAAGTATTTAGGCACTCTGAGTTTGTTTTGCCCTTATCTCTCAGCTGTTTTCTTCCTTTCCCTCTGGGAAAGAGGGAGGTCAGAGGTTTGGTTGGACACCAGGTAAAAACCACCCCAGGCCCCCATGGCACGAAGAAGGTGCTGAGTGTTCCTCAGCTGAATGCAGTGCTGTAGGTGGGGATGAAGCACTCATAAAGTGAGATCCACTGCATTAGTGGACTTTGTATTCTTGGTTATACAGAGCAAAGACATTAATTTCCCCCCCACCCTCCAAAAAATGTGTGCTCCAATGTCTACTATGACACTTGTTTTATTCTCAGTAATTGCTCCAGTGTTTGAAAATGGTATCAACCCGTGCTAATAATGTCAGTTCTTTCCAAATAGTGTTTTTCCAGTGAAATTTCCTTTCCCTTGCAGAAGAAATTTCAGTGTAAATTGGGCCTTTTCACATTTAGGAGAAAGCAAATCAATGATAAATAGTTGTTTGAAGAAATTATACAGAATACTCCTTTATAACCATCTGTTTTCAGGCCAGACATTAAACCAGCTCATTCTACTGTATTATCCACAAGAAACATGCCCCAAAAAATGAGCTAGGGCATCTGTCTCTGTCAGAGTTAAAGGAAGGACAAAGGTGCTCTCAAAAGCTGGAAAGTACAAAGCAAAATTCAACATACTCAAAGTTTTGCCTTGTTCTCAACATGCTTTATTAGATATTTAAGGTGTTTGCTTTTTGACATGTGAAAATACTAAAGATCGTTTAAATATCTATGATAGCAGAAGGCAAGACTCTCACTGTCAGTCTCTTTGGATGTCTTTCATTTTAGCATTTAGATTTATACATAATTATGTTTACTGGAGTGTATTCTCAAAGGGTGTTGGCTAATTTGTACTTTAAACACTATTAAGAGGAATTGAGTTTAAAAGAGGATAGCTATTTTCAGTGTATAAAGACATGTAAATCTGTCTTGTGCAGAACAATTTTTTCTATAAATGGCTTTTGAGAGAGAAACAATCTTTATGAATTGACAGAATAAATGAATGGTTATCCAGGGAATCCCCTCTGCAAGGAATTACACTGTGGTCAAAACCCTGCAAAGGTTTCTGGCAGGGTGAAGTTTCCTGCCCTTGCTGTAGGGCTGTGTTGTAGTGTCAGATTCCACAGAGGGGCTCACAGACCTTGCTTAGGAATTGTCTCTTTGGGTCAGCTTTGCCCTGGTACCTCTTTCCTAGCAGTTTAGAGTAAATTGGCCCTAATTAGTCTGGGTAATTTTGGTTACTATGTCAGCTCCAGGCTTCTAATCAGCCAGCTCTGTATGTGCTCCTCAGTGACTACCAGTGTAGGTAAGAGCCTGTGTTTGTTCCATCAAAATGCCTTATTTTCAGCATCTGTGCATTGTTTCATTGTCAGGTGGAAACTTGTGTCTGTGGGGACTTCATTTGTGATAGCTCCTGCAGAATTCATGTCAGGGCTCCTACTCAGCAAAGATACTGTCTTATTTTAGATCTTCTGATTCCACTTTTATTCTAAATAATAGCATTTGATGGGAAATGTTAAGTAGTTACTCCCACTTAACATGAATCTGGATTCTCTTTGCCGTTTGACAAGTTGCCTGTAATCTCCCTGATTAAGATGCAGGTAGTGTGAGGTGGAGACTTGCAGAGTTTTTTGGGGAAAAGAAGCTTAGTCGTGGCTCAGTCCTGCAAACCTTGTTGAGGGAAGTGCTCTTATTGTCATTAAGGCGCTAGGATTGGGTTTTGAGGTCTGCAGCCCTCAGGTCATGAACAGAGGAGTGTTTTGTTTGTTTGTAAAAACACCCCACCACAACCACACATTGGGAACAAAAGGAAAATTAACTAGGTAAATGTTCCCTTTCACAGTCCCCCAGAGTGGCATTATTTCAGCTGACATCTGCACTAATTGACAAAACTCCACGGAGTGGTGGAAAGACAAGTGTAGTTTAGATGTGAGTTATTAGAGATGTGCAGAAATGCAGATCAAAGGCTTCTCCTCACTGCTTCTTTCATCGTGCACATCAGTAAGCCAGCATTACCTGCAAATGTGAAAACACTGGCAGAATTATTAAAATTCACTCCACAGGGTTTCTAAAGACATTTGTTCAGTGCAATGAGTCGGGGGGTGCTTTGCTCCAGTGCCTGTCTAGGCTTGGAAGTCCCTTCATTTCAGTTCTCTGACACTGGGAGGGCCTGACAGCATCAATGAAGGAAGAGGTTTGAACTCCCTGGCTTGGTCTGAGCCTTGTCCACAGCACAGTGGGTCTCCCTCCCAGCTTGGAATGCCCTGCAATTCAAATCAGCCCAGTGTGGCTCGATCTTTGGGCTCTGGAATAAACAGATGAAACTTTGCTCTGGGTGGTTTGTGTGCTCTTTGACTCTCCTGAGAGCAGAGAAGAAGGGAATGATGGTGATCAAACAGAAAAGGAAATTACAGCATGCACAGGTGGTTACAGCAGAAAGCAAAAGCCTGTGTAGGGTATGTCTGTATGAACAGGGTTTTACGGGGAGACAGAGCTTGTGGGGTGGAGGAGGGAAGGGTGTGCCTGTGGTATGGGGTTAGAGGTCAAAGGTTTACACTGGTAGACATGAATTCTACTTTGCTTTTCCTAGAACTTTTTTTTTTTGGTAAGGATCTGCATGTCATTGATTTTAATTGCTTAAAAACCTGCTGGAAGGCTCAAATCGCACAGATGTAAATTCACAGTAATGATGCTGAAGTCCCCAGTTGAGCAGCAGGTCCACTCTGCAGGGCTGGACTGCTGGGTGTGTAGTGCTGACTTACTGCAGACTGCTTTGGTTTGGGCTGGACCTTAAACTCATCCTGTCCCACCTCCTGCCACAGGCAGGGACATCTTCCACCGGCCCAGGTTGCTCCAAGCTCCATCCCGCCTGGCCTTGGACACTTCCAGGGATGGGGCAGCCACAGCTTCTCTGGGCAGCCTGGTCCCTCTGGATGGCATCCCTTGCCTCCCAAGTGTTGACTGCCCTACACACCTTGATATCATTGGCAAACTTGCTCTGATCCCAATACCAGCCCCCAAGGAACACCACTCGTTGCTGCTCTGCACCTGGACATTTGAGCCAGTGGCCACAACTCTTGGGTGTGACCAGCAGCCAGTTTCTTGTCCACCCAGTGGTCCACCAGTCAAATCCACACCTCTCCAGTTGAAAGCCAAGCACGTTTGTGGGACAGTGTCAAATGCCTTGCACAGGTCTGGCTGGATGAGCATCACCTGCTCCTCCCTTGTTTAGCAATGCTGTGACCCTGTCATAGAGGGCCACAAAATTTGCCCTAATTACCTCCCAGTTTTCCATGGGACTGTCTGTGCAAGCTCATCCAGCTGCTAAATGGGGTTGAATGTTTTGTCCCTTACTAGTAATAATTATGCCAGTAATGGGCTCCTGTGTCTCTGGAGAGTGGAAAGTCTAATTTGCTTCTGAGCTCAGCTCGAAGGTAGAACTCTTACTGAACTGGGAGGAACTCAGCCCTTATAATAAATGTAGCTTTAGTTCACATTAATAGCATAAAAATTCACTGGTCTTCTGAGGGAGAATGTTGGTCTGATGTTGAATCACTCTGTTTATATTAAAGCAAATTTGAACAAACAAACCAAACCCCATAGTGGCTTAAGTTGGTATCAGTGGGCTTTATGGCAGATCAAGCCTCATGGATGTGACATCAAGTTGTTGCCCAGAGACTGTTGTTTATCTCTTTGCATAAATTCTTACCATGTATCTGGATATTATGACTGATCCTGATCAGGTTTATCCCAGTGGGTGACTCAGCACTGGACAGAACTGCCACCCATTATTGTGGCCTCAGTGGGAGCTTCTGGTAATTGATGCCATAATTGAATCTATGCCATGTTGGCCTTGGCCAGGCTTTCAGGGATGCTCGTGGGGTGATGAAACCTATGTTGACCTGCATATTGAAAAGAGCAGAAATCCAATGAATCACACGTCTTTTAATATACCTGTGGAAAGGAGGAGAGTTCAGGCAGGAGAACATCAGGACTTGAGTGTGACACTGAGATGTAGAAAAAAAAAGCATTTTTACAGACAGTTGGAAAAGTTAAGAGAAACTGATAAGCAAACTCAACCCTGGACAAAAAAAGGGATTGGCAGTCCTCTCAATGTCAGTATTGCTCTAAAATAAGATTTGCAAATCTCTATCTAATTAGGCAGTTATTGTACTGTACGCTAAACAAACACTAATTATTAAACATGGAATTCATTGAAGAATAGTAGATGTTTCTAAAACTCTTAATTTACTTAGGTTGGGAAAAAGAAATTCTGAATGATCAATATAACCTTCTCTACAAGAGCTACCTTTGCCACTGATACATGCCAGCATCCAGGAACTATGATTATCTTACTGTTTCATAATAGATGGTCACAAAATGCACCTCAGCCTTATGTCTTTGCATGTGTGACTCACTGTAAGATCAGGGTTATTGCCTGTTTGTAGGACCCTGTGCCTTATACACAGGTAAAGCTGCCAGGGAGTTCTTGAATGTGGCAAGTAAACCCATAGGAGATAAATTTAGGATTTCTCTAATTGAGAACCTTGCTTAAAAATTCTGGTTAGTGATGTACTCGGCAACACTGCAGGCTGAAACTCGAGAGCAACAAGCATTTCCCTGCCCTTTCCCTCCTCTCCTCCCTTTCCTGGCATGTAGAGACATAAAAACACACAGCATGATGTAGTGCTGACCCCAGTGCTGTGTATGGCAAGCCTCTTGTATTTTTGATTTAACTGCCTTCAGAATTAAAGGTCAGACTGTGATTCAATAAAATGCACTTTTAGCTCTCATGGTTTTGAGAAAATTGAATGCTGTTTAAGTAAGCCTTTGAAGTCAGGGCCCAAATTTGGAAAACTATGGTTGAACTAAATATGTGCAAATAGCTCAATTTCTGTCAACTAACTTATGTTGCAAAGGCCTGTTCTGATATGACACTTGAGAAACATGTTTTGACTTAAAAGGTGGAGGGTCACTGAGGTGGAATGGAAGGGCCTGTTTGAGTTGGGAGCCTTCACAGGTGGGCTCTTCCTCAGGTTTCTCCATACACTTAAATCCCTCAAAGAAGAATATGATCTATTTAGTGTCCAAAAAGGATCATAAACAGAAGTCTGGGAGAAAACATGTAATATATTGGGATCTTTCTAGGAGCATTTTCTAGCACGTGCTGCTGCCTGTGGGCATCCATTCACTTTTACCAGAGCATCCAAGAGGTGTCCACTGGAGGCATGAGTTCTGGGCAAAGGGAAATGATAGGCTTTTTTTGGAAGAGCTCTCAAACAGTCCCTGACAGCCTTTTATTTTTGGTATATAAAAAAAAAACACCTCATCAATAATTACTAGGCTATATTTGGAAAATTCTATGTCTGATGTGAGCAGGAGGCTTGGCAAGGAAGAAAAGAGTTTGTATTCTGCCCAGAATAAATTTAGCATTTCTAAGTGCTTTGAGTCTTCCCTTTGCAGTGGAGCTTTTTGTCTTTTAATCCTCCTTCCAGCAGGTTTGAAGATACTCTCCTTTCAAGACATTTTTTTTCCCCTCTGTCTTTCTCACTGGCTTTTCTGAGTGGCTTCTTCTGTTGAGTTTGAGAGTGATTTTCTTATTTCCTGAAATGAAGCATCCTTCTGAATTAGTCAAGAGCCCAAACACTGTGGAAATGGGTGTAATTGAGCCTATAAAGAGGAGCTGAGTTGCCTGACTAAATGCTTTACTGAGTTGAGACCAAATAATGGCACTGTACTATAAGTGGGTCTGAAATTACTTAAATTTGATTGCCACTTTGAGATGTTCAGGTGATGAATAAGCTCTTCAATGTAGATCTTGTGACACCCTCAGTCTCAGGCATCAGTGGCTCTTGTTTTTCATACTCCTGTTACTTCAGAATTTGCTTCATCTTCTTGTGTCCAAGCCCACCAAATTGGTTATTTTAAGAGCTACAGCTCATTGAACATTAATAATAAAAATATAAATCTCAACTTAGCTACCCTTCCTTTAGTCTGAAGGGTGCAGGGTCAGAGCTGATATAATTTTTAGGACGTTGAAGTGAATTTGGTCATTAGTTCAGTCATTAATTCCTTCTCCTGCTGTTGGCCTGAGCCTTTGCCTTGTTTTCATATTCTGTTCTTCATTCCTTTAAGACTCAATGTCTTTCTCTGGACGCAAGACTTTTGCCAGCTGAAGCAGCTTCTTCATCTGTTTTGAAGACAGATGGACAATTAGCTTATAAGGAAAAGGAAAGCATAGCTTTTCAAACTATAATCTCCTTTAATCTCTGGATTAACATAGGGAGAATTATTGCCCTGAAAATGACCCATTAAGGAGATCAGTTGGAGTGGCCATTGCTGTATTTTTCTTATGGCAAAGTAATTTCATTATTATTATTTCCATCTGTGTGTGAGCTGGGAGGAGACATTGCTCAAGAAAGGAGGGACACACACTTTTCCACACATCCTACATACATGATCACTTTGAAATAAAGCACTTGGGACTTCAAGGGAAAGGTGGGAACTGTAAAACAAGGAGGAAGAGGTGGTGCTGTGAAGACAGTTATCCTAATTACCCTGAAGAGTGCAGGTTCAGCCTGTAAGGGACATGGGAATGTATATTATAAACAAACCAAAAAACAAACACAAACCTACTTAAAACGAGTTAGAGCTGAATCTTGGGAAGCAACTGTGCCAGTTCAGAGGGGCTGAGAGGGCTGTGCTTCAGAGAGTTCTTGAGGAGCTTCTTGTGATACATGGAAGACGCTGTAGGTGTCCAAATAAAGATCTTCTGTGGCACTGAATGGGACTTTGTCTTACTGAGATGTTAGGAATGTTCATGTTGGCTTGTGGGTAAGAGACTTCAGAGACCTTCCTCCTGCTCCCAGCTTGAGATCCAAGTAAATCAACTGACCTCTGTGTGCCCTGGTTTCCCTTTCTGTGAGTGTGAACAATGCCGCATCTTCCCATGGGTGTGAGCAATGGTGCTTCTCCTCATGGGTGTGAGCAGTGGTGCTTCTCATGGATGTGAGCAATGGTGGTGCTTCTCATGGGTGTGAGCAGTGGTGCTTCTTCTCATGAGTGTGAACAGTGTGCTTCTTCTCATGGGTGTGAGCAATGGTTCTTCTTCCCATGAGTGTGAGCAATGGTGCTTCTTCCCAAAGTGTGCAGAGGTAGAAGGTGGGCAATGCAGACAGCGCAAGTGAGCCTGGAAGTGTAGAACTGGTTGAGAACCTGCACTGCTGGGGAATGACTCCCACTCCTCCTCTGGCTGTGAAATAGGCAGTAAAAATGGGCAGTCTGGAGTGTGGTTTAAGGGGTTTGGTGGATGAACTGGTCTGAAACACTTTATCTTTGCTCAATTCATACCTTCCAATATTTACTTTGGATTCAAGCGACCTGTATTTTGTACCCTGCCAGAAATTTCTTTTCTTTGTTGTCATTCTGCCTTCTGTTGCTCCTTGGAGTTGGGAGTGGAGTGGTTTCCCAGTCTTTCACCTATGAGTTGGAGAAGAATGATTTCACTGTTAAGAGATTCAGAAGAACTAAGAAATAAGCTTGTGAATGTGCACCTTAAGTCCCTAAAAGGAAAAAAAAACAACCAAGAAATGGAGGGAAATTGTATATCTCCAGAGGGACAGCACTTTAGCAATGTGCTCATGCAATTCATCACTGAGGTGACAATACTCCAATGATAAATTAGTAATATATCACTGGAATGTTTTCACACCATTGATATATTGGAGATCATAAACCACAGAGAGGGACAGCAGATTGCAGACTGAGGGGCCTGCCAAGCCCTTCCCAAGCCTTTCCAAGTTCTTCTATTGGGAGAAGTTGTCAGCAAGGATGCTGAGATGTTTCCATTCCTGTGTGCAGTTGGGTGTGTGCACCCCCATGGAGCCTGGGTGGGAGCCTTGCCATGAAGATTCCTGGATCTGATAGCAGGCAGAAACTCTTCATAAATGGTTTGCTGACTCACAGTCTGGGCCTTAGAGCAACAGTAAATGCTTAAAGTTATTTACTTTTGATTTTTAATGCCTCTGGAAGACACCATGAAATGTTCTTGGCCTTTGACATCTCAGTGTGCAAGGAGTGGGCCATGTGACATTCTCCAAAATGTCATGCTTGGATAAAAAGGTTCTCTCTCCATGGCAGTGCACACTACTCCTTCTCTATCAGCAGGTGGTTACACTGCAATGTCACAAGCCTTTCTCCCTCTCTAGAGATTGTTTCAAAGATTGTTCAATAACAGTTATACATTTACTTTTCCCAGTATCCTGATTTCTGCTACTTTGTGCGTACATTGTCCACAGTGTCAGTAGGAGATTTACAAATAAAACAGTTTTGCTTTTATTTAGGTTCCCACTCTCCTCCCCCATCCTTCAGCTGCTCCCTCAGTAACTCTCCAAACCCAGCCTGTGTAGCCCTCAGGATAAGATGCTGGGCAGGAGTGCCCCATGACCTGAGCTCACTGAGTTCCTTCTCTGCTGTTGTGTTTGCAGCCAGCTCACTCTCACCTGATGCTCTCCCAGGTGTTTGTTTTCAGCTCTCTACAATTACATCGTTACTTCCTGGAGAGGCACCAGCTTTTTCTTTGTGTGAGGGTTGCATTAGGCAGCTGTTCCTGCTTGCAAACACTGCAACAATGCAAATTATGGCAAGTCTTTCCATTGGCTTGAATTCAAATTGCTTTTGACTGAGTTGATCTTCTTGTTGAACAGAAAGGGATGATGGTGTCAATAATATGAAAATAGCTTTTTCAGTATCTTAGGAATCACCTTTGCTAGAATGAAATGCATTGTGAACCTGGGACTCTCAGCCATGAACCAGTCAAGGAAGCTCCAACCCTTTTAAAAGCTTCTTGGGTCACTTCTCCTCTACGACCTCTACTACTGATCAAGGTATCAAGTCATTGAATTGCCACAAACAGTCTCCCTGAAAGCAATAGTAAGTCATGACCCACTTTATGGTCGAGCACAGAAGGCAGAGAATTCAGCAATGGTTGCAATGGTCTTAGGTTTTATGAATGCTTCATCAGCCCTGCAAAAGGCAGCTGGGGGGCACAAGTACTTGATGCTTAAAGTATTTTATAAATCTAGGACCAAATTCTTGGTTATAAGACTCCAAATACCTTCAATTACCTTCCCTGGATCTTGGCTACTGATCAAGTGATGCTGAGTCTTGATCAGCATGAGCAGAAAGGAGTTTGGTTATTTACAGAGAAAACATAACCTTTTTGGTGTGTGTGGGAACCAGAGTGCAACCAAAAGCCTGGACTGTGCTCCTGCTTGGCAGTTCAGAAGGACAGATGCAGCACTCAGTCCACTTATGTGTCCATTTACTGCAACTTCCGCGTGCAATTTAATAGCAGCTTCAAAGCCATGTGGCTGTGGAGAGTGGGCTGTGCTGAGGGGTGGGGTGGGGTTTTTGTTTACTCAGTTTTTATTGTGCAAATGCCTTTGCATGGAGAACTTCTGGCCCTTCACCTCGTGAGCAGCGTGCCCTTGTCTCTGTGGCATTGTGGGTTCTGTAGATGTGTTTTGCTTCATGCTTTTCTGAGCACAGATTAATTACACTGTAATTCAGAGTAGATGGACTTTTAAAGCATTGGCTTTATTAGAATGAATATGCTTGAAGCGTAGCAAAATAAGGTCCACTTCTCTGTATGTTAGTGCCAGAGCTCATCAGAGCATGTAAAATAAGTCAGCACTGTTTTGGTTTTGGTTTTTTTTTAACCTGATTCATATTAAATCCTTCTGTTAAAAGAACTTCCCCAAGCCTGGTGTAAAGGTGGCAGCTCTTGCATCTGTCTGGAATCAAACCACTTGTGCTGGTTTAGAGTTAAACCAGCAGGAGAAACGAATCCAACTTGGAATGGGATTGCAAGTCAGAATAACAAGTTAATAAAAAGATCACAATAAATACACTGATACAGAAGGAAAATCCGTTTGACCCACAAAACCAGCTGTACAGCCCAGCCCAGTGGAGCATGAGCAGAGTGGAGCTCACCAACCCCTGTGCTGAGCACCATGTGGACCCCCTGAGTTCAAAGTAAAAAGAAAAGAAACCCACTGGTGAAGATGATGGTCAGTCTGGTCCAGAGTGGCAGTCCCAGTCCTGGTAAAGCTCTGCTCCTCCTCTGGATCTGACGAGAGATCCCAGTCCCCAAACCACAACTTATCTCTGCTTGGGCTCAGATGGGAACACCCAGTCCCTCCCCCAGGGTGGGGAGTTTCACAAGGGGGGATTTACTCTGTGAGGCCAATCCTGGCATATTTTCGGCATCCCTGATGGCCCCTGAGCAGACATGACCCCTCAGGTGGGCATGAAGATAGGAAAACTTCTTTATCCCACAGAAGTTCCTAAACACCCCCCTGTCCCCTGAGGGGTGGGGTGTGCCCTGGGCAGCTGCTGCCAATGGTCCATGGTGAGCAGTTCATGAGAAAAGTGACACAGAGGGTTTAGAATCCACCCCCACCCAGTGACAAACTGGTCCTGGCTACTGTAACCAGGACACCACCTTTTTAGTATCTTACAATGAAAATGGGCTGGGCTGGGCTGTGCATGGCTTCAGAAGCCTTTCCAACCTCACTGAGGTGCTTACAGCATTGAAGTCTGCAGTCAGAGCACTCTGTTCTCTGCAGGTGTTCTCTGAACAGCATTTGTCACTGGTCTGATGTCTCTTGGTTTGGCAGATTGTCGGTCCAGCCTGTGGCTGGGAAGGTGAACAGCAGTTGGACTGGGCAAACAAATGAATGGCAGTGCTTATTCTTGACTCACAGAAGGTCCAAATATAATGTTGAAATATAGATGTGATATAAAATGAGTCCAAGAAAATCTTAATATGCTGAGCTGCTCTACATCTGTATCCGGGGGTTAGAACCAGGCTGCCTTTTTGCTGTAGACCATGTGAGGCACCGTGTGCCAGGCAAGGGAGCCCTGAGACAAAGAGGCTGCCCAGTACATCAGGAGGAGGGGATTAGAAGAAAGGCTTTTGTCCATAGGAAGACAGAAAAGTTAAAAGATTAGCCTAAGGAGGAAGTGGAAGGAGGCTGAGGCAAAAGCTGGGAATTGGTATGAGATCGTTGGCATCGGAGTGATCTCTGCTAGTTCAGCAGTGATCCCATCACAGGTCTCCTTTCCTGCAGCTCACCAGTTTTGTGAGAGATGTTAAAGAGAACAAATTTCCCAAGCACTGCACCTGGAATTTTTCCCATGAATCCCAGAAGTTCCATTATAGTGAAAAGGCTGGGTCCATCATTAAGGTTTCAGAAGAATGTGAATACAGGTTTTATTGTCAATAGTTCCTGATGTGAATTTTGCTTTTGACTTTTCCTTGCTGGGGAAAGTGGAAACTGTCAATTGACTATTTTTCTGGGTGTCAGATGAATTTATATCCAAGTAAACTTTCTGCATTCACAGCTTCCCTAAGCAAAGAATTCCACAGGGCAACTGAGTGAATCATGGAACGCTATTTGTTTGCTTTAAACATTCATGGTGATAATTCCACTACTTCCTTTCTAGTTTTTATGTTGATAGACAGGGTGAGCAACCACTTCTACCCTGTCTGTGCTGCTCCAGGCTTACCTTCCTCTTTGTTTGTTCCATCCCAGGATGAAGCGCATTTGGTTTAAATATTCTTGAGATAACTTTGATCATTGCTATTCTTCTCCCCTCTAATTTCAGTAGATCCTTTTGCAGTAGGTGAGAAACAAAGCTGCACAAAATGTTGAAACTGTGGGCTCCCCATGGATTTATTCAGCGCCATAATGATGCCTCCTGTTCTGTTCTCCACTCCTTCCTAATAATTCCTAACATGCTATTTTCTTTCACTGCTACTGAGCATGGAGCTGACACTTTAATTGACCTATTATAGCTTCATATATCTACTATTTTCCCCAAATGTTAACAAGTTGCCAGATCTCATCAACCCAGGATTGCTTTTCCTCTTGAGTGCACCACTTCCCATGGATCAGCACTGAATTCCCTTGCTTTCTGTTCATGCACTCTGTATTCCTGCAGTCCATTTGCTTGTCCTTTGCAGGCAGATTATACTTGTTTAAATGTCTTGTTACAATGACTTTGACATCTGACTTTTTCACCAACATGAAGACTGAAGCCATAAGGCTTGAAAAACCCCCAAAATTAGCTACCCTGAAAAGTTGTTAATTCTGAATTAAGGTTGCTCATCTGAGTTCCAGTCCTGCTGTGTTTTACATACAAGTGGATGATACCTCTCATTCCTGAATTAACAAGCAGCAGCCAAATATTTACTGAGTCACTTATTCAGCTTGATTAAATGAAGAGAATATTAAAAAGGCAAGAAAAGAGGGGGGAATATGTGCAACAAAATCATTCAAGCTAAACAATTCTATCAGCTATTCAAGGAACAGGCTTTTGGCATTAGGGGTGTTGTTTGCTAATTGGATTTACTGTAGCAGTGATTGCAGAGTGTCTCACAGTTTTCTGTGCTTCAACACTCACCTCCAGTCTGAATGAAATCTGTTGGTGCTTATGGCAAGATTCCCATTTCCTTCAGAGCTGGGTCTGGCCCCTCTCGTGTAAGAGGTTGTTAGAAGATCTAAATAGCATAATCTTGTTTTCCAGCTCTTGTTAGAGCTGCTCTGATGTTTCTTTGTCTGTATCTTTCAGGAGATAACAGACAGACCATGTAAAAACCAGTTTGATTATTTTCCACTCCATACAGAGTAACCACAGAACATTTGGGAAATGATAAAACCTCTCACAATACCCTGAATTTTCAGATTTCAGGGTGAAGGGGAAAGATTTCAAAGAGTTCAAGAGTGAATGAAGAGCTGTGATTTGTGGTATGTGTTTATTTCTCCTCTGTGCTTACAATAAGTTCTTCTGTTGAGCTGCAAACTTAAAACCCAAAGGGAGTTTTCTCTTCTTTCATGTAAATCAAGTTTAATGTATGAATTCATTTGGTTGGTGACTGGCCAGACTCCAGGCCTAACTCTTCAGGGAATTGATTTTTATGATTAGTTTGTGGTTTTGAATTAGCCCAGTAGACACACCGTAATGGGGAAAGGAAGTTTTCAGCTCACAAGGTGGAGCATCTCGTGTGGTTCTGGGCACCCCTTCCATACCTCCCCCTGGGCACGAGGTGGGGGTTTCTCTGGTGGCCCAGGATGTTGGGGACAATGACTGCAGTCCCTGCTGGGAGCCCTGGACTGCTTTTGGCTGGGAGAGAGTTCCTGATCTTCACAGTAGCTGGGCAAGGGTTGTGTGCTGGATTTGTGCTGGGAAAGATGCTGATAACACAGGGAAGGTTTTGTCACTGCTGAGCAGGGCTGACACAGAGCCAGAGCTCCTCATCCCCACCCCACCCCACCAGGGAGGAGGCTGGAGGTGCACAGGGACTTGGGAGGGGACACAGCTGATCCCAGCTGACCCAAGGGGTATCCCAGACCATATAAGGTGTCATGCTCAGCATAAGAAGCTCTGGAAGAAGGAGGAAGGGAGAGGTGTTTGCAGTAGATGGCTTTTGCCTCCCCGAGTCACTCCTACAGGTGGTGGAGCCCGGCTGTCCTGGAGTGGCTGAACACCTGCCTGCCCACGGGAAGTGGGGAAGGAAGTTTTGTTTAGCTTGCACATGGGGCTTTTGCTTTCCTCATTAAATCCCTGGGGAAAAGGCAGTCTTGTGCTTGGTGCAGGGACAGGAGTGTTACTGTGTGCTGGTGGTTTGAGCCCTGCTCGCTTCCATAAATGTGAAATCCAGGCAATAAAACGAAAAGCTTATCTAACACACTGATTAGGAAGCAACCTGTGTTTTAGGACCTCATTTGATCCCTGACCCCCTAATAAAATGCTTATTCCTTCAAGTAAAACGTTCTCAATTCTAACTCCTCTCAGCTGCTTCCAGGGTCCCCTTGTCTACTCTGTGCTTTCTCTGCTTTTTACCTTTCCCCCTCTGAAGCTCATTGCTTGTGATGGTTCTCCCTTTACCCATCACTTCATAAATCTCAAGCCTAAATTTGAGACTTGTGAATTTTGAGGGGCACTTTGATGTTTGACAATTATTCATACTTTTTATATTGATACTGTATTTCTCATTCAGAACATCTTTGATTCCTCTTATTCGAGTTGCTGTTCTGCTTTGATCTGTACCATTAGTGAGTTCTTATTCTGTGTGTTGATACCTTTTTCTGTGCACTTGTACAGGTCTTGCCACTTGGCTATTGATTTTCTCTTTTTATTTTTGTTTGAGATTCCTTCTCTATCCTTTAGGTTTGTTGTTTTGTTTTGTTTTTGTTTTGTTTTTGTTTTTTTAATTAAGGGTAATTGTTTCTCTTTTTTCCATATATTTGATTCAGTATCTTTCCCTTAAGCTGATTTCCCTGGAAAGCAGCCAGTGAAAAAAGAAGTAGGCAAGACTAGAATTAGGTTCAGGAGAGTTTTGCTTTAAAATGAGATCACAAGTAAATCCAACCCATCCCTCTCTCAGTCTCTTCCTGTTTACCCCCAATCCCCCCAACCTCTCAGCCTCTCATTCCTTCAGAGCAGCAGTTTTGCACTGCTATGTCTCCTCTTGTTATAACCAGGAGTTTAGGAACTCTGTGTCCCTGATTTCCTGGGCAGGTTATGTCATCGTGATGTGCTGCTGCCTTCAAATGTCATCTTGCTCTGGGAGACAGTGTTTCCAGACAGAGAGAAGGAAGCAGATTGCAGAGCTTTGTTTTGTAGCCTGGTCCCCTGCAGATGTGGCATCCCAGCACTTCTCTCTTGCACAGGCTTCCAGTGGCTGACTTGAAGGGAATCTCTTGATTACTCTGTGCTTTGGTTCTCTTTCAGAGCAACAAGGCTGATGAGGGCTCTTCTGTTTCATCAGAGAAATCTGAGCTGGATGCACACAGAGCTGGGCTGAGGTGCAGGAGTGTTGGAGGCCACACAAATACCTCATGTGGGCTGTAAATTTTGGCTGACAATTAGGATTTTTTCCTTCCTATTTATTTTATTTTATTATGGCTGGCAGCCTTGCCAAGAGTTACCTCATGCTACAGGAGAGATCAATCTGTGCCCAGGAGCAGCAGTGGCTTATCAGGCATCCCTGCCTGGGGATGGCACAGGGAGTGTTGACCCTCTGCAGCAGCCCCTGCAATAAAGGCTCATTATAGGGCTCACCTCAGAGCTGCAGGCAGGATCTTTTAAAGATCTGGGCTCTCTTCAGTCAAGTCAGACTCTCCAGACTGCCTGTTTGACACATCTTTGCCTTTTTCCCTCCATGCTTCAGTGTCTGTTCCTTCTCACCAATCAGAGTATTCATGGTCAGCTGATAAAACTGGGAAAATGGAGTATTCTGGTCAGAGGTATTGATCTGGTACTTTATAATAAATGTTAGCAATGTTTAATTTCTTGTTGTCAGCTTTCATTGTGCTAAAGAAATCAATTCACTATTCTCTTCTCCATTATTTAGTTATCTAATAAGCTACTTTGTAGTCCACTCAAAATCAAATTTTAAAGATGAATCACTGTAAGAATGGAGAGCATGCAAACCCACATGCATGAGAATTATCTCAAATCCATAGGAGGTGGCTGCTGCACTTCTTTTGAAGTAGAAATGAATTTTTTCTTCTCTCCTGTTTTTAAAGAAGTCAGTAATGCAGATTTTCTGTCCATTCACTGAAGTCCACAGGATGTTTGCTGTAGCTTGTTTTCTCTCATTTAGCCTCATGTATTATCCAGCCTCCTCTTGAATTTTAATGCCAAAGTAATACCTTGGATGTTTTCCCCTTCCTACCCCCTCACTCTACACCAAATTAATCTTGAAAAGCAAAGACAGCAGCCTTGTAGGATAGAAAGGTAGAGTCAATATGTATCTTTTTAGTTTGTCTTTCCTCTCCACAGACAGCCCCTTGTCGTGGGGGAGAAGTCCTTTGAGGTTTTGAGCTGTGCTGGTGATGGAATGTGCCTCTGGTGGGGTCTCCCTTGCTGGTCGGGTCTCAACTGAAGGGTCAAAGTCAGTCCATGGGCAGGTTGGGCTTGCCAGCCTCCCAGCAACCATCCTAGGAGGGCAACTGTAACTCCAAACCCGGGCAGATGGAGCTTGCTCAGCCCTGTCAGGCCATCCATCTAAGAGAAGGATACTCTAACCAAACCTCCATCCTGAGGACCTCATTGGCACTGTCCAAGCTTGCTGGGCCCTGGGAGATGAACCTTAGGTGAAGCAAGAGCAAGGCCTACAAGAGTTAACTGAATTAATAAAGGTCCCTTGCTCTGTTAGAAAATTGCCAGATGCTGGTTCTGCCTGGTAGCTGGTGGACAACGTGTCCTGTTCTATGTCCTGGACCAAAACCTTAGAAGACTGCGAGGAGTGCTATAGGATAAACCCAGTGGTCATAAATCAGGGGAACATGGACATTTGAAGAAGGGAGGAAGGCCTTGAGCCAAGGAGGTTTGCAAGCTTGACCAGCCAGGACACCTCACAAAGAAAGGTGGAGAGGTCACAGTGAGAAAGAGGAGAAGACAACCCCGGAAGAGGCTGAAGGTTGGACAGACCACCTAAAACTGTGCCAAGAGAAGACCTTGGAAGGCTCTGCCCCAAGCTCTGCCCAGACTCCACCCTATGAATATGATAATGAACCATCACAACTTCATGAATATGTATGTTAAGATGTTGTAATCTTGACTGTCAACTGGATAAATCACCTGGTTTCTCACTGAAACTTTGGAGCAGTTTGTGCCGTGGAACTGCCTCACTGCCCAACGTTGGCAACAAACACCTTTGGTGCTTAAAGCCCAAATTGTCTCTGGGCAGTTCATTTATTTTGGGCTTTTTGGCATCATAGGAGTAAAGGATGGGGCCAGTTCTGCCCACGCTGGGCCTCACCTAAAACATCCACTGCTCAGGCTTGAGGGATTCACCCACACTTGCTCAGCCCTGCAGGGACAGGTGAGAGACGGGATGGCAGGAGATGAGGGGCACTGGAAGCCACAGACCCAACCCTGCACACAGGTGGGACGGGACATTGAAGGGCAGGTGATGAGGGACACTGGGAGCTGCGGATCCAACCCTGCACGCAGGAAGTTCAGGACATGGAATGGCAGATGATGAGGTGCACTGTCACCCACAAACCCAACTCAGGACATTGAAGGGCAGGTGATGAGGGGCACTGGAAGGCGCAGACCCAACCCTGCATGCAGGAGGTTCAGAACATTAGTCGCTCCAGACTGACCCCGGAGATGACAGTCTTGTTCAGCAACATCCTGAATGACCAAGCAGCCTTTTCCATGGAGAGCACTGCTTGCTCCACACGGAGACGGGCCTCAAAAAGGTGGCCTGACCAAAGCTAAACTCCATCCTTCACCAGCTGCAGCCAACAGGCATCTTCTGATGTGGTCAAACCAAGGCAAAGAGACAAAAGCGCACACACACCTGCCTCCACAGGTGTGTTCAAATTGACACTGGCATCTTGGAACATCAAAACCATGTTTGATACTGCGGACAGTGGACACCCTGAGCGTCGTTCTGCAGGATCAGTCTGGAGGAGAAAAGACACCACAGGAAGAAGTGATGGCCAGAAGTAGGTGGCCAGCACCACCTACGGGGACTTTCTGCTGTGCTTTTGGCACCAGGACTTGCCCATCCCACATGGGCCTTCTCAGCCATCAGCGCTCGCTGTGAGCGTGGGGAGAGCCCCCCCAAAGCTTCATTGGCAAAGCCTGGCCATGAGTGATGTGACGAGTTTGTCTTGGCACTCGCCCCCAAAAAAGGCCAATGCTGTGCTCTCTGAGGCAGCTCCAAAGGCTGATTGTCCCTCACCCAGAGCACCCACCATGCCCTGCAGAAGCTGATGGCACGGGCAGCAAAGAGACGGTGCTGCACCTCCTTGTTGGTGGGTCACGTGGCTGCAGTTATTTCTTGTTGCTCACTTTGGCTGCGTTTTTTTTTTTTCTTTTTTTCTAGTTCAGATCTCTGGATTCTTGGTTTCAAAGCACTGGAGGCTGCAGCTTAATCCTGATTAATTGCCTGAAGAATGAAGTTTAAGAGAAATTAAATTGGTGTGGGTAAAGTAGGCAATTCTCAAACTCTGAGGAAGGGAAAAGCACTAATTTTTGAGGTTTTTTCTGCAATTGAAAGCTGGGTCTGTCTTTCAGGTTTATTAATTTATAAACCTGTTTGAAAGCATTCTCCTTGAAAATAACTTACAGCACATGTGTATTATTCCCCACAATTATTTCATAAAATTTATTGTCATTGCAAATAGTGCATTTTGGACACATTCAAGTTTAACTGAAACTTGACTTTCTTCCACAATTAGCTGAGCACAAAAGGCTCCATATACTTGGGTACACAGATAAATGAACCAACTTTACAAACATAACAATATTCTTCAGGGAACCACTTGCATTTTTGCATTAAGTAATTAATCATTTTGTATATTAGGAGAACTGCAACATAAATCTTTATAATGTAAATACACACTGAGCCACTGCTTTCTGGTCACAAATCAGGGCCCAGTGTGGCCATCACTCTATTTTTGCAACTTGCAAAGTAGTAAAATAAAAAGTTTATTGCAAGTTGGTAATAAGAAGGGGAGTAATGGCCTGGGAGGCACAAGGGTGAGCGAGCTCATGAGCGAGCACTTTGAGCTTCCTTATTGGTTTTAACCCTCTATAAATTTAATGGCTTCCTTTTAAATGCCTCTTAATGAGAAAAAACAGAGTGGAAGTTGCTTAATGGTGTTATGCTGAAGGCTTTCTTTTGTTATTGGAATGGAATGTGACAGTGCCCACCCAAAGCAAGTCAGTTCATGCCAGAGGTGCTTCCCCTTGGTGGGCTCGGTGTGAGCAGGAAGGAGGAGCTGCAGCATGTTCTGTGGCAAGGGCAGACACGGGGCTGGGGTGGGTTATGAGCAGGGGGGCACTCAGCAAGTGTGGCAGCTGAAAAGCCAGTTGTGCTTGTCTGTGGGGATGCAATAATTGCCCGTGGTTGTGTTAATTGGCAGTGGCAGACACTGCAAAGCTCATCAGCCTTTAGTCAGGGTCGGCATCAGTGCTGTGCCACGGGGGCTGTGCCAGGCACGCCGTGCCCTCAGCTGTCCCACCCTGTTCAAGGGCACAGGACCCTTCTGAGGGACAGGATGGAGCCTCCCAGGGATGTCTGGCCTGATGTGGTGAGTTGGTTTGGAGGGGTCCCCAGAAGAGCTGATTCTCATGCGCTGGGGATGGTCCCTCTTGTCATCCCACCCTGGTTTTTATTCTACAGTCTGTGCCTTTCCACATGTCCTCAGTTCCTCCTGAAGGACTGGGAATCCATGTGGGCAATATTCCATGTGGGGATGCTGTGCTTGAGTGGTGCCATGGAATCAATTAGCTCCAGTAAATAAACATAATTCCAGTGTTATAATGTTATCACTAATCATTTCTCAATAGCAAAGGAAGGGAGTTCTTCATTGTTTAGTGTTTGGATATCTGAGGGGTTTGGGAGGGGCTGGCAAATGATATTAGGACTAATGCAGAATATTATAGGGAAATTGCTCTAGAAGTTATAGCATGGAAAGGTTCTCACTATTTATATGCAAAAATGAGGAAAACGGGATTTAAAACTACTTTCAGTCTATTTGAATTTGAATCGTATCAAGTAAAAGCAAACAAAAACTCTGTGGAGAGAAGAGAATCTTCTTTAAACTTTTCATTGAAACAAATTGTCCTTTTTCACTCTTTTCTGATCAGTCATATGTTGCAACTGCACAGATTTTCCAAGGGTAAGAAGGCAGGTTTTTTTTAAGTTGGGAATGTAGAAAAAGAGATTAAAAGAGGGCTATGACCTGCTTTCATTTATGCCACTATAGATCAGATTTAAAATATCGATTTAAT
Source organism: Formicarius rufipectus (assembly GCA_013399695.1). NCBI lineage: Eukaryota > Metazoa > Chordata > Aves > Passeriformes > Formicariidae > Formicarius > Formicarius rufipectus. Next base: position 548,983 of record VXAU01002171.1, read on the forward strand.
TAGATTTGTCCTGATTTAAAGTTTAAACATATCGGAGTGCAGGGTCTGCTGAGGACACTGATGGTGCTCCTCTTCAGGACACCCAGACTTGGAGATGCCTATGTCTTTTGTAGACTATCCCCAGCCAGAAGGGACCCACAAGGATCAATGTCCTCAGAATAACATGGGGAGATGTCAAGAAAAATCTCTGTAAATGTTCTGAACTTCTGCCCACAGCACATCTCAGAAGAATTTCTGTGAATAATGTTCCACACGCCTTTCTTTGCTTTATCCAGCTGTTCACAAAGCAAATGTTTCCTTCCTCCTAAGTGCCTCCTTTAAAAAAAAAATTCATCTTAATGATTAACCTACAGGAATCTGACTTAATCACAGGAGCTGTGTCTGCTAATTGTGTTTTCAGCTTCAGTAAACACTAATGTAAGAGTATATATATTTATTTGACAGTTTTTATGATTTTACTGGTTGTTAAACTTTTATCTGCTTGAAATTAAGCCACTTTCCTACTTGGTGATAACAGGCCTCTGATTCTCACCAAGCTGAGCAGTTAGTATGGTTGATCATGCAGTGAATATGTAAATATTTCTGTGTGACCCCAAACAGCCCGAAGGTTAGATATGAATTAGATATTGCACTTAGGAAGGACTGAACTCACTGACAGTGAGTAGTTCAGTGGGCATTTCTGCTGCCTTGGAAGGCTGGTCCCCTCCTAGGGATGGAGCAGGAGATGTGATGCCTCAAATATTGGCCCAATTCTACTTGGCAGCTCCAGTTTCTGGTGGTGTTTGATCCACAGCGTGGCTGCCGAGTCCTGGCACCTCAGCTGAAGTGGCACTGCTCCATCTCTGCCCACAGGACAATGTATTCCCTCGGGGGAAATCACATCAGACAGGTTCTTCTTTCCTTCTGATCTTTTTAGAAAGGATTTGCTAAAGACATGAGAGGTGAAATGGAGGAACCTCCCAGGCACTTGTGGCTTTTGAAACCATCCCACTGCTTTACTGGGCTTGAGAACACTGGCCTGGTGTAACACCAAGGTGGGTTTGGGGTGGAGGGTCTAAACCTTGGTCTGCAGGTCACCAGGAAGGGGTTGTTCTGTCACTGCTCACTGATCTCTTCTGTGACACCCAGGGGTGTGGGTCACCTCTTAGTAGTGAGACAGAGAAAAATAGGAGTAGAATTTCTTAATATTCTCTGTGCATACAGAATAAGCCTTATTATACTTGCTATTAAATGTAACTATAATGCATTCCTGGGAGGAGAATGCTCAGCAATGTTATTTCTACCAACTTACTAAGTTTACAGTGCTGCAGAATGGAACCTCCTGCACATAAATCGAAGCAGGTAACAAACCTGAGCTCAGTGATGTGTGATGTTCACTCAGACCTCTGGCATTTCAAATTCCTGCCTGCAGGGACTGTAACTTCAGTATTTGATAAATCAGTGAATATTAGTATTTTGGCCCAAACTCTGATCTTATTAATCAAGGTAATATAGAGATACGTAAGATGATTGTAAAGGATTGCTGTTCATAAGCTCTTAAAGCCAGAAAGGACCTTTATATGTGATCATCTTGTTGACCTTCTGCCTAGCACAGATCACAGAATGTTGCTTGCTAGATTGAGACCCAAATCCATCAAGTGCCTTGCTCCAGTGCACTGTGGCCACAGAACCTCGTTGTTTCTTCAAGAAGACTTTAAAGAAAACATCAATTACTCTGAGAGCCACGACTGTCAGCTTATAAGTAAGAATCATGGAGTGATTTTGCTGAGCATTGTACCTTTGGGAGAGATTTTCTCTTTCCCCTGTAGCCCTTAAAGCTGCTATAAAGGCCATTTAATAGGCTGGAGGAGGACATCCTTGACTAACCACAGGCTGTCCTACATGACTCAGGCTGTTCCCTCAGCAGAGACAGCAGGAAGGGCTGAACCCTTGGTGGTGTTTGTAGGTGTGTGCCAGGGCAGTCCCTCTGGGCAGCAGGACACCCATGGAGCAGCACTGAACCAAAAGTGTGCTGCAATCCAGCAAGGCTTCTTCTTTGATATTCCCCTACTGTTTCACTTTATGTTTAAAACCTTGCCAGCTCTTAGACCAGTCCAGAATATGAGGTCCAGCATGGCTCAAAATGCTTTATATTCCTTTGTTCCCTTAATGGAGAGGGGAAAAAAAATTCTTTTCCTCTTTATGTATTTACTTATTTATTTTACTGAAAAGAGTATACTGGAACCAGTGTTCCATACTAGCTTAGTAAAATCTTCCTTTAAGTTAATTGGAATTGGAGATTTCTTCCTTCACATCCTTAGGGTTTGTGTCTGTGGTAGTTTTCAGGGCTCAAATTTAGGTGGTTTGTTACCTGTACTAAAGATGTCTGTGCTGTGGAGGGAGGGTTTGGTGGGGTCTGTATGAGCAGTTTTACCTTCCCAGCTGTCTCCTATGACATGCTGTGTTGTCAGGAATTTCTGTATTGCCAGTTTTCCTCATCATAAGCCCTTTTGAAAGAGCAGGTTCCTGGGAATACTTGGCATCACTGTTTTCCTCACTGAAACCACACAATTTTTAGCCCTCTTCATTCCCCCATTCTGATGGCACGGGAGCACTGCTGGGGCTGAGCAGGGCCTGTCTGCTCTGTGTGCAGACAGCTGTAGGGTCTTGTGAAGTCTGAATTGGGCAGGAGGCACTGATGATGGACACGTGGGCCACAGGACTTGGCTTTCTTCTCAAATCCCAAGCTGGTGCTCTTTGCTGACAGAAATGCAAGGAGGAATTTGGGTTGTCTTCCCAAGTTTCTGGTTCCAGCTGCCTGAGTGAGTGTACTGGTTTAGAATTAAATTGGCAGGAGAAATGAATCCAACCCAGAATGGGATTGCAAGTCAGAATAACAATTTAATAAAAGACCACAAAAGACAATGATACAGAAGGAAAATTCATTTGTGCCACAAAAACACCAGATGTGCAGCCCAGCACAGCAGGGCAGGAGCAGAATGGAGCTCACCAACACCTCTGCTGAGCACCATGTGGGCCCCCTGAGTTCAAAGTAAAAAGAAAGGAAGAAACCTGCTGGTGACAATGATGGTGGCAGTCTGGTCGAGGCTCTGCTCCTCCTCTGGATCTGATGAGAGCTCCCAGTGCCAAAAACCCAAGCTTATATCCACTTGGGCTCAGATGGGAACACCCAGTCCCTCCCCCAGGGTGGAGACTTCCACAATGGGTGATTTACTCTGTGAGGTGAACAATGGCATATTTTTGGCATCCCTGATGGCCCATGAGCAGACATGACCCCTCAGGTGGGTGTGGAGGCAGGGGAACTTTCTTATCTCACAGAAGTTCCTACGCACCCAGTTTGTACCCTGAGGGGTGGGGTGTGCCCTGGGCAGCTGCTGCCAATGGTCCATGGTGAGCAGTTTGGGAGAAAAATGACACAGAGGGTTTAGAATCCACCCCCACCCAGTGACAGACTGATCCTGGCTACTAAAACCAGGACAGTTTGCTCAGCTGTATCCAGCCAAGGACCAGACATGGAGACAAGAGATGATTCCCAGTTACCATTATGTACTTCCCTGCCTTGCCCAGAGCCTCCTTCCATCCTTGGCAAAGCTGAGAACAGCTTTGGTGTTGCTCCAGTTGTATTTAACTACCCCTGGCTTTCAGATCCTCTCCAGTGTCCTGCACATGCCCTACCACAGCACAGCTCTGGTTGTCTTTTTTTGCCTTATTGGATGTTCTGCACAAGGATCTGCATGGGATAGGAGGAAATAGGAACAGCTTTAAGATTCAGCTGCAGTGCCAAAAAGAAGCCTTTTGGGGGATATTACAGGAAAAGTGTACTCATGTCTCTTAGAAAGGTGCAATCCCTGGTGGATGTGGGTCCCTTGAAGTTGTAAGACAGTTGCCTTAGGCTGATAAGAGAACCTCCTATTTATTCTGATTTCTAGTCTGTTAATTGTTTGTCCTGCTGTCCAAAGACTTGGCTGTGAATGCTCTTGCACAGAGTTCAGTACTTTGATTTTATAGCACAGGACTGCTGAGTGTTTAAGGGAGAAAGAGCTGGGTTTTTTTCTCACATGGAGCAATGCAACTGAGATACATAAATGACTGGATTTAACCATTTTAAATTGAGCAATGAAAGAAAAATGTTAGTAATCTCTATGTATGGAAAATTTAGGTATTCAGATATTAAGGTTGTCTACACAGCTCTTAAAAATGTTAATATATAATTCCCATCATTTAATTCAGTCACAGGACAGAAGATAAGAAAGAGGAGAATGAATCACTGTCACAAATGCTGTTCCTCTGGAGCACTGACAAGGAAGAATAAAATAGGAAAAAAAATCATTAAAACAGGGAACCATTTAGAGTTTTGAATTTGGATTTCCTGTACTGAGAAGAAGCACATTTTGCCCCAGTACTAAGTTGGAGGAACATGTTCTGGCATTGCTGCATGAGCACATAAGGTGAAGAGGGTACTAATGCCACCTTCCAGCAACATTGTTCTGAATTGCAGTCCCTCCCTGCCTTCTGAAAGCAGCTATTTTTCAGTGAAAATCAATTATTTGTATACCCTGCAGCAGTGGAGCATGATTAGAGCCATGCACGTGGCTGGTTGGGTAGATCATTGGGTGAAGACTATTCAGAAAACTGGAGGAAGAAGGAGTGGAATCCTTTAGACTCACAACCAGTTCCAGGTAGTGGTGACACCTTTCAAAAAGGCTTGGTGTGTTGCTCTTCCACCTTTGCAGGCAAAGGGGTTTGGTGTTATCCACAGTTTGGTGGGATGGCACATCCTCCAGTCCTACAGTCCAGGACACAGAGGAGGGGGAGGTGTCTGTGTGAGGAGCAGCTGTGAGAGAAGGTCTGGGTATAATTACTGACTCTACTGCTTCATCTTAGAATATGAACCTTCCCCTTAGAGAGGGGTACATGATTTGATGGGCAATGGGATGTTTTCAAATGGCTTTTCTACACTTTAAAGTGGTACTAACAATTTCTTTTAAAAACCAATTACTATGAACTGGGGGGATATGCTGAGTTTACCACTGCTGATTGAGGACCCTAAGTCTTGAGTGGTCTGGTCATCAGAGCAGACCTGTGTAAGATAGGCTACTGTTCCTGCTTCCTGGCCCTCTGTTATCAAAAAGAGGGGAAAAATCATTAAAAAGGGGGAAAATCTTCAGGAATTTTGAAATAAGTCACTTCATTAAGTGTTTTACCCTCTTGTCTTGTCCCTTCAGGGCAGTAGAGTTACAACAGTCACAACTGTGCATTGTGCCTGTATTTCTCTTGCTGCTTTTTTAATACCAAATGCATTTTTCTGGTTTCTCGAGAAATGTTTTGCTTTGAGCAGAGGCAGTCCCATGTTCACATTTGCCCTTTTTTTCACCAGGTGTCTCCCCACTCAAAGCAGTGACATCTCTCATGGAGCAAGGTGCAGCTCACCACAGAGAGTGTCCTCTGGACAGGGTGCTCCTTGTCCAAGTGGTGTTCATTTTCCATGAGACTTACAGCAGAAGTCCATAGAAAAAGAACCATAGTAATAATGCTGGAAATTATTAGAAGGAAGAAAGGTCTTGGAGTTAGAACTAGGGCAAGGACTCGGCAGAGGCATCTCAGCTTTCTCCAGGTTGACTTTGTAGGTCCATGTTTTACTTCCATTTATCCACCCTGACATGGCAGTATATTTTCCCCTAAGTAAGGCCTGGAATCACAGCGATGACCTCTGCAAATGTAGGAAATGGCTTCTGTTCCCAGTGGATTGCAGGAGATAATTGCCTGTGGTAGTACATAAGGATAATGTGTGTCCATGCATCCTCAGGTGCAAGTGTGCTTTTGAAACAGAAGAAAGCTCTGTTGTTTTTCATTTTCTCTCTTGAAACACATTACCCTGGCTTTGTATTCAGGCTGAGATGTAGTTGTGTCATTCCCTGGATGATGTCATGCTTCTCTGAGGTTCTTCTCCCTGGGCTATTGCAGTTTTTTTAAAACCCTCAGTGCATTTATATCCTGCAGCTGGACTTGTCTGCAAACGTGCATGGAGAATTAATTGTTCCTTCCTCAAACATCCTGATTGCTCAGTGGTGATGGCTAAAAAGTAGTTCAGCTCATCTCTGCGGGCCTCTGTGATCCATAAAGCTTAGAGCCCAAAGAACAACACAGAGACACGTGGTTTGTGAAATAGGTCAGAAGAAAAACTCCCTTTTTAGGGCTGTGTAAAATAAGAGTATGTGGTTGACCTGGTGCAGGTCATGCAATGTCTTCCAGCAGAGCTAAAGGGAGGCTTTAATTGGAAAAGCTTCGGAGTTGGAAGTCAGAGTCACTGTCTAAGGTGCCTCTGGAGCACATTTGCATTAGAGATGTGCCCATTTAATGTGTGCTGTTTGCAAACTGCCCGTTCTGGGAGGGAGTTGGCCTCGATGATCCCGGAGCTTTTTTCCAACCCAATGGATTCTCTGATTCTATGAGTGTTCTCTGTCAGGGATTGTTCAATTCTTTAACATGAAAACAGCTGATAAACAAGAAATTTCTTTCCTCTGCCTATGAAGACAGCAATAACTGGCTGAACTTGATGAACTTCTCTGAAGGGAATACACCTTTGCCCAGGTTTACTACTTACAGGAGTTGAATTCCAGCACTCCATCCCTGTTTCCATTCAGCTCTGCTACTCTCACAGCCATCCTTCAGCCTGCTGCCCTCAGCTGGGCTTTAATCGAACCTCCTAATGTTTTGAGATGGCTTTGTCTCTCCAGATATCAAAGCAGATGGGTTTGTAAGTCCCCTGACTCCTGCACCGTGCACATGGCTGTCCCTCCACAACGTGGGAGTGGGTAAAACAGGCAAAATGTCCCTCACCCAGGGCTCAGCATCTAAAGAAGTTCAATATTAATTGCCAAGTGGGTATTTTCTAGAAAAAGTGACTCAACATCATGACATTCTGTGCTTAGTACAGGGGGAAAGGGCAAAAGGAAAAGAACATAAAGCTGACAGGATTTTTAACAAAGGCCATTGAAGTTTAGGTAGATGAGTTTTATTGAAGTACCTGTAGAGGCTGATGGAAGGTGAAGTGCACAGACTGCTGATACATCACCAACCAAAGCAGCCAAAGTCCCTCAAGACTCAGACCTTGACAGAGGGATGGGGTTTTCTGAAGAGGCAGTCAGTGGAATTCTGAAAGGTCTGTGTAGCCTGGCTCATTGCAGAACTGTTCAGGTTGGAAGAGGCTTCTTGAGGTCGGCTTGTCAAACACCCCTGACCAGGCAGGGCCACCAACAGTCAGTTTGCCAGGATCTTCTCCGGGTGTCTTTTGAACATATCCAAGGATGGAGTTTCTACAACCTCCCTGGGGGCTCTGTCCTGCTGTTTGGTCACTCACAGAGTTAAAATGGTTCATGTTGATCCATTTGTGGAGCCTCCTCAGGTGCCTGTGCATGGCAGGACGACCCACTGGTGCATCACACTCTCCTCCCAGTTTTGTGTCCTCGGCAAACAAACCTGAGGGGCCATCCTGCCCCCACAGCCAGGTCGTGAAGGAAATTGCTAAACAGGATTGGACCCGGAACTTGTAGTTCCTGGCCTCCATCTGGACTGAGCACCACTCATCACCAGCCCCTGGACTTGGATGTTCAGCCACTTTTAAATCAACCTCACAGGCTGCTCCTCCAGACCATAGTCCAAGAGCTTCTCCATGAGGATCTAATGGGGAGATGGTGCTGAGAGTGCTGCAGCAGTTAAGGTAGGCAATAGCCACTGCTCTTCTTGTCTACCAAGCTATTTTTTTTATCCTAGGAGGGTTCTCAGGTTGGTCAAGTGTGACTTCTCCTTGCTGAACACACACTGACTACTGCTGATGTCCTCCTTGCCCTTCACATGCCTGGAAATGTTTTCCAGGAGTTTTTGCTCTGTCACCTCTCCAGGTGCTGAGATGAGGTTGGCCAGCCTGTCGTTCCTTGGGTCCTCCTGCTTGTCCTTTTAGAAGGCAGGAGAGACATTTGCTTTCCTCTGCTTCTGCTGGGTGGTGTGTTTTTCCATGAAGCTTTCTGCAATCAGCACAGGTAGATTTTCATTTCCAAGTAAATAAAGATGAAATAAGCAGCTTTCTGCAAAGGAAGGTGCTGATCTGTAACAATGACACAAGAAAAAGTGGGGGGATGAGGCAAACCTGGATTTGGAGAGCAGAACCACCATTGTTCTGCTGGGTCCTGCACTTTGGCCACAACAACCCCCTGCAGTGCAACAGGCTGGGACAGAGTGGCTGGAGAGGGGCCAGGCAGGAAGGGACCTGGGGGTGCTGATGGACAGGAGGCTCAACATGAGCCAACAGTGTGCCCAGGTGGCCAAGAAGGCCAATGGTGTCCTGGCCTGGATCAAAACTAGCGTGGCCAGCAGGAGCAGGGCAGTGATCCTTCCCCTGGACTCTGCCTTGGGGAGGCCACACCTCGAGTGTGTGTCCAGTTCTGGACCCTCAGTTCAGGAAAGATGTTGAGGGGCTGGAGCAGGTCCAGAGAAGAGCAGCGAGGCTGGGGAAGGGACTGGAGCACAAGTGCTGTGGGGAGAGGCTGAGGGAGCTGGGGGGGTTCAGTGTGGAGAAGAGAAGGCTCAGAGGTGACCTCATCACTCTCTACAACCCCCTGAAGGGAGGTCATAGCCAGGTGGGGTTGGTCTCTTCTCCCAGGCAGCAGCAATAGGACAAGGAGACATGGGCTGGAGTTCTGCCAGGGGAAATTTAGGGTGGATATTAGAAAGGAATTCTTTGCAGAGAGAGTGACCAGGCGTTGGAATGGCCTGCCCAGAGAGGGGGTGGATTCACCTCCCTGGAGGGTTTTTAAACTGAGATTGGCCGTGGCACAGAGTGCCAGGATCTGGTAAAGGGGCTGGAGTTGGATCAAGGGTTGGACTTGATGATCTCTCCAACCCAATCGATTCTGTGATTCTATGATTGTTCAATAATCCTCACTTATCAAATGTGCAGCAACCTTCATCAGTGCCAACAGTCTGAACTCCTGATTAGAAAAGACCTCATGGTGTCACTAAACCAGCATTGTGTCTGATCCTGGAGTCTGAGCTCACACATGCAAACTGCAGGCATTGGAAGGTGATTTTCCTTGCAGTGCCACTATCACACTGGTTTTCCTGGAACACCTGGAGCAGAGATTGGTTTTCACCCAGCACACAGGCAGCGCCACGAGCCACCACTGCCACAGCCAGGGCTTGTTGGATCCACTGCTCTGCACCTCCACAGCTTTGCTTCACTATGTGAAGGTGGAGACAACCTCTTGACGTGTTTTGTGGCCGTGTTCAGTGCCCAGGGAGTGTGGGAGGAGGCACCTGCAGCTTGGAAGGATGGAGAAGCTCACCCTGACTGTTACACTGCATACAGAAACACCCATTCCAGATCAATGGTGTGTGTTGTCAAAACATGAATGACTCAAGCTGTGTGTGCTCCAAAGCATGGAGTAACATTTCCTAGTTGTTAAAAATAAATCCTTGTTGAGCCCTGGATTCTGCAATTATGTAGAAACACAAGACAAGAATTTCAGACTTGTCTCTGTGCTGTATAGAAAATAAACACTGAAATTTCCCTTAGTAGCATTAATTTTCCAGGCTGTGTAACTTCAATTATTATGTTACAGGGGAAACAGTGGGAGTTATATTAGGAAAACTGGGTTTTTTTTCCCCCACCTTTGCCACTGATTGCTGGTGCAAGGGATATGAGGAGCATGTATTGTGCTGTATGAGAAACAAGGCCTCTCTCCCCAGGGAGCATTAATTAGTGCTTGGTGAGGCAGAATGCTGCAATCAGCTGATGTCAAGTTCTATGTGCATAGATAAGAAAGTGGAAGATTTACAAATAGAAAAAGCAGAGGAAGAAAACTGAGATTTTGATCTCGATCTTCTTTTCATACCTAAAAAGAAAATAAATATCCAGATGTTTGAAGTCAGAGATACAGATGTTGGGCCCTTTTGGTGGCAGCTGTCCTTGAGCAGATACATATTAATGAAGATTTGTATTACCTAGAGCAAAACAGGGGCCAGAGGACTGGTGAGGGGCAGGATTTATCAAGTCAGACTCCACAGCAGTGCTGTGCTCTTCTTCCCATAAGGAAATCAAGCATTGGATGTTGTTTTCTTCCTTTGTCTGTCATTTTCCAACACGTTTATTTTCCTCCTGCAGCAAGCCCTGCAAGCTCTCCTCTCTCTGCCAGAATTTGGTGGCCATTCCTTGTGTGATGCAGTGTGGTCACTGGGGACACATTGCCTTAATGATTTGCTGTTTAACTGCTCAGTGTTCCTTGCACCATCAGAGGAGCAGGAGCGTTGGTTGACAAAGCACAGCCCGCCCGTGGGGAGCACTAGATCAGTGGAGAGACGAGTTGCTATGGTGATACATTACAGAGCAATGAGGGATTTGGGAAGATGCATCTGACAGTTTGAGGTAAAGGATCATCATTTCCTTGCAGCTTTCAAAAAGTGTCATAATCTGAATTTCAGTTGGATTTTTGTTTGTTTGTTTGTTTTGTTTTTGATTTTTTATCTTACGAGGTGACATTTCTGCAGAGCTCTAAACGTGCTCCAAAACAAAGAGGAAAAGGCTGCCCTCAGGTAGGTAACAGTTAAAAACAGAGGGAGGAGGTCACTTCTGAGGCAATCCATGAAGAATGTGGTCAAATGACTGCACAGGTTCCCTGTATGGCCTTGCCTCTCTTCCCTTGAATATACCCATCTTCATTTTATAGACATGAGTGATGCATGAAAGGGAAAAATGGAACTTGTGAGAAGTGATCATTAGTCTTGGAATGTATTGTCAACTAGATTAGGAGGAGATTCCTGAGAACAAGGGTCAAGAAGAAGAAGGTCAGCAAAGGAAAAACCCCACTTGTTTGTCCAAAGTGCATGTAATTAGAATAAAGAGCCAGTAATGAGAACTGGAAAAGTAACAGTCACACTGCTGCTTTGAAAGGTGAACAGTAATTCCGGCAGGTGGATCTTCTGTTTTCAGCTTGTTCTTCAGGAATTTTGTCTAAGTGTGTTTTATCCACGTATGGAGACAGAAGATAGTTTATGGAAATAAGTGAGGGACAGTAAAATATTTCCTTCCAGGACCAAAACAATGGTTCTTGGGAGAGGTGTTTATGTCCTTCGTGTTTACGTAGTAAGAAGTTTTTGAACAATTACATTGCCTATCTATTAGAGCTGTCCACAACCTAATTACTCCTGAGATTTTCTTATTTTGTACCTTAGGACAGAAATTTGTCTGTGCTGCACACCACAGGAGTATTGGGAATGTTTGGCACTTGTTGCTTTCAGCAGTTCTGAGTTCCACCAAACCTACAGAAGTTTCTCTAGGGCAGGTGCAGGCACAAGAATGGCATTTCAGTGCATCTTTGGTGTGACATGTTCTCTGGCACTCTAGAACCTTCTGTGATTGTGAGTATCATTTTAATTCTATTTCCCCTGGCTTTTCAGAGCTCATAGAGCCTTACTCACTGATGCATTTCTCGCTCTGGATATTGAAGCATACGTGGGACAGTTTTGTTTGTTGGGCTTTTTTGTGTGGCTTGTTATGCTTGATTTTTAAAAAATGAGCCAGTGTTGGTTTTTAGAGTGCACAACATCAATGACTGTATTCTATTAACTTGGAAAGGCCTTCTCTTCCTGAGAGCTTTAAACAGTTTTGAAAAATACAGCTTATATATCAAACATGGAGAGGCTACTGAAGTAACCCATTCTTGACCTTCTCTTAATTAAGATATTAAATTAAGGGTTGCTGTGCAGCAGTTTAGCTCCGGGCAAGATGAGATGCTGGAGCTGAGAGAAGACATTTGCTGTTAGAGGAGGAACTAACATCAGCTGTGTTGTGTAACAAATCATTTCACACTATTAGATTTGTCATAAATGCCTGATGAATGGTAATTCTGTGATCTAATATCAAACCTTGGGGAGCAATGTGTTTGAGTGATGCCATTACATAATGCTGGAAGCTGTTAATGTGATTACCTGGGATCCTTGGAGATGACTGCAGGGGAGCTCAGCTGTGCCTGCTCTTCCAGCATCCCCACCCTGAGAGTTTGGGTGCTACAGCTGCAGCCTCCTGTTCTTTTCCCAGGATTGTTTGTTGTTCTTGGGGCTATTTATTCTTACCAAATCTAGTCAACTGCAAACTCATGAAAAGACAAAAAGCAGACTCTGGGTGCATCTGAGCACTATAAGCTCCTGACACTAAACCCTGATGAGCTGTAAAACCCAACAACCATGAGCAGAAACGTTTCCTCTCTCTTTGTGTCTTAAACCCAGACAGAATCTGCCAGGTTTGTCCTGTTTCTCATGTATATGTGTCTTCAGTCTTCGATTCTGTCATTTGGTCCCCAAGAGCCTCTGCTATTATTTGAAGGTAACACGGGAGTTTCTCTACTTTTCATCACCATTGACTATAGATGGAGCTTATAGAAGCTGTTTATGGGCTTCCTCTGCAAAGTCCTTTCACGGTTTCCCTTCGAAACGCCCTCTGCAGCCACAGCAATGCTTAGATGCTTAGTGAGGTGCTCTCTTCAGCCCAATTTTCATTCTCTACATCTAAATCTGCTAAACTCAAACTTCCCACGTGATGTTGAGTTCTATCTGTGTCCTGACAGCTTTTCCATGCACTCTTACTCATCTTGGTGCTGCACATGCAACAGGCAAAAGGACTTGGTCCTTTCATCTGACCTTGTCACCAACGTACAGGGACACCTACAACTGGTCTCTAGGCAGGGTTGATCTCCCTTTTAATGTCCATGTGTTTTTACCAAACCACTGCTTGCTTCATTCAGGTCCCTCTGCCTCTGTTACAGCCCTGTGCCGTGGATAATTCCACTCTGGTATTTGCTCCCTGGTTTGTTCCCTCTGTTTCAGGAGCTCTTTGGGGCAGGGATTGCACTGGGCACGGTGGGCTGTGTGGTGGGGCTGCTGCAGGTGAAGGCCATTGCCTGGGGGGGCAGTGGGGACAAGGAGCAGCACAAGGTGCCAAATCTTGGCTTCTTTTCCATGTTTCTTTTAAAGAAGGATTTGTGCAGAAGTCTGGGAGTGTAAAAATGAAACACTGCCACCTGTAAACCGAGTAAAAATGCTTAGTGCTTGTCTTTAATGATGTATACAGAATTTGTGCTAGTTGAAGGTTTCCATCATTAGTGGTTGGCTGACTTAGGCCACTCTGTTGAGTGCAGTGTATTTTGGAGATGGTTTCCACAAATTCACGTGCTGAAGGAGTTAAACAGACATTCCTCTAAGTGCCACACTGCTTCTCAAATCTGTGTGCTAAACGATGTCAGCTCTTGGAAACCTGGGGTTTAACGACTTTCCATAGACTAAGGTGCTGGGAAGTCTCTACTTCTTTACTTTGATCAGTTTTAAAGTCAAGAAGTTGAAATTCTTAAGATCTTTGTTTCTAAGAATGTTCTTGAATAGTCCCAGTAAAGGCCCACTAGTGCATTTTCACCTGTGCAGGAGTACTTTCTCTTTTATTTTCTTTTTGTAGATGAATCCATTTCTAGTCTGCCATTTACTGTACAATTATCTTACAGGAGATGACCTGAATAATAAAAGAAATCCAAACCAGATTGTAGCTTTTAAGAGCTGTCTGCAGATTCAAAATCTGGGGGAACTGTGATTTGGGAACACTTTTCATTGCTTTTTCTTTTAGCAGCATAAGATCTGGCAGCATTAGCAAACCTGTGTGTGGAGTCTGAATATTTCTGTTCCCTTCTGAGGGAGGAGAACACTTTCTTTGCGCCCTCCCTATGTCGTGGGGTTTATCTGCTGTTTCTTCTCTACACAGCACTCCCTTGATCAAAGATTAAAGAACAACAGCAAAAAGAAAAAAAAAGAGAGACATCTATAGGCACTACATCTTTTAAAGCCCTCTGAAAAGTGAGAGAGGCAGCCTTTCGGGGTGCATTCTGCGTTCATCAGGCTACAGAAAAAGAGAACAATGGGGAGCCAAAATGAAGGTGGTGAGGTGTGGGGGTCTCAATTGTGATGGAATTCAGACTGTAATGATCGGGGAAGGGAGAAGAGAAAGGTACGAACGCACTGAAGCAGAGGTGGGGACAGAAGTGCCTTTGCTTTGTGCCCCTTTGCAGACAACGGTGCCAGGAGGTTTGTACCAGCTGCAGTGAAGGAACCTGAGCACCAACTGGTGACAGCCACATCTGATTTTCCCAGGGGGAAGTGTTTCATCACGAGCCTGACGAGGGCTTGGTGCCTCTCAGACCACTCCAGAGCTGTTCTCAAGCAAGGCTTTTCAGGTTTCTCTTAACCTTGAGAACTCGCTTATGCAATCTGGAGTAAAGTTACTTGTGGGAAGGAATACAGAGATTACCAGAAACTCCCAAATGCTGAGGGGACAGAGACTATTCCAGGGAACTTTGGAATGGCTTTTTTTTTTTTCTTTTTTTCCTATTTATTTTTCCATTTTCAGAAACAAACTTTTTTTCTAATGTGAGGAGTGATATATCCACTGTTTCTATCCCAAGGGCTCCAGATGATAATCCTGCTTCCATTTATGTGTGTCAGACCCAAAGAACACTTGAGAAGTGCAGACATCTTAAAATGACACTCTACATGCCAGGTGTCACACGCCGTTTTCCATCACATGGGGACATTCTTCCAGAGAGGGATTAAGCTCAGGGAGACTCAATGTTTCCTATGTACAAATCACTCTGAACAAGGCCCTAATTACAAACAAGTCAGATTTATTAATGGCATTTTAAAAGCACATGTGATCACTCCTTGTTAACACGAGGCAGAAAGGGCAGTGCATGGGGAGGACTTGGCAGAGGCAGCGAGGTGTGGAGTGTCTTTGCCTCTGCTTCCCACCAGGCTGAGTAAGAGCCCTGCCAGGCTCTTGGGGCTCCTGGGAATGCTTTGATGAAACATCATTAAAGTGCTGGCTTGTTAAAAAACCCCCACTGTTTTCCAGGAATGTATCAGTATTGATCTTTGTTGAGGTTCCAGCAGGTTTCTTTACAGCCAGATTTGTGATTTGGGCAGCTTTGCAAGTGAGAGGAATCCTGACGTTTTCGCTCCACAGCTTTGGAGAGACAATGCTCTTCTGATTCCTGCAGAGGTACCTGAGAAACACTTTCCCAGAGTCAGAAAAAGGTTTTGTAGATAATATTTTAAATCAGAAAATGAAAAAAAACAAAAACCTTCTTCTAGAAAGTCAGAATTAATTAATGTAATTAAAAATTTTAAGGGAGTTAATGGCAGGCTTGAAAGATAGTGAAGGCATGAGTTGGACATAGCAAACCTTTATAAAGCTTTGTCAAGTAAAACCTAAAATACAGAAGGCATATTCTCAGCCTAAACTGCTTTGTACTTTTGTGTATGTTTTTTAGGACTCAGGGCTCGTTACAGGTCAAGGTTTATCCTGTTTACTTTTGATTTAAGAAAATTGCATAACTAATTATAATTCACTGAAATCCCCCCAAACTACATTAGGTTTACTTACGTGATGGATGATGTTTGTCTTGTGTGTTTATTTTGCATTAGAATGGTTAATGGATTATAAACAGATGCTGTTCTTTCTGGAGAACAAAGAGTTTGCTTCCACCCTTGAGAGCAACAACAAACACTTGGGGCTTACGTGGGGAAACTGGAGGGACTTGGGGTGCTGTTAAAACAGAGCAGGGGACAAACTTGAAGTGCTGCCTCAGAGGTGACAGGAAGATGCTTCTTAGAGCTTGAGAAAGGGCTGTGCAGAGTTGTCTGTGATTTGGAAAGTAAATGAATTGCTGGGCTGAAATCAAACCTGAAGAAGTGGTTTATGAGGTCCCGGGTTGGGAGGTTACTCAACCCAAGAAATAATGAAAGCAGAATCCTCCCAAGAGCTTTCATGGTCTTGTCTAAACCTATTCATGGGCTCACAAGAATCTTAACTAAGGGATAATTTTGCATTTCTACAGGGAAGGGAAAAGAGTTGTTCTCTGACAGTTGGATAATAGGACAGAGAAACCTTGTTGATTTGGAAAAGCACCTCTGCAGTCACAGAAAAATGTGAGGTGTCTTCAGGACAACCCTGGGTCTTTAGACTGGTGCACAGAATAATTAACAGACTCAGAGAGAGCAGAGGGCTTCCATGAAGCTGTGCTGCAGTCTTGATGGGAAAGGCTGACTCTGAGCCCTGTGTTCACTGAACCAGGTCAGGTTTGGAGTCTTGTACCTGCTTCCCCAAACACCTCCTCAGCCCTGATTGCAGGGGTGCATTGGGCCAGCTGCAGCAGCCTGGGAGCACTTTCCATTTTCAGCAAATTAATCCTCTCCCAGCATGAAATAAAAAGATCAGAACACGATGTTAAAGCCTCATTTTGTATTTTCAATTACTAGAGGATAATTATTTTCTTTTTAAGTCTTGGAAGATGACATGATCTGAATATTGGGATACCTGCTGCTTCTGCTTCCGTTGCTGGGAGCAGGGGGAGTTCAGCTGGGGGAATGCACAATATAATCAGGTTGATTTTGGAGCCTGGCAAGGCTCTCTATCTCCCTTCATCTGGAGAGAAGGGCAGCACTTTTTAATCTCGGGTTGGGTGATTTTGGGCTTCATAGAAAAGGAGGACAACTACACAGATTGAATTCTGAATGTGGGTTGGGAGCAGCAGAGGGTGGCAAGGTGCTTTGGACAGTTGTTCAGTGCTAAGCAAGCCTGATGGAACAAGGCTTTCATCTTATTAGCCCTGCTTTGATTTCTGCACAAGTGAACATGAGAGAGCAGTTCACAGGAGTTCTCAAAGAGAATGGCTGTGTTTTGAAAAGCTGCTGCAGGATGGGATTTGAAATATTGTCGGGTTCCTCTTCTTTGAAGAGAAAATAACTGGTGGTTTTCATTGTGTGTGTGGCTCCCTTTGGTTGTACAGGCTTGCTGTTCTCCTGGTGGGTTTTCACAGGGTGAACTCCAGTGATTTCAAAGCAGAAATGTTAAGCAAAATGTGAAAGAGGATAAACATGAACACAACAGAAAATAAAAAAAACAAACATGTGAAGGTGGTGCTTGGGGAGGTGAGAGTGATGGGCTAAAGTTGGACTTGATGATCTTAGAGGGATTTTCCAACCTTAAGGATCCTCTGATCTTAAAGGTCTTTTCCAACCTAAATGACTTTGTGACTCTGTAATTTAGTGATCACAGCCTGGTGTGGTAATTAAAGAGACTCCAGAGACACGAGGTTGACATTCTGGCTAACACAGTGAGTGTGATTCAGGTGGGACAGTGACAAATGAAGGGGCTGCTTTTGCTCTAAAATCTAAAACATGTTATGCAAGTATGTGTAAAGCTAGCACTTGTTAGTTGGCTGTTAATGTCAGAAATGTAAATATCTTTACTCAATTTCTCCATTTCATGAGGCACTAATTGGTTTTGTGCTCGTTACACTCAAACTACAGGATTCTCAGCTCAGTCCTACACCACAAAACTAAATGCAGGTAATGAACTCTGTGAATAATCAAATAAGAAAATAAGGCAGGTTTCAATTTAAATATGCTTGTGGCTTTCACTAAGTGTGTTCAACATACAGAATTTGATGTGTTTCTACTTTAAAAGGGTCTCCCCAACATTGTATTTAAAGCAGGTGCCTATGAGGTGACCACACTGATATTGCTCCTTGGGAGGGTGAGATGACTGGAGGCTTTATTATCATTCTGTTTTGTGACTGTAAAACAGCAACAACGTGGTTTAGGTACTACTTCATGTCAACAATGACAGATTTATAAACCAGAAATGTTTTTCTATGCAATGTTGCACATTTTTGGTGTCGTTTGATGTTGGCTCAAAATGTAAATTGGAAACCTTGGCTACTTAAAATTCCAACCCATGAATTTCCTAAAAGATTGGCTTTTGTTGTTGTTTTTACCCAACTTGTTGGATGCCCAATGTGAGATGCAATAGAGGTGTGATTTTTCAGGTGGGAGATTCCAGGTCTTCTGAAAACAAAGACCCTTAAAATGTCTTGAGGTGACCATGTAAAAAGAAGTGAGGTTGAGGAAGGTCTACTCCATCATCTAATTCACGTGTGTAATTCCAGGTCATTTTTCCTCCATGAAGACATTGGGCACTTTGCCTGCCTTGCCCTGTAAGCACCAGTGCTTTTCTCTCTCTGAGAGCAACAAGAGAGGATGTGGAGAGGAGCAGAAGATCCTCTGCACAGATCTGTTGTTTAACAGGGGGCTGTTATTCTGCAGAAAGCCATTTCTGGGGCCAAAGAACCTTCAACAGCACATTGTTTGTTGTCCTTTGGTGAGCAGCACTAAGCAACTCCTAACCCTTTCAGGTGCTTCCTTCTGCACAAAGTCACAGCAGTATAAACAGACCCAAAGTGGAGCCAGGGCTGGTCAGGAGCTGTAAGAAGGACCTGTGTGCTCAGGAGACAAGGGAAACCTGAAGAGAGAGATCCTCTCCCTGGACACTCCTGGAACTGTGTGTGCAGGAGAGAGGATAAGCCACTGAGCTAATTAATTTTCCCCTCTCATCTGCTCTTTGTTCACGCTGAAGTGATTTGTGCAGTGAAATTTTGGCTGAGGAAACAGCACTGGCAGATTCCTGCTCATGATGTCACTTTAAAAATGTTGCCATTGTTGGGGTTATTAGAAAAGTAGGAGCCACCTAAGCAACATTAGATGTATTAGGTGGATCTGTGCTAATTTAATTCTGGTTTTGGAAGGGATAGTTCACTAAATTGCTAAAGGTGGACAGTACACTGGAGCAATAAAACCTTTTCCCTTGAATTCATGGAAAGAAGATTATTTTCAAAATCTGTTTCTAGCAATTTGCTCTGTAGATAATTGCTATTGTATCCATTAAGTTAGTTTAAATCTTTATCAAATGATCCATTTTTTAACTGTCCTACAGTGCATAGCACTTAAATTCTTTTTTATCCCATCAAAGTGCTTTAAGCCCCTATAGAGGTCTAATGCACATAATTGTACTTATTCTGCTGAAGTACACTCAAATCTCTCTCACCCTATTAAAGTAGTTAAAATGTCCTTGTTCAGGAAGAGTATCAGCTATCCAGAGCAGGCTTGAAATAATATATAGAACTTTTCATCTGTGTGAAGGGCTTTTAGGTTTGATTTCCTCCTTCTCAAGAGCACTCACTGCTCACGGGAGAGCACGGAGGGCTCTGAAGGTTAAATAAGTGGCTGTGCAAATGCATGTGCAAGATTCCTGAGCTGTCGTTCCCAACTCTGGCTTCTGCCTGTGTGGCCACCTGCAGGGGGAGAACAAGGTCCTAAGAACTCCCATTTACCTTGTATTTTTCATTTATTTTGATAAACTCTTTGTTTCCTTTTGTTGCTACTCTGCTTTCTCTTTGTACTGATTTCTCCCCTAGGCACTTGCCCATCTATGAGCTTTGTTTTCCCCCCTCCTTCAGACAGTAAGTTGTTAGTTTCTTTTTTCTTTTTCTCCACTTTACCAGTGCTATCTTAGGATGTCTCCACTTTGCAGAGACCTCAGCTGCACTTCACAAGGCTGTTCCTCCTCCCAGGCTGGCAGGCGTTTTCATTTGTTCTGTAATTAGTTTTTTTCACCCCTCTTCTACCCAGGCCAACTTTCTGCCCGCTCACACCTCTTGTCTGTTTTCAGCCTATTTTCTTTCCAGAATATGAAATCTGTCCTGCATTCCATACAGAGAGTGAAGTCTGGTGTTCATCAGTCCAGTGTTCATCCCCTTCCTAAGGGATCCAAAGTCTGTGCCCAGCATCACTGGATGTGTGGTACTGTGCCCTGTCCTCCAGACGAGCTCTGCCCTGCTGTGCTGTGGCTGTCACTGGACAGGCACAGTAAGTTGTGCCTTTAAGATGTGCTACTGCTTTGTCAGCTTTTCTTCTCTAAAACATAAGCTCTCTAGAGAGATTTCTGCTTATGAAGTTATACAAATTGAGGCTTGGAAACCGTAGGAGTGCACTGGGGTTTATTTTGCTTCTCAGATTTGAGCTTGGCTGGGCTCAGGGGCCAAAAGGTGATGCCTTTGGTGTTGCAAAGTGTTGTTGAATGTCTGACCGAGGACATCTTGGCTCTGAGGAGGAGAAGCATCTTGCCTTCTGCTGAGCTTCTCTTTGAAGGAATCACAGCTTCTGGCCTTGCAGTAACCATGGAGTGCACAGCCCAAGACTCTCCTGTTACTGTGCCTAAGCAAACGTGCCACAGGTACGTGGCAGTCCTGGACTGGAGGCTTTGTGCTCATGGTTCAGTGCTGCGCAGCAGATCACTTGTCAGCTCATGTGCCTAAATATGCAATCTCCTTATCCAAGACTCCAACTGAAATAATTTACATGCTTCATTAACTGATATTGGACTAGGTATGTCTTACTTGTCCCATTTTACAAGTAGGAAAAATCAAGATGCTTCCTCAAAGCCTTTGGAGCTTTGCTTCTCATGTAATCTCATTGGATGGTTTTCTGCTATGTTTAATTAACAAATATTGTGCTAACTATTACAAATATCATTGGGGGAAAGGTCTGCGTGTGTTCCTGGACCTCCTCCAGTATTAAGCTATAAACACCCTATCGAGTGTCTCAGTGACTTGCTGGTGGCTGTGCTTGTGTGGTGGTGGTGGCGGTTGTATTTAAAGCAGCCTGACTGCATTATTACCTTCAGGAATGTGCTGCAATGCATCCTAAAATCTGTGTTTTGAGTGTCATAGTAATAGACAGGAGATACAGAAGCAGTAAGAGTTGCTTACCTGCAGGACTATGTATATGGTAAGAGGGAGAAGACCAACCTTAAACTCCTTGTCTGGATTCCCCACTAACAAGCCACTACACGCTAAAGATGCTTCTCCATAATCACATAATCTTTCCCCAAATGCCTCTAATTTTGCTTGTGTGTTTGTCTCATGAACAGCTTTTCTTACCCTCTGACCAACTTTAAAATATTAGGTTATAATCAACCCCCTTAGTATTTTCCATTATTGTCCTTTGCCCACTTCTTCCGGTCGTAGTTCTGACCAGTGTGACTAAGTTCTGTTTCTGGGCTATGAAGCTTTTATGCAATCAGTTATTGTATTTTGACTGAAGTGCATTTCAGAGCCTTTCTGGTGGATATTTGGCTTATTATTATGAAAATACTTTATGTACTAATTTAGACACCCACTGATCTCTTATTTATTCATGTAAGGTAGTAAGATTGAATTATGATTCTATAAATTTTCTGTGCTTTCTTGGGAACATATAAATTGTTTGGGGCTGTTTGTCATCATTGCTTGGCTCAGACAAAAAGTATTATGGAGAATTTACTGCATTGTACCGTGCTGTGTTTCTTAATACTCCATTATATTAACTTGAGCTTGATTGGAAAGGAAATTCTTTCTCTGTATGTAGCAACATGATAGTGTAGCCTAAGTATGGTGACAGGGAGAGAGGCTGCCCTGCTTGAAGTGAGGTGGACCTCAGTTTGCTTCTGGTGACACTGATTGCCAATGAGAGGAGGGGCCTGGGAGCACTGAACGTGGTGTTAATTGCCATAATGTTGGTCACCTGGGCCTCATTACCCAACCAGGTTAGAAAACCCCACAAAACCCCCCAGAGAATCATCCACCTGCCCACCCTGACTGCAATGTCCTGTCTTGGGGACAAGGACACTGTGAAAGGGGAGGCAGGGCTAAAGTGAAGGTACATGACAGTGTCTGCTCTCCCCTCAGCCCTTTCATTTTATTGTAGGAATGGCCTGGGGTGATCAGGCACCATTCGCAGAATCCATGATGTTGAAGACACCTCTGAGATCATAGAGCCCAACCTACGACCCATCACCACCATCCAACCAGACCATGGCATTAAGTGTCATGGCCAGTCTTTTCCTGGCACAAAGGCTGTGATGTCACAAGGCCCTTGGCTGGCACCCAGGAGGTGGGCAAGGCAAGGACAGAACGTCTGAGCCACCACTGTGCTGGATGCCTGAGTCATCTCCCAAGGCTGGGATGGCACAGACTCACAGAATCCATGACGTTGGAGACACCTCTGAGATCACAGAGCCCAATTTGTGACCCATCCACCACCATGCCAACCAAGTGCCATGTCTAGTCTTTACTTGAACACCTCCAGAGATGGCGACTCCACCACCTCCCTGGGCAGCCTATTCCAATATCTAATCACCCTTTCTGCGAAAAAAATTCCCCCTGCTGTCCAACCTAAACCTCCCCTGGCACAGCTTAAGACTGTGTCCTGTGTTCAGCATTGGACAGCTCCAGGCAGGCTGCTCCTCGTCAGGAGCACCTCTGCGTCCACGGGTACCCGCTGGGCTGCATGGCCTCTCACTGGCCTGTCACAACTCATTGAATATGTCTTTCCCTGGAAGTGGAGCTGAGGACCTGCTGCCCCCAGTGTGGCTGCTCCTGACCCTTCAGGTGTTGCCAATCTGCAAGCCCTGCTCCTGCCCCAGGTGTGTTGAGTTGGGGGTGACGGTGCTGGTCTGGCTGCCCTTCTCCAGGGGACAAGTCTTAACAGCTGCAGGGCTTGGGGGATGAAACCCCAGGTGCTTTCAATCAGGCAGGATTAGCTCCCAGGTCCCTCAGGCTCCAGAAGGTTGGCCAGCACAGGGACCGCTGGAGGGTTTCAGTCTTCCTCGGAGCTGAGAGCTGTGGGGAATCCTGTGTGGGTCCTGTGGAAAGCACCAGGCTGTGGAGGTCCTGCTGGCTCAAATAAGCAAGGTATTTGTATACAGAAAATCTTACTTTTCTATGGAAAATCCCCCTGGGTTAATATTCCCACGGGGTTCCACTTGGGCTGTTTTGTAGGGCAGGTTTGTCTTTGGTGTTGCTTTATGTTGGAAAAAATTGTATCATTAATGAATTTAATATTATTAATTTCCATGCTTGAGTAATATTGTGAAACCTGAATGGTGAGTGATAACTCTGTCGGATAACTGAGAAATAAAGTGCTGCAGAACACGTGGCAGTTCTGGGGGCACCAGTTCCCTGTAGTAGCTGTTGTTCAGTTTGGTTCTTTTAAGGAAAATACTGACTATGTCAGCTCTGTAAGGGCGGGGGGGTGGGAAAGCCTCTGACAATGCAGAAAGCAGAGGTGCTTTGTGCTCTGGGATTGGACGGGGTTAAGGAAACACTCCGGTCCTGCCACTAAATGCCTGTCTGCTCTTGGGTAAAGGGTGTGATATTTGTGTTTTAATTCTCTATTTGTAAAGTTTTGATCACAAGGTTTTCATTCTCTCATCCTCTACTTGTTCACTTAGAAGCTGATCAGGGCCTGTTTCTTTTGTTTTGAGCACCTGGCACTGAACATGCAGAGAAACCTCTGCCTTCAGGTCCTGCTCATGAGTCTGGGGGAGCATCAGACTGGTTAAAAGAGCTGAAAAGGCTGTCCCGAGGGTAACGTGAGCTCCCTGCTCTTGTGGACTGACACCCTGCAGGGCAGGAATGTGTCCAAAATGATATGAATGGCAATTATTTCTTAAGCTGTGACTCCTTGCTTTGTTGGAGACCTTGCTTCTTCAAGTGGTGGTGAGAAGCTCAGCTTTCAGGAGTTTTCTGTAATATTATTAGATGTTGTTGTAACTGCAGAAGAAAGAGCTTGCATTTGACATAGGCTGATGCATTGAAAATCAAGTATTTCCATGGTTGCACACATTGGTATCTATTATACTATATTATATTCATAGTATGAATTATACTATAAAATTTAGTAGGTTGTTTCTCTTCCAGTTTGGGCAGTGTGAGAGGAAGAGCTGGCTGTCAGTAATGCAGTTCAGGTGCCCGGGGATCTGATCCCAAAAGGGCTTTTCAAGCTGAGCTCTGCTCAGCCAGCTGGAGCTCCCAGTGCTGGATGGATTTACTTCCTTTCAGCTTTATCTGCACCTTCTGAAGTGGGAATACATCCAAAAGTGCCCAGTAATGATGTGGTGCTTTAGTCACTCTGTGTATTTGCAGTATGTGGGAGTATGTTCAGTACTTGCTGATGGGCCAGTAGGTATTTGGTCCCACGTGCTTCTACTACAAATATTTGTGTGTGTTAAGCTTCTGTTTTGGTCCAGCTGTCAAATATTGGGGAACTGCTTCCCAGTCGTTGATGTGAGTAGAACTAATAGGAAGGAAGGCTGAGGGGTGATGTGTAAGGTGGGTTTTTTTCTTGACTTATTTCAGGAGGTGGAGTCTGAGGGCCACAGGTGTCTTTCTCTTAAGAGTTCTAAGTTTAGATCTTAATGCATGAAGGAACCTCTCTTGGGAATTAATTATCTAGAGTATCAGAAGGTCTGGGAGACTGCAATGTTAAGGAGTATTAAAACTAGGCAGGCTTTCTGGAAAAAGTCAGAAGCAGTTGCAGTTACCTTTGACAAGTTCACAAATAAACCATTTTTAATGTGCAAGGCACAACTGCCATGTAAAGTCTTCTCAAATTAAGGAAACTACTGTGATTTATAGGAGTGAAACCTTGGGAAAATGTACCAGTATTACTTGATCTGTGAAAGAAGATTACATCCTTCAAATTATGTCATCTTCTGAATTTGAGAGAGGGATTTCAAGATGTGTACAAGGTCTCTGATAAATTGTTACATGTACTTAACCTTGAGACCTGGGTGATCTGCAGTGTCTCAGATAGGCAAGAAGTTGTTATACATCTTGGCAATGTGTAGAGGAACCTTTGTATTTCGTGACTTTGGAAATTTAAGAAGCAGGAGTGTGTCTAAATTTATTCTTTTAGGTCACCAAAGGAGCATGCAGGATAAGAGAAATGGGGACCCTGGTTAATTGCATCATCATTTGATAACAGGATGTAATTAGCACACTTGAGTAAGGGTGGTGATAGTGGCAGCAGTTATTTACAGAGGACAGATTGTGCCCCAGTGCTATAATCTGTCTTGAAATGATTGTACAACTGCTCATACCACTGTCTTTGCATTTGCATTTTGTTCTGTGAAACAGGGCCAGACTTGTTCCCCCTTGCTAAAATTCATTTTGTGCCTCCTTGTTGCAGCATCCTAGTCAGTGTATTATTCAGTAATCTATTACTGAATTTTAAAAGCTGGGTTTAACAGTGACCAAAACCCTGCATGTTAATGATAGCTGTTAGGACTGAAGGGGGGAGTGTGTGTGTGTAGGGGGAGAAATCAAACTGTGCTGTTGACTTTGCATTGGTTGCTGGAAGCTCTGCCTGGCAGCCCTTTGAGCTCCACCCTGGAGCTGATGGGTTCAACACCTTGGTCAGTGATCTGGAGGAGGGGATGGGATGCATCCTCATGGATGTCATGTCCTTCCAGGACACCAAACTGGAGTGAAGGTAATGAACTCAAGGGCTGCCTTTCAGAGGGACCCAGAAAGGCTGGAGATTTACAGGGCAAATAGATATTCCTGCTGCTGGCAGGGACTGAACTGTGCAGTGGCACCAGCTGGGGGCTGGCAGCTCTGCTCTGGACACTGTGGTGGTGAGGCCAAAAAGGGCAGAATAAATGAACTGCCCAGAGACAATTTGGGCTTTAAGCACCAAAGGTGCTTGTTGCCAACGTTGGGCAGTGAGGCAGTTCCACGGCACAAACTGCTCCAAAGTTCCAGTGAGAAACCAGGTGATTTATCCAGTTGACAGTCAAGATGACAACATCTTAACATGCATATTCATGAAGTTGTGATAGCTCATTATCATATTCATAGGAGGGGGAGTTTGGGCAGAGCTTGGGGCGGAGCCTTCCAGGCTCTTCTCTTGGCACAGTTTTGGGTGGTCTGTCTGCCCTTCAGCCTCTTCAGGGCTTGTTTTCTCCTCACTGTGCCCTCTACACCTTTCTTTGTGAGGTGTCCTGGCTGGTCAAGCTTGCAAACCTCCTTGGCTCAAGGCCTTCCTCCCTTCTTCAAATGTCCATGTTCCCCTGATTTATGACCACTGGGTTTATCCTATAGCACTCCTCGCAGTCTTCTAAGGTTTTGGTCCAGGACATAGAACAGGACATGTTGTCCGCCAGGTATCAGGCAGAAGAAGCATCTGGCAGTTTTCTAACAGAGCAAGGTTCCTTTACTGATTCAGTTAACCCTTTCAGGCCTTGCTCTTGCTTCACGGGGCAGAGCAGGAGGCAGCTGTGTGCTCTGGCAGTGACATGGGCTGAACAGGTCCTGAGTTCCAGCACAGCCAGGGCATTTAGGGAAACTGTTGTTCCCCTTTACCTGCTGCTCCTGTTTACCAGCCTGGAAGGGTGTCCAGTTTGTAGCTGTGGGAATGGGAGGAATGCAGGTGAACTGGAGTGGGCCCAGAGGAGGGACCAACCACGGGGCTGAGCCACATGAACCCATGGGGAGAGGCTGCGAAGTGGGTTTGTTTTCTGGAGAAGGCCAAAGCAAGACCTAACCCCTGTTGAGCTGTGAGTGAGGAGGCACTAAGAAGAGGGAACTGGGCTCTGCTCTGAAGAGCATGGTAGGAGAACAAGAGACTGGCCAGAAACAGAAAAGGAGGATGGTCCAACTGGGTATAAGGAAAAAATGCAAAATACCACTTTAAGAATAATTAAGCATTGGGAAAACAAAAGGTTTGGAATCTATATGCTTGGGGGTTTCAAAGATCTGCTTGGTGTGACTCTGGTTTTGGATCCAGAGTTCCCCTCTGACCTGAATGATTTTATCTTTGCAAGTCCTTAGAAACAGTCCTGAGTCCCTGCTGCATTAATTTTTGCCTGATATGTGAAAGAAGTGATGTAGTTTGGGCTCATCTCATCTCCCTACTTATGTTTTGTCTGCCAGATACTGATAAGTCCTAAATTTTGTAACATTTTTGGTAGCTGGACACTTCTCAGCTGCAGTTATTTTTAATCAAAGTGTCTAAGCAAAATTGTAAACTTGTCTGCAGAGTCCCTCCTGATGATATAAGCTTCTTAACTGTAATCCAGATTTTTAATAAAACCACAGCCAAATATATCTCTTGAAGGTTTTATTTTTTTTTTAAAACTAGTGCTTGTGTGCAGTTGGTGCCTCCCAGGCATGATGTTAATCCCAATTTATTGTAGTGAATAAATTCATTGACTTCATGGGCATTACTTGCCACAGCAGAATAAGACTGGTGATAATTGCAAAATATTCATTGTTCGCTTCCTCTTTTTGCTTTGAGTTGCAGGTGTGTTTAAGAGTTGGATTTGAATCTGTGTCAGTGGTAGAGTTAAAACAGCAAAGGTAGACCTCGCTCAATGTGGGCAATACGCAGCACTCGCTGTTTCCAGGCCTGTGTTCAGTCGGAAATGTTTGAGCTGGGATACTAAATTGCTTTTAAACACTCAAAGAATGTTTCACTGAAACATCTTTTACAACAATTAGAGGTTTGATGGGCGAGTAGTAAAATGGGCATTTAATTTGACGATTCTTTATTATTCTAATAAAGGGAGTTTTTGATAACAACGCTCCATCAGTAAAATCAGAGTAAGTTCTGTGGAAGTTAAATTGTAACAAGCACGACAGAAGGTTGTTAAGGTGTATTAATGGATGGGCTGAGCTGTTGGCAGAGACTAATGGAAACCAAAGGCAGCAGCCTTCCTGACACAAAAGACAAGTATATATCTTAAAATCATACAGGAGGAGGGGAATGGATTGGCTGTTGAAACCTTTTAGCATAGCACTTGGTGACACTGAAAAGGTGTTTAATGGCTGTGTTTATTCAGTGAAGTCCTTCACTCTGAAACCCAATACAGGAGACAACTTAAACTTGAATTGTAGGCATATTTTTAAGTTCAGTTGATTTCAATGGAGATTAATACCTTCCCAAGAGGAGAGCCCAATTATCCACATTTTCTAGTCAAATATTAGAATTAATTTGGTGTACCAGATTCCATTTATTTGATATCTTAGGGCTGTGCAGTAGCCATTTGTCTGCATCCAGAGGGCTTACTCATTCTGCATGTGTGTGCAGTGGAAAGAAAACAAATCTCTGGGTTTCAACCTCATTAAATTTAAAGTGAAGTGGGGGGAAAAACACATGTGGCTACAGTTACGAAGTTTTGGTCTTCTGACTTTTGAATTCGGTGAACTTAAGCACTCATGTCAAACACACAGAGAGCACATGGTATTTGAATTTTGTGTAATGATGTGCAAGTGGTATTTTAAAGACTCTTTTTGTCTGTTTTTTCCCCCTGGTTGAAGCCAGCGCAGTGGCTGCTCTTTGTTGCTGTTGCTGATGATAAGAAGACGGCTAAATTGACAGGCTGTGCTATCTTTTCATCTTCCAAGTGGTCCATTACGAGCAGTGCTGTGCAAACAGCTGTGACCTTTCACTGTTCCTTGGTGATGGAGGCAGTCAGCAAACACGGATTTGAGACTGTAGTCTGGAGTGAATAATAACAACTGCATTTTTCTCTCTCGCAGTCGGTGGGGTTCACACGGGGCAAGGTCTCTGTGCTCTTACGCCTCTGCATAACACTGATCTTTGTTACTGCAACACTGAGCAAAGCAGCCAAAAAATCCAGCTTGATGTTCAGGGGTTTTCCAATTCAAAATGAATCTCTCTGTTTGTCCCCTTGTCATGCAAAGGTCAAGCTTAACCTCAGCACGCTAAAAGGAAAGGCAGACAGGAACAACATTTGTATTTCGGTGTTTCTCACATGTCTTTAGGACATTTTTGGTCAAGATGCGGAGTTTAGTGACACCAACTGCGTGCAGAGCTCTCACCTGAGCAAGCAGACAGGGCTGTGTGCGTGGGTGCTCCTGCTCTGGCCTCCTCCACAAGTCCTGTCCTGATGGACTGAGCTCCAAAGCAGAGTCTCAGTGGAATGCCTGCCTTGCACTCTTGGAGACTTTGCCTTGCCAGTGTGAAGTCTCGGGGCTGTAAGACAGTGCCCAGGAACAGAGGGGACAGATTTCAGATCCCTGTAACTGAGGCAGCAGCCAGTCTCAGAGCACAGGCTGTGCTAACTCCCGGCACTGGGGGTGCAGCATTTGGGGTGTCCCAGCCTGCTGTGGTTTGGGACAGGAGGTCCCTATCCAGCCCTGGGTTTGACCTCCCAACCAGGGAAGTTGTTGAGCAGTGCACCTGGGGGTCAGTTTACAGCGCTTAAGAAGGAGCACAGCAATTACAAACCCGTGTCAAAATGAATTTCAAAGCCACGTGAGCGAAAACCAAGGGGCACAAAGATTTTTCTGCTGGCACAGGTGGAATTCTGAGGCTGCCCACATTTCAAGGTGGGTATTTTAACACCAGGTCAAAGACAGAGCTGTTGATTCTTTAAATGCACATTAAGTGCTTTAATAATAAGCATAGGCCGTGTGCTCTGTAGGGGAAACTTCAGTGCTTGAGATCCATTAAAAACAAAATTGGAAACAACAGATTCTAGTCCCAAGTACCATTAATAACAATATACATTGGAAAGGGTCAGTTTGTACACAGTATAAATTTGACAGAAAGGGGTGTCTATTTCAATATGGCAGGAATATTATTTTCCTGCTTTTCAGTTATTTTACTAATAGCATAGCTTTTTGTTTTTGTCAGCACTCCAAGTTTCAAGGCATTTTTGTTTGCTCTTGTATGAAGACCTTCTTACAGGTTTGTCCTTGGAAATCGGACCTCTCTAGAGTATTTTCCTTTGGGATAAGTTTTGTTGTTTGAAGTAAAGGAGCCTTCTGTGTGTGTCAGGAGGATTGCACAGAGTGATTTCTGAGTACAAAATGATTAAAAGCATAGGAATTATTACAGTTGCAGATTCATAATATTTCCAGAGAGAGGGTGATTTACTCTGTAGGGCATTGAGCTGACAAAGACCTGGATACCCTCTGCTCTTCTGCTACTGCCCTGCTCCATGTCCTTGAGCCAGTCAGTTCCTCACACTGGGTTTGTCATGCCTGAACTCCCCGGATCATGGGCTGTGTCTGAACAGCAGCAGGAGCAGCAGTGACCCCGTGTTCTCAGGCAGGGGCTCTGAGCACAACAAGGCTCTCCATAATGCATGTTTATGCTTTTTTACCATAAAAAAAGCTTTGAAGCTGTCCCTGATGCCAAAAAAACCAAAATAAATGAACTGCCCAGAGACAATTTGGGCTTTAAGCACCAAAGGTGTTTGTTGCCGACGTTGGGCAGTGAGGCAGTTCCACGGCACAAACTGCTCCAAAGTTTCAGTGAGACACCAGGTGATTTATCCAGTTGACAGTCAAGATGACAACATCTTAACATACATATTCATGAAGTTGTGATAGCTCATTATCATATTCATAGGAGGGGGAGTTTGGGCAGAGCTTGGGGCAGAGCTTGGGGCGGAGCCTTCCAGGCTCTTCTCTTGGCACAATTTTGGGTGGTCTGTCAGCCCTTCAGCCTCTTCAGGGCTTGTTTTCTCCTCTTTCTCACTGTGACCTCTTCACCTTTCTTTGTGAGGTGTCCTGGCTGGTCAAGCTTGCAAACCTCCTTGGCTCAAGGCCTTCCTCCCTTTTTCAAATGTCCATGTTCCCCTGATTTATGACCACTGGGTTTATCCTATAGCACTCCTCGCAGTCTTCTAACGTTTTGGTCCAGTAAATAGAGCAGGACACGTTGTCCATCAGGTATCAGGCAGAAGAAGCATCTGGCAATTTCCTAACAGAACAAGGTCCCTTTACTGATTCATGTAACTCTTTTAGGCCTTGCTCTTGGATCAGCCTGTTGCAAGTTAGTGATGCTGAGTGGAGGTGGGGAAATAACAGGTCTCTGGCTGGCTGGAAGCATTTGAGTATGTGCTGTATATCCTGAAACCCTAAAATCACATGAGGGTTGGTTTCACTGGAAGAAACATATCAGTGGCATTTGGTTTTTAATGTCTTAATGGTTAAGTGGCATTTGGTTTTTAATGTCTTAATGGTTAAGTGAGAGATAAAAAGCTGCTTGGTTGATAGGTCTGGTTAGATTTTAAAATATCTGGAAGCCTTTATTTCTGTTTGAAAATCATGGCATCACAAAATGCTTTGTTTGGAAAGGGTCCTTGAAGTCCCTCCTGTTCTGCTCCCTGCCATGAGCAGGGACATCTTCCACCTGATGAGGTTGCTCCAAGCCCCATCCAACCTGGCCTTGGACACTCCCAGGGATGGGGCAGCCACAGCTTCTCTGGGCAACCTGTACCAAGGCCTGCCCACCCTCCCAGGGAAGGATTCCTTCCCAAGATCTCATTGAACCTGCCCTCTGGCATTGGGAAGCCATTCCCCCCTGTCCTGGCACTTCATGCTTTTGTAACAAGTCCTCTGGTTCTTGTCCTATCTGGAACTTTCAGATCCTGACAGTAGGGACAGCTGGATTAACAAATGCAGTTACTGAAGGATCCCAGAATGTGGGTTGTGTTGTCCTGTTCAGTCAAAGGCTGATAGTGAGAGTTCAGAGACTCATTGTTCACTTGGAAAAACATTTTGGGTGTTTAACCCCACTTTCCAGTTACTTTGGTATGGGTGGTGGAGTGGGTAAGAGGGGGGGAGAAAAAAGCTCATGTATTAAGACAAAATTAAAGATCATAAATTTGAGCATTTTAACAGTTATAGCTCTTTTTAAGTCATATGATTTTGAAACATGAGAATAATGTAGGTTATCGCTATTACTCTGAGCAAGAAAATTTACATATGTTGTGGTTGCTGATGCTGGGTGTGGTGGAAACTGATGGGAAGGGATTCCTTTGTTGCTCTCTGTTGTTTTCCATTCTTGTAAGCTGATGATTTTTCTTATTTCTTGCATTATTGTTTCCCTGCCCCTTCATCCCCTTTTTCTTTGATATACTGAAAAAAATGTGATCTGTTGAGCCTTGCTCAAAGAAAATAGAGCTAATAGTGTTAGATAATATTAGATTAATATCAAATACAATCACAAACCCAGCAGCCTCCTGTATGTTAGAAGTACAGTTGTGTGTCTCATCTCTGTGAGTGTCAGATTTGGAGGGTAATATGAGACAGCTGTAGGACAGTGGATGAAATATAGCTATAATTGTCTGTGATCAATTGGAACAATATAGGTCAGGTAGAAATTGGATGTTTTTGGACTTTCTCCTTCTGTTTCTTCATCTGTCTAATAGAGTATTGCTTGAAAGGAAAAAAAAAAAAAACAAAAAAACAAAACAGCAGAACCCCAAATCTCTAAAAAATATAACATTTAGTTTGCAGAGAAATTAAGCTTTTTTTCCCCACCTCTTCTGACAATCTGAGTTTATATTGTTGATATTCCTTGTTCCTATGGTTTTGTTTTCTCACCAATCCCTGTGTTTGCTTATTTGGAACCCCCTTATACCATTATAGCTGTTGCATTTCAAAGGAGGCTTCAGTTACCATCCAGACCTAGGGCTTTCTCCACAGTTACCCATCGTGGCTGGTTTGGAACTTCATTCTGTTTTTTTATTTGCTAAGTCATAACCATTGCCATCAGTGGCACGATCTCAGGACATGCTGGAAGTGCAGCAGCAGCTAAGGAGCATGGTACAATTTTATTCTGATTTATGTCACTGTCAGTCTTCATTAACTCCAGCATCTTCCTGAAGGCTCACAGATGTAAGTCTGTACATGAATTATGCCCTTAATTTTGCATCCTTAGATGGCAGAGTGTGAGAGGTGGCACACACGTGCTCCTTGTAGTCAGCCCTGCTTGTGCCAAGGGGAGGTGAGATGTGACTGCATGGCAGCAGTGTTTTGCTCATACTGTGTTTACATGAACAATTAGGCAGCCTGCAGAAGGAAGAAGAATCAGTTTCTTTCAGATCTTGCCCAATTTTGCAGTTAACTAAGAAAGTACATGAGCAAAAATCTTACATTAAAAGTATTCCCTCCCCCAGGCTCAGTGTGAAAGCTCTGACAACGCAAATATTCCTTAGCGTTTTAATACTAGAATGAACAGGATCTAATAACTCCATTTTCCTTGGTTTCAGCCTTTGATGGGTCCAATTTCTCTTCAGAACAACAACCTGATAGGGCATGAATTTATTTGGTGTGTTGTCTTTGTGGGAAGTAAGAGCTGTGTGTTCTTTCTGCACCAGTGTTCACCTACACTTAATTTCCTCTGTGGTTTCTGGCCAGTTTTGACTCAAGTGCTGCACCTTCACAAGCAGATGTAGTGCCTCAAGCAACTGGAGTTGATACAGGTTGATGCCTTGCAGGTGCTGCTGTGAAATAAATCCTCAGAAACAAGGGGGAAATGTAGTTGCATGTAATATTTGACATCTGTTAGTTTGAGTTATGTGAAGCAGAGAACTGTTGATGAGATGTATTAGGTAGGAAAACTGAAGCTGAGTTGTTTGAACATCCCAGAGTCTGCTGCAAAACAGCTGCAGGAAGGTTTCTCTTCTTGAAGTGCTGCGACTTTGTAAGTAGAAAAATATGTGCTTTCCTCCTTCTCAGCTTTGGCAGCTCTGGAAAGGAAGGGAGTCTGGTTCTTTCAGCTCTGACACACCCTTGCCTTGAGGCTCCTATCCAAGAGCCAGGCTGAGCTTCTCCTGTGTGGCTGGGAAAGCCACATTACTGATTCCATTTCTTCTGGGCCTTGGGTTATGTCAATAGAAGCTGTCCTCATTGAAGGGAGACTTGTCCTACCCTTGAAATAGTGTGGGTTACTTCTCATGGGACTTTGTGAGCACCTCCAAGGAGGCCACTGAGGAACGTGAGGTCCCAGCTGATGAGGAGTGGGGTGCAGGGCAGATGGTTTGTGGTTGCATCAGTGTAGATGCAGGGGACAATAGTCACAGCCTCAGTAGCTGTCACTTTGAATGAGGTTGTGAATCCTGGGGCTTCAGGGATGCTCCTTGTCCTTCTTGGAGCAAGACCTAGACTTGGTGACAAGCCTGTTGTTGAAGTGAACAAGAAATTCAAAAGGACTCTGGAGAGGAAGCTGAGTGTGCTGCCCTTGGGCAAATGCTTCCCTAAATGCATGGTTTGAAGTAAGAGGATATCAAAATATGTTGTATTTTGGAAGCTTCTCCTTCACTTGACAGAAGTGATTGAAGGGTCTGCTTTGATTTGTGTACACATTCATTTAATAATTAGATTCCCAGAATGCCAGTGCTGTGGATTTATTATAACTTGCCAGCTGGCCCTGGGAAAGGAGTGGTGTGGGGTCAAGTAGTACAGCAAAAGTCACCCTCAGCAAAGTGACCCTCAGCTGATTCTGTCACTTCTGAAGGTGAGATTGAAACACCATGTGTTGTGTTCAGTGGGGCAGTTCTTGTAATGACACAAGTTCTTAATAATTAAAATTTTGCTAGGGGGATGCAGAGCTGTGCCAGAGCACGTGCATTCATTCCTTTACAATCAGGATCTGTGTTTCTTGAAATAAAAAGACTTGTTTTATTTTTTTTAAGCATTGCATGAAAGTTTGAGGGTTTTTATTGCTAAATCCTGAAGTATTTGTCTCATGAGAGTATAAATGAACCAAACTATTCAACACCTTAGGGCAATGTATTTTTTTATTGATCCCAGTTCTACTCTATTATTGTTGCTTAATGAGGAACTAATGTAATTTTTAATGAAGCCACATGGCTGTTAAGTAGAAGAACTAATGTTCAGTTTCCCTTGTGCCAAAATATACTCTCTTCAATTAAAATCTAGGAAGTAAAATTAATACCAGTGCAAAATTTTGCAAGAACCAGTGTCAAGACTGAAGCATTTCATTATGTTTATAAATGACTTGGATAATGAGATTAAAGGCAAGTTACTGGAGCATCTGAGCAGTCCATGAACCCAGTGGAGACCACTGAAATGGTGAAATCTGTAGGGGGGCAGCAGAAAGAATGGGATCTTCCCCATACTTATACCTGGCATTTCCTTTTCCTTGAGTTGCTAGTCAGAGCAGAGCCTGAGTGCCAAACCATAAAAGTTGTTTTTAGCACAGAAATTGGATAAACTGAGAGATGAGTGAGTCTGTTTTGAACTTCAAAGGCAGCTCTGTCTGGCTGTGGTGTAGGGTCAGTGTCCTCCTCCTGGACAGGGTGTTTGTTCACTGCTGTTCAAACCCAGGTGTGGATTGACCCCTGGGTGCAGACAAGGTGGCTCTGACAGTGGGCTCTGTCCCAGCCCATGTTCACTTCTCTCACCACAATGGTCCTGCCCAGCAAACAGCTCTCTGCTGCATCTGCCAGTTCTCTTACTTGTAGCCTCCAAAAGATAATATCAGGGCTATTTTTCAGGAATGGAACAAACAGGTATCCGTCTTGAATTCAGGGCTGCACCCACCAGCTGTTGAGTAGACCAACAGCAGAAGGGAATAATTTAGGATAGGGAGATTCATAGAGGGAAACACAGCTCAGCTCAAAAACTAAACTCAAATGTTCTGTCTTGTAGGGTGAAAGTTAAGAGAACAAAACAGCCACTTCAGGTACCTGCTCATTTACAGAAATACAAATTGGAGGAAGGAGACTTTGACACCATTCAGGTGGATCCCAATTGTCTCATAGGTGGAAAACAAATCTAAAATGGAAGAACTACAGTTGAAATTAGGGAATAATTTGAGTTAGGAACAACCTCTGAAGGTCTCCTTACTCACCCTTTTCCAGGACAGGAGGCTCTGCTTTTTTTTTTCTTTTTTCCCCAGTCCTCCTCTGCAAACCATAAATTTTCAGAGATGATGGAGAACAATGTCAGAGTGATTTTTATTTATTTTTTTGTCCTGATCCCACAGTGTGGAGGCCAGATAGGAGCTTATATCCTACCGCAGGGGAGTTCTTGCTCTGCACAACCCCATTTCCATCAAAGCTGGGTGCTGTGGAGTGGGGAAGGAAGGGACACTTGGAGCTGCTGGGCCACTGCTGTCACATTACAAGCCATGGGATAGTAATGTGGGCACCTCAACCTGAGCACTTCCCAGCTGTGGCTCCTCAGAAGAGTGAAAAATCAAACCCTGTAGGGTAATGGAGTATTTATTAAACCAGACCAAAGATAAATGCCTTTTGATTATTCAACAGAAACACTAATTTATTAATTGCAGTAGCAGTGCATGGCTGTTCTCCCCACCTTTCAGAGAGGCCTCATTCCTGTCAGAGTTTGTCATCTGGCCATGGAGTTGTTTCCTCATCCACTCTCTGGTGTGGCAGCATTTACTCCTTGTGCCAAGGAGAACAGATTTTACAGAAGCAGTAGAGAAAACCTGGATTAGGAGTTCCCTGAGGCTGGAAGCATGAGGAAATACTGTTAGCAAGAGCAGTGTTATGTGATCCTGGGCATTCAGCCATCTAATTGCTCAGATGTTCAATGGAAGACAGTTCTTAAAGTTGTATGGGCTGAGAAGAAATACCCACACAAATTTCCCTGCTCGAAGCCACTTGACCCAAATGCCTCCCTGAGCTAATTGGAATGTGTATTGCTCAAGATGTGGTCTAAAATAATCACTAAACTAATGTTTTTCCATGTCTGTCATTTTTATCAGTAACATGAATTCCCTTCTGCTCTTGTGCTGGAACAATTTACTTTTTTTCCCCAATAGTAATATGTATAAGCAATTCACAGCCGTGACACTGGGTGCCCAAGTCCCCTGGGAAGCTCTAAATGTCCTGGACAAAAAATTTATTTATGGAAATTGTCCATTTTCTTGCAAGATGTGTCTTGTAGTTGTTGTCCTTTGAGTGAACAACAGTGGATCTTTGATGCTGCTGCTTTTTTTAAAAAAAAAAAAGTTTGCTGGTGTTTATTTTTATATGATTTGTGAGAGGGAACCTTGTCAATGAAAACCAAGATATCCAGGTATCAGAGGGGATTTTTACCTTTGGCCAAACTGGCCTGGTTTTGAAACTCAGGCAGAATTGTCACTCCTAAAGGCAGGAGTAGTATGGAGACTTGCTGTTCTTGGCCTGCTGCTTGAGGAAGACCTGCTTAGGTGATGGTGACAACTGCAAGGTACCTTCTGCCTCTGTAAAGAGCAAAATTCAGAGCTTAGTTAAAACATTTCCTAAGTTCAGAGGTGGGCTGAGCTTGCAGATATCTTTGTTTTGTGTTGAATGCAGCAAGTGCTCTGCAGGATTTAGTGAGAACTGCCGGATTTGCAACGATGCCATGCCCTCAGTTTTCAGTTTTTGCCTTTTCTTTGTGCACTCACTGTGCTCAGGACCTGCTCCTGTTCCTGCTGCCTGCACTGGGTTCCAGAGTGGCACCCTCCTTCCGTGCACGAGGGGAGGTGGCCATTGTGGATCACTTGTGAGCAAATGGAATGACTCACAGGCGCTATGAGGGGCTTTATTGCATGCTAATTGAAATTCCTGCAGTCGAATGATAATTGCTCCTTGACGGAAAGGGCCCCGAGTGCAATCTAAATTAATTCTTACCCTCAAAAAACAAAGGGTAGCATTGATAGGGTGGGGAAAAAACCCCAAAAAAGCAAACTTGAGATGGCTGGTCATGAGTGGAATTTTTTCTTTCCAAGGTTCTTAAATCCAAAATAATCATAGTTACTAAAAAAAAATGCCCAAGGACCAAAGTGGCAATTTCTGAGCACTACTTGGAATAATACAAAACCAACTGAAAATAAAGATCCTGTATATATAAAACCTGCCAATCATGCCTTTAACTCTGCTCCTCTATATGTTCTTCCTCAGGAAGTCTCTATTTCCTGACAAATGCCATTCTCTTGTCCGCATCCTGACTATTTAAGAGCCTGACAAACGACGTCGTTAATTTGCTTGGCTTTGACACTGACAGCACAAAATAGGAATGCTCAAGACATGCTTCTGGGAGCCCATCACACCAGGAGTGATGTGGAGAGCCACCAGTGTCCCTGCACAGGCTCTCCAGCTGCTGCAGCACACGGGCTGGGTCTGCTCTTCTCTGCTTGAATTACCAGCATCTCCGAGAAGTTGGCCCCATTAGGACTGGTAATTAACGTCGCAATGACAGATGATTAAATACGGTGGGAAGTACCACAAGGCAGGTGTAAATTAGGGTAGCAATTAGGTAGCTCAAGTCCTAATAGAGAACTTGGAAAGGGGAAGAGTGATGGGAAGGAGCTGTCAAATAACCAGAGGGTAAAGCACCTTTGAGGGGCTGTGATGTTTGGCTGACAGGAGTGCTGTGAGGTCCTGGTGCTGTGCTTTCCATGCAGCGCTGCAGGGGCACTGGAGGGATCTTTCTTCTCTCTACCCACCGAGGGTGGTCACTGTGAGCTTACTCTGCCACAGCTCCTGATTGGGATTTTTGGATATTTGGGATTTTTTTTTTTTTTTCTTTTGTTTTCCTCTCTAATAAGTGCCTCCATGCAGGGCTTCTCTTGCTGTTAACTCTGGTGTTTGGCAGAGTTAGTTTTTCCCACTGGGTCTGAAAACCTTTTGACCCTTATTTAGCTCTTCAGTTTTTATTCCAGCTTCTCATTTTAATTTCTAGTCTGTCCTTCAATTTTTTAATTTCTTTTTTTTTAGTAACACATGCTGCAATCAGAGGAGGTGTAGCTGTAAAAGATTCTGTGTATTATTGCTGTATCTGCTTGTGTAACAACACTCTCAGCTAAAAGGTGTGTTTACATTCATGTGCAATTAATGAGTTACCATTCTGCTGATTGCTTGCCTCGGGAGATCCAAGCCCCTTTCTTTTTGCTGGCTTTCATTTTTTGAGAGCTAACATGATCCTCTTTTCACTACCAACTTTAACCTTTGTTATGGTTAAATGGATATTTATACTGTACTAGCCAGAAGAAAACTCTGTTGAGCAGAGTGCAGCCCTGGAGTGCAGTGGTCAGTGTGCTTTTGCCTGTTTTCCCTGACTTCCAGACACTTGTTTTGGAAGTACAGCACTTTTATAAGCCAAGTGAGTCAGCATTTAGTAAAGGGAAATGATTACATTTAGCCTTCATTGGAGAAGGTGGGTATTTGGGGGATTAGTGTTTCTCACATATAGCTTTGAAATGGGCATAACTAAAGTAAAACGTGGAAGTGCAGGAAATGGTTCACTGAGATTGCTCAAGTTTTTCTCATGTACAAAGTAAGTTTTATTAATTTTTTTTAGTGGATTGTTTGTGTCCATGTTTCCTTCTCCCTTACCCATAAGCTGTGGTTAGCCCTGGAGCCTCCTTTCTCAGGCCCTTCCAAGGGTTGCCCATTGCACTGGGTGGCACTTGTGGAGCACTTACTGGCATGGGCTCCCTGTGCTGGGCATGCTGCCTCTGTCCTGTGAGTTTGGCATTGATTTTCTAATAGTGACAGGCTTGTCACTAATTCTTGTTCTAGCAAACCATATTAAATATCAGGCTTTTCCCCATGCCTAAGCAATCATACCTGAAATTAACAAAGAATTTAAAATTCTCCAGTGTCCTCAGGAGATTTAGGTTGAGAGTCTGTAGCCTACTGCTTAGGTCTTTATTCATATCATCTTTGCTTTCCTCCAGAAAGGGAGAAAACTCTAGAACAAATGAATGTCCCACCCCTAATGCTGTAGGAGTGAGTCTGCAGCCCTGGGTGGTGTCTGTGGCGCAGCAATACCAGCAGCTTTTGGTTTGACACCTTCTCAGCTGTGTGATGTGTGTGTGTGATGTGTGGGAGTAGGGCCTGCAGGTGACTGAAGTCATGTTTGGTTTTCAAAAGGCACCTGGGAGGGCAGCCTGAGCTGTTTATGAGATCCCAGCCACTTTGGGGAGGATAAGGATGTGGAAGGAAGGCAGTCAGGCAAAGCTCTGCCTGGTTCATCCAGGGAAAGGGATGAAAGGATGGCAGAGGGAATTGAGGAATGTGCAGGGAGTGATGCAGGTTCGAGTGCCCAGGTGAGCTGTGTGACATCCTTCCTGCAGCTCCCTTCCAGACCCCAACAGTACACCCCACACACTTCCCTCTGCATTCAGAATGCTCTCCTGGCTTCCTCCACAGGTGAAAGATGACTGAATTTAATACAACAAAAATCTGAGAGAACAGGAAAAAACTCTGCCTATGTCCAGGCTGGTAATCCAGAGGTGTTCAGCCACATCCAGGACCATATCCTACTCCCAGCAGGAACAACCTTCTCCCCATCCCCTGGCAGGAACCTGCCTTTTTGAAGCAGCAAGAGACTCTGCTTCCTCTGTCCCAGCAGTTCTCACCTGCCTGTCCCTTGTCTTCCCCCTTCCCTGTGCCAGTGGCAGCAGACTGGCATCCAGGCATTTGGATGTTGGGCAGAGACAGCTGGTTATCCTGTCTCTCCGTGAGCCAGCCCTGGTGGGACCATACCTGGGGGAGCTGCTTCTCAGAGGAGCTTTCAGAGCTGGGTGGTTCTTCCACAGGACTGGAATGGAGCAAGAATCTCCTGTGAGAGTTGCAGGTGCAAAGTGGAGACCAGGTGTGTGTGTGAGAGGACAAATCTTTGTGCAGTCCTTGGCAGCACACACTGAGCTTTGGGAAGCTCTGGGTGATGCAGCTGAGATCCCTGCTGGATAAACAGAGGAGAAGACCTTGGAAACCATGGAGGGAACAGCAGGGCAGCTGAGCAGGGCACATGTGCAAGCAGTGTTTAACATGGGCATTGGAGCTCTGTGGAGTGGAGA
Source organism: Formicarius rufipectus (assembly GCA_013399695.1). Taxonomy (NCBI): domain Eukaryota; kingdom Metazoa; phylum Chordata; class Aves; order Passeriformes; family Formicariidae; genus Formicarius; species Formicarius rufipectus. The sequence goes on from VXAU01002171.1 coordinate 589,312, forward strand.
GACAATGCTGCACACTGGGATGTTTGTATTCACATTTTTAAATTAAGTTAGAGAACAAATTTGTCAAGAGAATATTTGGTTTTCTGCACATTGGGCTGTTTGTTCTTGTATTGGAAGGCGTGAAAAATGCTGTGGATTGTGTTTGACCTTGGTGCAGCTGCCTCTGTGTCCCCATGAAGAGGTTCAATTGGTGTTTGTGTCAAACTCCAAAGAAAATGTTATTTCAGAAGCCTCTGACCACTGAAATTAACCACCCAATTTGCATTGAGATTCACGGCAACAAAGACTAAGTTTGCTGCTTAACTTTGAAAGCCTCTCTGCAGTTCTAATTGTTGGGAAATGTTCCATGTGGAGCTGCAGTGACAACTGTCTCCTGATCTCTCATGGGCTTTGTGTTTGCAGTGCAGCAAAGTGCAGGACCTGAACGTGTTGTATTAGTGTACCAAATGTGAATTTTCTCCTTGGGCTTTCAACCTCTCATAATTAATATTTCCTATGTTCTCATTCTTAGCTCCTTATGATTTCTCTGGGGAAAAGAATCATTGGGAGAAAAGCCCTGTGAAAATAGTTCTTACTGCGCTGAAGCACATGAGGGGGGTGGGCACACATGCCAAAGGGTAGAGGTATCCAGGGGCAGGAAAGGCAAAACTTTCCTGGGGGGTGATTGCCTTGCTGGGTTACAGAGTGCCCTCAAGTCTTAAATAAAGAGAATAGCTTTTAAATGATTTCTGCATGTAATAATTGGGATTTTTTTTTTAACATCAGCCTGTGAGAGACTGCCCTTACTCAGCAGAGACACAGCTTTGAATCCTATTGCCCTGGGGAATGTTGGCATTGCAGCATTTGGACTGCAGGGATGGGCAAGGCTGGCAGATGCCCTGCAGCACCAAGTGGGTCCCTGCCAGCCCCAAGTGCTGTCCAGGGCCCAGTGGAATCTCTCCAAGGTTTGGCTGGAGCCCTCAGCCATCTTTAATCCAGGGAAATGAATTGCATTGAAAGTAGTTTTGTTTACGGGTTGTTTTTTTTTTAGTGTATTAAAACCCTAACAGTCTAAGATGATCTGTTTGTCTCTATTTTGTAAGCCATAGAAACTTTTAGACCTCTATCAAACAAAGAGAGGCTAAAAGTGAAATCAGGAGAGCCAGGAGCAGTTCATGGGTTGAGCTGAATTGCTGTGTACTGTAAGTGCACGTGGGTAAATTGCTTCTGAGTCACATGAGAACTTGTCAAAGCTGTTCAAAACTATCTTGAAATCTGTCTTTATTTAAGGAGGAAGCAGGCAGGGGAGTTGCTATAAAATCTGGAAACACTCTTTAAAATTTATTTTATTATTCATCCACTTTTATTTATCATGCCTTGATACTTGCTGAGTCCAGGCAAGATCAAGAGAGGGGAATACCAGAACGTGTTCAGAGGGGAGTTAATGTGTTATGCAGGAGGTTTCAGTAGACAGTTGAGACATTTAGGATTCTTCCTTGGATGGAACCAAACTGCTGAGCCACACTGAGCTTGTCTAGCCCAGGCTGTGCAGTGCAGCTGCCTGTCAGCCCCAGAGCCACATGAGATTCCTGGGTGTTTAGAATGATGGCCTTCTACACTCCTTAGGCATTCCCACCAGGATGGATTTCCAGAATGCCTGGTAAGATGACACTGGAAGTTTGTAGGTGTTGGTTTTTTAGTTTGGTTGAAGATTTATTTCCATTTTCCAGTATTAGGTAATTTTTTGTAGTGCCCTGATTTTTATTTTCTTTGTGTTGGTTTGTTTTATAAAGTGAGGGCCAATGACATCTTAGGTAAAATGGAATCGTAAATTCAGATTCTAAGAGTTGTGTGGGGGTCATCAAAGCAGGGCTGACTACAGGGAAGAGCTTGTGTTATCAAAGTTTGATCCAATAAATATCCAGGTGTGGAGGTAACAAAAACCCTTTGGAAAACTTCCAGTGCTCAGCCAGTCACTGAAAACCCTGAGATGAGCTCAGCCCAAGGTTATGGGTTTGAGCCCCATCTGGGCCATTCACTTAAGAGTTGACTCAACGATCTTTGTAGGTCCCTTGCACCTCAGAATATTCCAGGAAAAGCTTTTATTCCCTTGTGGCCAGTTGAAATGCCCCAGGTGGCAGCCTGGGACTGCTGCCTTTTGCTGTTTTTCCAGGCACCTGAGAAGTCTGACCCTCTAGCAGAGGCAGACTTCAGTTTCATCCACCCTGCACCTTCTCCCCCTCCCTCAGCCTCTCCTCCTGTGTGATGTTCTTCACATCCCCTCATCTCAGTGACCCTGCTTTAGGATTTCTGCAGCTCAGCACCCTCCAAATGTTGAGAATTCCTGTGCAGAAGGAGCCTCCTGGTACTGCCACTTGGAGTGTTCCGAAGCAGCAGAGGTGAGGACACAGAACTGGGAGCAGCCCCACTGCAGAGTTGTACCAGTCAAACATGTTCTCTGTAGCTGGGTAGAAACAAAAAATCTTCATTAAAGCCAAGCTTTGCTGTCTAGAGGGTTATTACAATTAGGAGGCTGGGTTATGCTAGATGGGGGATGGATCATGCTAACTAAGGGACTATTGTGTATTAATTAGGGGAGCCCAGGTATCTGGAGCTATTCCATCAATCATAGGCACAGTGCAAAGGAGGACAACAGGATGTTGCCAAACAGGTTTTGTATCTTGTCAGAGGAGACAGAGAGGTGACAATCTGGTCAAAAAGTTAACTGTCTTTGGGTATGTCTGAGGCTGGATCAGCATCTTGGGACAGGATTAAGTTTCTCATCCTGGGAGCCTCCCTGGCTTTGGGTGGTCTCCCAAGGCTTGGCACATAATCCTGTCAGATTCCTTGTTAATAATCCAGTTTGACATTCCTACACAGTGCCTTCAATATTATGTTTTAGCAAGTACTTTGTGAACAATTCAAACTTGGACATACCCCTGTGAATTGTTTGAGACCTTGGTATGCCAAAAGAACTCTGGGAAGGTTTTGGAAGTGTCATGTTGGATAGGAAGTATTACACAAATATAAGAATTACATATTGTAAGTGCAGGTATTAGAAGAGGGTACTCAAGAATTATTCATGGAATTTGAAGGATCAATAAAACAATTTCTTATGAAAAGGTATCTCAGTGACTTACTGATGCACTTTGTAACTAGTTACTGCACTGTGCTAAACAGATCTTATTGTAGGATGCACCTGTAACAACCTCTTTGAAAAAAAAGTCCTTATATGTCTAATTTTCTAATGTTAATTATAATCTCTTGAGCCTGACTAGGAGGGAGTAACTCATGATAATATAGAAGAGTCTGTTCAGTCCCAAGTCAGCGTATTCCACAAATTGTGAGTCAAGACAACATTTCCCTTCCTCAAAGTGAATGTTTTTTGGAAACACTGTTTTAGAACTGTACAGTCATTTTTACATGAAGTTTTTCCAGGAGGCTGAGATTGGAATATGGGATTTCATCAGGTAAATATTAGCAATGAACACTGAGCCAGCAAGGAGAGGGAGGCTTTAATTAAGGAAAACTGTGGCTAAAAAGCAATTATAAATGGTGTGTTCCTTTTCCATGGATCAGAGGTAATGTTTCAAGGTGCTGATCATCCTGTGCTTCATCAGAACAACCCACTGAATCAGCACATCTGCCTCCTCAGGAATCCATGGCCATCCTTTTTTTTTTTTTTTTTTTGCCCCCCTTCTTTTTTTTGCCCCCCTGACACAGCATTTGAGAACCATTATATTTCAAATATTTAATGCATACGTACTGGATTGGAAGGGACATGCACAGCTCTAGGTCTTTCCTTAATGGCAGATGCCTCCAGATTCACTTGCTGCCTGGTTCTTCAGCCTTGCAGTTGTGATACAGGTGGTCTGCTGGAATCAGCCTCTTCATGGCTGTACATTTGATTAATCAGTGTTTTAACTGGTATAAAAACTGTTTCATCCACAAGTTAGTTTGATTTTGATGCTTTTCCATAGTGCATCTATAACATAAAAAAAGCATAAAGTATATATATTTTAACGCAAGGTTTCTGCAACAGTTGTAACAACGGTCAGTCACTTTGTAACTGTTAATGCACTTGTATATAACGAACCATACTGAGAACTTGGGGCTCAGAGGTGATAGTGGCTTTTCCTTGGCCACATAAGGTGTCAGCAGTATGCTGAAACAGAGACCAGATATCTGTGGCTCAGGCTTTAACATCGTTTTTGGGGACTGAGGAAGTCATCAATTTCCCTTATCTGACTCCAAATGCTAGAAGGGCCCAAAAACCAACATGGACTGTATTGTGGGGGATTTAATTGTACATTTAAATTGAACAATTTAAGTGAAGAAGAGCCCTAATAAAGAACAGTTCCATTCTTAAAACTTTGCTCTTCCTTTCACCCGTTTTGGAGACAGAAGCACTTTGTCACTGGCGGGATAAGGGCTATAAAAGATGACATCCTTGCCATTATGAAGAAAATATTTCCTGTTAGACAGTTTATTGCTAAACTGCAGCTCTAACTCTGTAATAATTGATTATGAATGTTCCTTTTATGAGCTGTTAGAGCTGGTAATGCAGACAGTATGTCTGGAATGAAAATGTTAGCCTTTCTAAATACAAATCTGGATTTAAATTTGGTCTGGAGTAAAGATTTCACTATTCTTAGTCCTCATCTTTTGTTTGTGAAAACTACTGAGGCATTTTTGGACACAATGACCAACTATTAAATCCAGTGATTCCGATATTTTATCAGGTGTAATCAGGGTTTTTCTGGTGTGTCCCAGAAATGAGGTGCTAATTCTAAAGCCTCATGTGCTGCAATGACCTGGCACTTCTGGCGTTAGTGGTTCCTGTTTTGACTCCCTGATGGTTACTGCATGGAGTGCACATAAATACTTGGGAGTCCTGTGGGTATAGCTATGTTTAATTTTGGAAAAGGTGTGTGACCAAGAGCTGATATTACTGTTTACTTCTAGAAGCAATACATTTTATTTTGGTCTTAATGGTAGATGGTTTGGAGATTTTTTTTTTGTACATAGGGCTTGCTTTGAGTGCACTGTTTAAGCTACTGAAATAGTTGAAGAACACAGTTGTAAGATCTGAGCCTTTTTTTTTTTTTTGTGTCTGATGAAAGGCAGCAAAAACGTGGTTTGTTTCTGATTCAACACAGTCCTTATTAATTTTTCTCCTTGTCCCACTCCCCCCAGCACCAGCCTTTTCCTAGAACTCACCTGTTTGCCCTTGAGCAGTTTGCTCTCCACATGTCCCACAACAGTCCTTCGAGTACTTCATGGGTCTGAAAATTTTGACCAGTGGATGTTGTCCTGCGCTGGCAAATCCCTGGCAATTCCAAACCCAAATTTTAGCTGTGTTCTTTCTGACTGGATTCTGTGGTGTGCATCTTCACAACAGTTGCAGGACTATCAAAGATTACCCCAGCAGAAACGATGACTTGCTTAATTAACAAAGCACTAACCCTGTAAAAGGTGATAGTTGGGAATGCTGAGTGCCTGTTAGAGTGGGAAGGGGAGGTTGTAGCGGTCGGGCACGGTCCCTGTTTGTGGAGGGGCAAACAGGAACATTTATTGAAGTTACAAGATACAATATATGGGTTCAACGAGTAAATATTCATCTCAGGGGCTGGTTTTATGCTAAATATGGGAGGAGATATTACAACTAGGAGATTACATTATGGTTGCTATGGAGGGCATTCAAGAATGTGAGGTCAGAAGAAACAAAGGCACTTTATACATGAAAGTCCATCTGGCTTAGAGGGAGTACACAGAAGCCCACAAATCTTGTTAGCTATAGGTGGCTTGGAGATACTGAGGCAGCAGATGTCAGCAGACTTGGTTGAGTTTAATCAGTCCTGGGATACTCCCAGTACACTTTCCTAAGGCCTCTTTGACTTTCCAGTCAGCTTTCTTGAAGCCAAGCTATTTTTGAATCCCACAGGAGGTAACTGTTCAAATCAGTTTGTGTATAGATCTAAAGCAGAGCTATACATCTCACCAATTTTTAGCAAGCTCATTAAGACTCAGGTGGGCTGGGATTGTCTGGTGACATTCTGTGACACCGAGGGGCTTTGGGAAGTACAAAGCTTGCTGCGCTGCTGCGAGGGAAGCTGCAGTCCTCAGTGCCAGGAGGATTAAATCCTCTGGGTTCAGCTGGCTTGCCCTGTGCTGCTGCTTTCCTTGGCTCCGAGTGATGCTTATTTGATGCAACTTGTTTGGAACGATTCCTGATAAGGCTGTGAGCAGTGAGCATTGAAGGGTGAAGGTGCTGAAGTCCCCTTGTGGTGGTTTTTCTTTTCTGCAGATGAACAAGTCAGCGGGTGGAAGCTGGAGGAAGGAAAGTGTTCCGATATTATATTTTCCTTGGTTTGTTCAAATTACTTTTCTAGCTGTTTCAGGGACTTCACTGTAACGTTGAAATTGTTAAACTTGGTGTTAGCATAGTGGCAGAGAATTCTGGAATAATTCCTGTTTTTAAAAACAGTCCCTCCTCAGACTGTTTGTTTTACTCTCATACTCATGTACACCAGGTGTACTGCTCAGAGGTAACCAACCCAAGAACTGCAGATTGTCTGTGAAACGCAATTTTCAGTGAGTTTTCTTCACTTTTTTTCCAGTGTAACCTTTAGCCCAGACCTTTTGACTCAGTGTAGCATTTAATGAGTAGAGCAATTATTTATTTTCACAGTGGAGTTTTATTATTAATGCAACCAGTTTCTTTTCCTGACTTAATTACAATAAGAGCAAATAACTTACCAAGGATTGGTATTAGGTAGATTCCTGCAGTGTAGAGGGCAGGCACATGCCTTGTAGTCATGTCTTGTCTTATTTCCAAGTCAAAGGGTGTGAATGTGCCTAAGAAAATCTCAAACCTCTGATGTCTTTATTTTTATTGCTCTTATTTATTCTGATCTAGGTAGTCACAGTTTGTCTCCACAAAATGCAGGAGCTATAAAATACTCAATGAAGTATTTGCTTCTTGGCAGGACGTGGCTACAAAGGTGATGGATTAAGCCTAGTGTAGCTGGCATCCAGAGAAAGGCAGGGAACAGCTTCCTAGAATACAAAGGTGCTCTTTAAGAGCTTGAAATCAGCTGGATGATGGATATACCAAATGCCCAGAAGAAAGGCAAGGCTGAGTTATGCATGTGCAGCAGAGAGACATCCCCTCACTGGGGTAATTTCACTCCTGGGTTTGAATTGAGCTGCCTGAGCAGGTTCTGTGCCTCCCAAAGTGGGGTTGCTCCCCTTTGGAGCTGACAGAGAGGGCTCAGCAGGGCCGTGTCCCTGAGCTCAACACAGGACAGCAGCACATGGTGTCAGGAGTCTCAGTGTACCAGGACAAGCTTTAATGCGCCCTGGAATGCGGCAGAACCTTGCTATTTCTGTTGGACTAGTGTGGAATTCAAATATGCATGTCCAGAAGGTTGTGTTTGGAATACAAAATCCTTTTGGAATGCATCCTGAAGCTTAACTCTCAATTGTGTTGTGTCTGGTGACCGCTCCTAATGATTTTCCTTCCAAACACCTTGCTCAGTTTAATCCCTTTATTCCTTACATATCCTTTGATCCCTCTTAACCATTTCTCTCTTGTGCTGAGTCCTGTATTCTTGACCATTCTTAAGGCTAGAACTTGGGGGATCTTGAGGTCTATTAAGTCTCTCAAGTGCTGCTAGGGCTGTTTCCCCAGAATTTCAGTGCAGAAGGTAGTGCTCTTAGACCTAGACCCTTTGAGATGAAGAGTTAAATTTCCCCTTTGCCAACACTGAGAAAAATACTGTTCCATCTGTAACAGAGTGAAGCTTGTGCAAGAAATTCTGTTATTGCAGAGTAGCTTTATGGGTAAGTAAAAACCCAGAAGCCTGTGTATTCCTTAAAAAAAAAAATAAAAATTTAAAATACCAGAACTATCATGTAAAACTCGGGAGAAAAACAAAGACAACAGCAATAATACGTTTCCAGAATTGTCTTTGAATGGATTTCTGGTGCGCTCTCGGCTCTCCGAGCAGTGCCACGGAGGGAAGCGCTCGGGATTTCACCGCGCCGAGCGGACCCGGCAGGTTTTTAATGACCGCCCCCTACAAGCAGAGCTCAGGGAGCGGCCTCGGGCCCCGTGTGCGAGCGCTGACACCGGCGGGGCCGCCGTGCTCGGGGTGGGACGGGCCGGGCGATCCCCGATGCCCGGATCCCAGGACTGACGGGTGATCCCATCTCCGCTGCCCCTGATTCCCGGCGGGATTTGCCGTTCCCGAGGCAAAGGCTCCCCCTGCGGGGCGCGGCAGGAGCGGCGCCCACGCGGTTCCATCCCAGCAGGATGAGACACCCCCGGCGTTTCCTTCCCGCTCCGTCGGGTACCGCAGTGCTCTGGACAGGAGGTTTCCTTCCCCTGGTCTGCGGAAAATAGAGGAAAACTGGGAGAGGAGGGAATCAAAACCCCGAGAGTTCGGATGGGAATTGGGAACGAAGAGAGGAATAAAGGAAACTGTGGAGATTAAAGAAAAGGAGGGGCTGGTAGTTCGGTTGTTTCAATTCATTAGGAATGTGGTATCTGAAAACCGGTTGCTGGAGCTGAAGAGAACAGCACTTCTAAGAAACAAAAGGCCGATTAGTAGTGTTTTTGTTGTGTTTATTATTGACAAATTGAAGAATATTCTCATTCTCGGTTGATTAATTTTACTGGTGGTAGTATTTATGCTATATTCTGCCGCCAAATTATCAGAGATAACTAAAACACAGTTTAAGGAGACTTTAGTCTCCAGGGATACCCATAAAACTAGAAGCTGAAAGGCATTTTAGTCTTCTGAATTAAATCAGGATTGAGAGAGAGCCTCAAAGCTACTTGAGTGACTTTTGATTTGGGACTGTCAGATTTAGGGGAAAGGAAGAAGTGGTCAGGATTAGGACATTTAAAACAACACTCCTGGAAGAAGATGGTAGATCCAAATAAATAAGTTAATAGATCCAAATAAATCAGTTAAATCATGGTATTGCATGTTATATCCTCATATTTGCACAGATCAGGTGTGTGGTGGAAGCTGTGGATAAATCTCTGGATAAATACCTCTGTGCCAGAGCTCTGGCTGTTGAGTTGAGTGTTATCCCACCTATCTAAAATATATTGCTACTTCTCCTCAGGCTTGAAGGTATTAACTTCACTATTTGCTCTCTGTGGTTGTTCCCATGTAAGTAAAATTTGTTTCCTAAAATGTTCACAAAAGAGGGATGAAGGACGACTGCTGGTACAGACAAAGTAAATGGATTTTCTAAATGGCATTGCTTACTCATGCTGAAAGCTTTTGTGGCATTTAAGTGCTAACAACTGATGTAAAAAATGGCCCTTAGAAACGCATTTTGAGTGCTCAAAAAGTAAGTTTTATGAGTGCTAAAACTTTAGAGTTGAATAATCTTGATCACTAGCACAGTTAGTGACTGGTTCTTTACAAATACACAGTAAGGTGCTCTCCTATTAATGCTTTTACACAAGAGCTGTGCTACTGCAATTAATTGAAGCCAGGGCAGAAGTAGGTTTTCTGTGTCCTGCTGGGCTCTTTGCTGGCTCCTTCTTCCTGTTCAGGGGGTGAGATTCACCAGTCATACAGCTGGAAACTGGAGAGTCTGTAAAGTTCCATTCCCAAACCTATTCTACACCTCTGCATTTGTGCCACACTGAGTAAAGAGGGCAGGAAAGTCTGAGAGTTCAGGGATACTTGTGTGGAATGGAAAATGTAGAGTGGGAAGTAGGGGCAGAGAAACAAGAGAAAGGGAATATTTGCAGCTAAACAGCATTAAATGGAAGCAGGTTCCACACTGACAGAAGAGCTACATGGCCTGGCCAAGGTTCCTCTTTAGGACATTTGTTGTTCTTCTCCTGGCTGTTGGTGCTGTGAAAGAATTCTGGGTCTGTTCTTTTATAAAAGAACTCTGTTCTGCAATCTTTAGTACAGTTGTCTCTGAATTTACTGGGTCAGTACTGCAGGGTCAAGCTCCAAGTTATTAGTAGGTTTTTCTTTGTAGTACAACTTTCAGAAGATCCAAAGGCACAAAGGAGCCTGAGTAGCACTGACTTTCAGTGGGTTTAAAAAGGCACTTGGCTATTTTGGACAACCCTATTCTTGTTCACCATTAGAACTGGAAGTGTGTAGGCAGATCCTCTCATGCCTGAGCACATTTGGAGGAATTAAGGGTTTGACCCAAGTAATTAGTGATATAACAAGGGAGCATAAATTGAATGCTGATTTAGTCATTCTAGAGCTTCTCAGATATTTCTGGAGATCTGAATTTAAAGTTTAAATTTCAGAGGGTTCAGGAAGCAGATCTCAGGGATCAAATCTATGTACTCCGCCTAAGCAGAAATATTTACTTCCAGCCCCCCAGGGGAGCAAATATACACAGAAATTTAGCAAGAGGGATTTTGGTGAACTGCTTCCCAGTAGGGCACACAGGAGCCATTTGTGATAATCAAATATTTCTTCCAAAGCCATTTTACTCAGAGACTTCTCCTGAGCAGGAACTTGCAGATTTGATTCTCCAGGGAGAGGCAGTCACTGTTAGTTTGCTGTTTGATCCATGACTGCCACAGCAAGGCCTGAGTGGGTTTTTATTAATTCTCACTCATTGTCCTGCAGTTCTGGGAGCTATAGGTTCCCATCCATGAAGATAATTGCCCGTGTCACAATGAAAGATCACCACAAAAGAAGCCTCTAATTCCTTAAATAGTCAATTAATATGCCATTTCAAATCCCATGGTTTGCAGGTGGTGGTGGCACTGCAGAAAAGAATTGTTTAGTTACAACAGGAAAATGGTCAGAATGTTCTTTAACAAAACAGGAGTTTGATGAGCAGCTCAGCAGTCTGGTTTCCCTTCTAAACCGAGTGGTGCTTGCTCGAAGAGGAGATGTTTGCCAGGTGAGTTGTGGGACTGATCCCAATGCTGGCATGGTTGGCACCTCCCAGTTGGCCTCACCCAGCCCCTGGAATGCCAGTTGGAGTCACCCAGCTCTGAGGAGCCTGCCTGGGTGCTGTAACCCTGGGAGGACTGGATGGCAGCGAAGAGTGAGATTTGGTAGCCAGGTGGAGTTTTACCACAACTCCTTAGTTTAGGGTTTCTCAGAAAGGCACTACTCAAAGGTCATTTGGCCTCTGATTTGGGGCTCAAACTGGGGCAGTAAGTAAATGCTTCTCTTTTTCTAAAAATGTAAAAAGCTATTTCAACCCCCCCATGCCTCCCTCCTTTCTCCTGCACCCTTGGGAGCAGCTGGAGGGTGGGATGCTGACTGATTGCTGGTGTCAGGCTTGGTTCCTAATCCCATGGGGACAATCGTGCTGCTCTGAAGAGAAGTTGCCCTTCTAGCGGGGGTATGTGAAGAATTCAAAGGCTGCAAACATTAGAGACTCCTGGGAAGCAATCATTTTGTCATCAGATTGTCCTAGGAAACACATGCACTGCAAGCTGTGTGTGACTTTGCCTCTGGTATGTCCTGGCTAATTTCATTTGACTTTTCCAAAGCCTTCCGGGTAAGGCCAAATGCAAACAATATATAAATATAAAATATCAACAATATGCTTGCTCTCTGGTGTAACAGCTACTCTTTCCAGCGTGGTGTTACCTAACACCACCAAACTGAGTTTATTCTAAATTTGAAGCAGGAATGGGTGCTCTGTTTTCCTTAAATCATAATCAATTATAGAAACCAACCCCCTTCTGACCACAATAAAATAATTTGCCCTTGGACTGCCTGTGTCCCTGGCCACCCTTTTGGGTGGTGCTGCTTTCAGTGGCCCTGTGGACAGTGAGGAAAGGCTGACAGAGTTCAGCAGACTGGTTTTGTGACGGTTTTTGCTCAGAGTCCACAACCATGTGTTGTGAAATCCAGCTTCTCTCGGGTAAAAGAACCATTGGAAGATTTTAATCTGCTTTTGATCTTGGCACTGATTGATGTTCCTGGATTTTTTGTTGTGTATACACAAGAGGTAAATGTAATAAGTGCAGAATGTGAATGGCAGTGTCTGTTTGGGCAGATGGATGGCACAACTTGGCTCTCTCCCTGCTGAGGGTTTGCTCACAGCTGATCCAGCAAAATCTGATCCACTCAGTAAAGTTAATGTTCCAAAACATTTTCCTTGCCATTTGAGATCCCTTCTAACATAAGATGTAACACTATTAATATAATAGTGAACATAATTACAATACCTTTTTGCTATTTTTTCCCACTATTTTCCTCCCATTTTTGCCCCTCCTTTTATTTGTGGTGAACTCAGATCTTTGTGACTGCTACAAAAATGAAATTAATCACCAATCTCATTTGTAGCTGCAGGGAGTGAAAAGGACATGGAAAAGAAGGCTATGAAGAGGATTTGGACTAGAGTGATAAGGCAGCTGAAGCTGTAAAATTACTTCTATTTCCTGTGGCATGTCCTTGTAATTGTTTCCAATCTTTTATTAGATGCTTTGGCTTGTGATGAACTTGAGTGTAAAGAAGCACTGGAGCAGCTTTGCTATGTCCTCACACTGCAGCTGGAGATGAATGAGACATTTCCTGTTTGTGTTATGCTTTGTAGCAAAACACCTAAAAATGCACTGTCAATATGATTATTTAATGCTCTATGACTGATGTTTCTGCAGCTCTCAGTGTATGGCCTTAACCATCCCCCAAATGAACACATTTGTAATTACAAAGGGAGTAATAATATTCCTGGTTTTCTTTATTTTATTTTTTTTTTTCAATGGAGTGCAAAAGATGAGCACATTTCAGCTCAGGAAGCAGGGATTTAAATGTACTATCTGGAAACCTTTCAAATTGCTCAGTACTTTTAAAATAGTGTCATCTTGCTGTCAGGGCATGATACAGAATGGGAAATTGCTGTCTCCCTGCTTTCAGTGGTGTCAGGGGATCTTTCTGATTGCAGATGTTACATCTCAAATGGAAAAATTAATCATAGGCTTGTTCTGCATATTCTTTCTCAAACAAAGTTTAAAAGCAGGAATTATGTATGTTACATTAGAGCTGAATTAATTGTTCATAGCAGAAAGGTCTAGTTCCCAGCAGCACCTTCTCTTCTGGGTCTCACTCACATCCTTGGTGTTCATCTTGTAAGAAAAGCTATGGAACAATTATTTCTCCAGATGTGGATGGACATCCCTTTGCCTTTGATGGGCTGTGCTCAGCACAGGGGCAGCCTCAAGTCCTGAGGCACCTGGGTGACAAATCACTTGGAGTTGTGGCCCTTTCCACCCCTGCTGCCCTGGGCAAGCTGGGCTTCACCTTTGACTCATCATCTGGTGTCTTTCTCATGGCTGAGAGATGTATGTGAAGTTCTGCTCCTCCAGGAGTTATTTTAAAGCTTTAATTGAAGTCAGAAAAAAAGAGTCTCAGATTTGCCTGTGTTTGAAGGAGTGCCTGTCCTGTTTGTTGCTGGGGGATGCCATCAGGGTGGCATTTGTCACAAAGCAGCAAAGACAGGAGGCAGGTGACAGACCTGTGTGTACAAGGGATGTACCCACACGTGGTCTGCAGGCTTCTTTGAAGGCATTTGCCATAAAATTTTGGCTGTTTATGGAAACAGAGATGTCTCTGTAGCCTTTTTTTGCGTATTTTAGTCCTGCTTGCACTTGGTTGGTGGATCCTTGTGGATCCAGTCCTGTGGCCAGTGGAGTAATTGAAGATCACCCCTGGGCTGGTGGAAGGGTCTTTGGGCACCTCTCATTGTGGTGCTTCTCAGGAATAATTTTCTTTGTCTCAACCATCAGGTGTCTCACCTCTTTACATCCATTGTTTGCATCAATTCTTTACCTAATTTTATGATCCATAAGTCATTGTTTCCAAAAGTTTTTCTCTGCTGAGTCCAGCTATTCAGCTTCAGGCTGCTCTGATGACTGGGGTGGTACCTTCAGGATTGGTTGACTTTATTTTAAGGCTGAAGCCTGGAGCTCAGCAGGAGCTACTGAGCAGTTCTTAGAGGATGCTCCTTTGGTCACCAATGTGACCAAAAACCCACAGAAGATTTGGAAACTCTGCCCTTGATCTGATGGCCCTCCAGAGCAGGAGGTGATGTTTGAACCTGGTGACACAAGGGGAAGCTCGTTGTAGGTGTAACTTCAGTATTTTTTGTAGCTCGTGTTTAATCAGACACATTATCTTTTGAAATTGCCAGTATTTACTTTGGGTTTGCTGTGTGGATAATTGTGTGCTTTGTCTGAAATGCAGTTTTCCCCAAATGCACAAATTTGCTGCAGCTACTTGCTATTTATCTGTGTTTGAGTTTTAATGATGCTGTTGATGGATTAAAATCCCCCAAACCATAGACACTCCTGCCTCTGGAGTGGAAACTGGCACTCTCATATATGTCCTGTCTACAGTAACTTCCTGGGGAATCCTGGGAATACAGACAACTGGCTGAAGAATTTCTGTATTCCCCTACTCTTCCCCAAGTAATGAGCTGCACTTAGCACAGAGCTGCAGCCATTTGTGAATATTTGTCAGCCAAATCGTGCCACTCTTCATTTCCACCCCCAGGTGTTCCAGGACCAAACCTTGCCTGCTAAGGATATCTGCTATTCTCATATTATTTTCAGTCTAAAACACTCAGCACATTTATTACTGGAGGTTGCAACTGAAGCAACTCCCAGTGGCCTGCAGAGTGTGTACAGAATATCAGTCCTTCTGAGTGCTGGTATTTGGGTTCAGCAGGAATTGCTACTTAGCAAAAAGCCAGGGGGAATAAAGCAAAGGGTTTAAACTTTGCAAGTGATCAATCTTACTTTACTATCAGCAGTGGTTTTGCTCTAATTAATGGTGTTAATTATGACCATGACAAGCTACACCTTGTCCTCCTCTGCCCCACCTCACCTTTCTCCCCAGGCCTCTAACCCTGTTAAGGAGCCCTTCTGATGTGGTTTTGCCAGTGTTTGTTTTAACTCCGATCAGGGGCATCTATTGGAGTTGTGTAAGTTTTCTGATGATTTCTGGATGGCTTTAGGCTATTTTGCTTGAACTGCTATGTCATCTTAATTTTTGTAAAATGAGCCATTTGATTGTGAAATAGGATGCCTTGAAAGTAGCTCAAGTACCCAAAATAACTACTGTCTGCAAGTGTTCTCCAGTTCTGTATAGGCAGAGGAGTAGTATGTGCCATTCTAACTCCTGGTGGTAAATACCTTAAATAAAACAAGTCTTCTGGTCCCTCAGTATTACCTGTGAAGGCCAGAAAGCAGGTGGGGACTTCTGTACTCTAAAGCTCAGTTGATCCAGATCAGTGGTAAGTTGAAAAGCTCATTTTTAAAACACTTAGCAGGCAGGTTTAGTCACTCAAATTATCCCAGAACTCCGTTCTTCCGCTATTCATGGTTTCTCATGAACAAGTTGCAGTAAAGCTGATTAGATAAGTCCTGGTAAAACTGTCAGTCTGGCCAAACAACTTGCACCAGTCCTGTTGCATCACTGTGTGTGAGGCTTCAGTTCTGGCCAATATTTACATAGTACTGAATGTAAGAAATTGCAGGGAAGGTGTGAGGTGGGCAGGCTGCCTGTCACTGCTGCTCCCTGCACCTGGGGGCATCTGCAGGAAGCTGGCACACCTTGGGCACTGCCTTTGGGGCAGGGGTTCTGGGCAGGGCATGTGGCTGTGTCAAACATGTTCTCTGTCTTCAGGTCACTGCCAGTGCCTGCAGAGCATGGGGTGGTGTCCCGGCTTTGTGTCTCCACCCAGCAGTGGCTGCTCTGCAGCTGGAATATCATCCATGTGGGGCAACCTTCACTGCTCTGAACAGCCCTTGGAAATGAAACCTTGTCTGATGGTTTAATTTAATAAGGGGACAGTGGGCTGGTCTGTGTTTCTTTGGTTGGTTGGGGTTTAACCCATTGAGGATTGTTGCAGTGACTTTTTTATTCTTGGAGCATCTTAAATATATTCACTGCAAACTTTACACTCCTTTACACTCTGTGTGTGGCTGTGTCCTGAGCAGAGAAAGCCCAGCACAGCCACTCACTCTGCTGGAGCTCAGAGGGCATCTCTGGAATCAGATCCCAGTATTTATCAGATGCAGAATGTAGCCCATTCCTTGGGATTTCATCTTAGCACAGCTTTATTTTAACTCATTTTTAATATGACCTTTAATTTGATCCAGAGTCACGAAAGATTTGCAAGCAGCATACCCCTTTGAGGTATTTTCTTTTTCAGTAGCTCTGTCCTTCACTGTTTGGCTGCACAGAAATACTCAGCCTGTTAAAATTCTGTTATTTTCAGCACATTGGAGAGTTCCTTGAGGTGTCCGACTATGAGGCTTTTGTCAGCTGAAAGCAGCTTGTGAAGCCAAGCAGCGTGCAGGAGGCACCCTTGCCGTGGTCTTAATTTGCAAAGGCAGCAAACCCATTGTAGTAAATAGTCTATAAAAGCCTCAAAAAAAAGCTCTCTAAGTGAGTTCATCACAAAGTGAATGCTCAAGGAAAAGCAGGGTGAAGCATTATTTCTGTTCTACAAATAGAAACCAAAACGGGTGGAATTACTTAATTAGCTGTGTTGGGAATTCATGACAGAATCAGTAATTAATTAGAGTTTCCAAGTACCAGAGCAGCACTTCAACAACAGCCAAGCTTCTTTCCCCCCACCTTCTTTATTTGAACATTTTCAGGTATTTTTTTCAAGAAATAAAATAGTTCGACTAGTTCCAGTAGGCACATGTATTTATGTCATTAATGTTGGGGTTTGGTGCACATGTCAATGCACCTCCAGAGTATGTCACAAGTTTATAATGATGGTTTTAATTGCAAAAAGTCCAAACTGCAAAAATCTTTTATGACTGTTTTGTTCTGCAGTAAAAGGACTGCAGCCCATAGATTTTGTAATTTCCTACACTTCATTGTCTATTAGCAATTAGTTGTTTGGCTCTCCAGGACTCTGTGAAAAGTAAGTTATGTCTGCAGCTGTGTAATAATGTTCCATTGGGAAAAAAATTCTCTTACTAAGACTTTACGTAACTGCACTTCTCATTCATGTCACTTCCTCACCTGATATTTAATAATATTTATTGGGAAGTAGTTTACTGTATAGGATGATGGAAGGGTTTAGAAACAGCTGGGAGAGAAGTTTTGCCTGTCCTTCTAACTGCTGATGTACTCCCTGGTGTTCCAAAATGATTGATGTTGGTTTCCAGATGGAATTTGGAGAAGCTTGTTTGCCACAGTTGTCACAGACTGACCTGTAATAGGTGTTGTAAACATGTTTAATTTAGGTCTGAGGCTTTTATCCATAGTTCATGGGACATTTTAATGATGAGACTCTTAAACAGATGATTAAATTGGCCCTAAAATACACAGAGGCAAAAATGTGCAAACAGGTCAGAATGTGAATTTCTCTGATAAATTTGCTGCATTCCCCCCACCCCCCTGCAGCTTTCAGATCTGTTAGTAAAACTTCACTGCATTGAAAAACAACCACCCCTAACTTGGCTGCAAGAAGCTTAGTTCAGGTAAGCTTTTCCCCTGGGCTCCAGGGTTCCAGTCTGCATCCTCAGGGGTGCTGTGTGCATGGGAAATAGGGAAAAGCTCCTCAGGAGCAGTTCAGAGATCACTGGGTTTTCAGCAGCCCTGCAAAAATGTGGAGTCTGTATTTTATGCAGAGAACTGTTGGGCATAATCCTAATTCTGTAGGAATTATGGTGTTTTGTGTAGGCAAGATTCATTTTTCTCATCACCAGAGCAGGTACTTCCTGAGACTGTTATGTTACCCTCAGCTTAATTTTCTCTTTATTTGCTTTATATATTGGCTTATTTAAGCAGAAGAGAAAACACCATGAAACTTTTTTAATATTTTCAGCATCTCTGCTGACTGGTATGCACTGGGGCTGGTTTGTTATCAGGCTGTTGAATGCAATTTGGAGATTGCTGGAAGTAGAAAAGGTAAAAACTGAACTCCCTGAATCTGCTTCTGGTGTGCACTGGTGGGAACGTCTCAGATTCCAGGAATTAGCCTTGTGTGCTGAGAATGGGTTGATCTGGGCCAGAAAGGAATCCCCACAGCATGTGGGCTGCAGGAAACTCTCGCTGATGTTGATACGGTGTCTGGCAACCAAAAGTAGAGAAAAAACTACTGCAACAACAGTCCAAGTTCCACTTTGGTTCAAAGTCTCATGTAATAAGTCTCCCTGTGTACTAACAGGCAGCTACAAAAGATGGGTCTGCTTTGGCATTGATATTCACTGATTTTCAGAAGAGTTTGTTATGGCTTGAATCAGGTTTCACAGTCCAGCTTGATATGCTAAATATTCTTCAGTTTATTGTGTTATGGTAAAAAATTAAATCAACAAATATTTTGATGCTTTATCCTTCTAATATTACCTAATAATTATTTGTGAATAAAAAATAAAAAGAGGTTAAGCTGCCTTTGTTAAATCCTCAGGAATATTTTCTGTACTTGTACTAGATAATCTTAAATCCTTATCATAGGTTTGGAAAAGTGAAGAAAATCATTTTTCCAGTAATGCCTTGGATAACTTTTTTTAAGGTTCTGCTGAGAGCCCTGGATTTCGAAGATACTCACTAGACAACTCTGACAAGGTGATAGTCATGCTCTCTGCTGCTGTGGTAACTGAGTTTGAGCCTGGTTTTACTCACTGAAGTAAGAATGGTGTAAATTTGCATTAGAGCCCATCTCTTAATGAACTGAGCAGCTGAAAATGTAGCTTTTTGAGTAGGTTACTCCTCAGAGAGCCACTGAAGGCTTGTGTTCAGTCTGAAAAAACCAGGTGTCATTTTGCAGTCGGCAGCAGGAGTCTGCAGACTTGGGGGGAGCAGAAAATCCCCCAAAGAAAAATGACAAACCACAGGAGAAAACAATGGAGTTGAGTCAGTGCATTTAGAAATGGGAGTTTGGGCTTTATGCTGGTTCAGGTCCTGCCATATAGCACTGACAAAGCTGAGATGAAAGAAACACTGAGACCCAGAGGTCTAGAAATCCTGCATTAGCTACTGAAAGAAAATCTAAGGTGTAATGTCTCCAAATTACTGAGTAGTAAGTTAGTTTTAAAATGAAAAAGATGCTGTTTTCTTGTTTGGAGGGCTTTTCCTCATCCTGAAAAATGTTCTGGTGTGCCTGGTGCTTATTGCTTGGTGCCCCAGGCAGGTTTGAATAGATGCCCAGGTTTCTGAAGAAGTGCAGCATTACTTGGTGCTACCTGGAATGTAACAAATTCCATTGATTAAGATATAACTAATGAAAAATATTTGGATTACACGAGGCTCTTCAGGAGCAGATTAACAAATTGATTCATTATGGTGTCCACGTTTTGTGCTGTGGCCATATAGAGAAACGAGGTACTGAATTGAACTTGTCTTTGGGATAATCTCAGTCAGAGAAATGAAACTGTGCTCAGGCTGTAGTGAGCACTTTGCCTTGTCCTTCTACAGAGACTCCTGAAGCCTGTGCTTGTGTCTGGGCTGTGTGGGCGACTTAATTCGTTTACAGAGCTGATGAATGGCTGTAAATGAATTTTTGTGCCCCAACCAAGCGAGAAAGTTTACCTACAAAGATGGTTTATTAGATCTTGCAGTGACAGGGGAGTCCCCTGGGGCCTTTCTAGCCCAGCTTGTTACTGTGCTGAAGGTTTATTTTGGTGCAGTTCGTGCCGTCCCTGGTTCTCGTGCAGATTTGTGATGATTACTGTAGATGGCAGCAGAAGCTAAATAGAATACCAAGATTCTAAAAAATAATTAAACCTCTCTCTGGTGGTGTCCTAACTATGGGTTTTTGTCTCGGTGCCTGCCAGCTGTTCTCGAGGATTGAAGCAATTACAAGCAGCAGAAGCCAAATTGAGTTATATATTGAATTAAGGTTCCACTCCCAGACAGCTGGGGGGTTTTGTGGCTCTGCTGGTTCTTGGTGTGCACTCTCTCAGATACTAAAAACCAATTTTAAAGCTCTCCTGATGCCCTCTGAATTCCCCCTTCTTTCTCTGGATATGCCATGCTGTCAGAGAAAGAGCAGCAGATCATGACTCCTGTGGGAGGACTTTTGTTTCCCCCTGTAATAAGGCTGCCCTTTGCTTTCTTTCTTTGCACCCACATTGTTTTCCTCTTTTCCTTTTGAATGTCCTTCCTGGTTCCCTTGCTGTGCTGGCTGTAATCGATGTCCTTGGAAGCCCCTTCCTCTTGGTCCTTAGAACACAGCAGGAAAAATGTCATAATGTGCCATCATGCAAATTAGCTGCTTAATGAAACAGCTGATTGCCTCTTCCCCGGGTGTGGATGAGAAGCACAGGACACCCAGGATGGGCATTGGCCTGTTGGAATTAGACACAGAACTTGGAACGGTGGTCTGGCCTTCAGTGGGAAATGACTCCCAATGTTACATTTATTACACACAGCAATTGGTGACTTGTAGGTAATGAAAGCACATAAAACCCAACTGATGATGGGTGAACTCAAGGGCAGGATTGAGGGGCAAGCAATAAATAATAAATGCACCAAAAAGCCCACATGTGATTGGTAGGACTGCTTGGACAGAATGAGCTGTGAGAGCTGGGGCCTGCAGTCTTTGTTTTTATTCTGAAAACCATAAAACTCAATTTTCTGCATGGCAGACATTTAAAATTAGGCAAAAAGTAGTGCATCAAAATGACTCTGTGCTTTTGAAATACTTCTGAAATCCCTTTATTATGAAAAAAAAGGACAGGAAAGTGTGGAACAGCAGTCTGACAATTGTGTTCAATATATGATGAAGGTGGGCACGAAGCTCTAGGTATTAAAGTTTATGAATGTATTAATGCAGTGCTTTGGGGGAATTAAACTTTAATATTGATGATAAACCTTCCATAATAAAATGTGTGGAGAGTGAGAGTAAATCTCTCTTGCAAAGTCCCCAAACTATTTAAATAACTGCATGCAAGCTCCAGCATCTCCCGAGATATATTATAAATGAACTTTTGCATAGGAATGTACACTGTGCATAAAGCAGTTTTCCAGCAGAGTTGTTTTCTGCCCAGGAAAAAAAGCTGCTGTCCCAAATGACTGTATTTCTTTGAAGTGATAGATCTCCAGAATCCGTTCCACAGCATTTCTCTCAAGATACACATCATTCACTGCGGAGGGAGAGTCCCCGTTGACTGCTTTGAAATGGTGTGAAATTTCTGCAGTGCCAGTCTGATGTTGGGATTTTTTTTAAAGATAACATTATGGAAGAGAGACTCTGAGGATTGAAAATGTGAAATTTTGAAGAGATACAGGTAATTATAAGTTACAGTGATCTGGAATGTAGCACCAGGTTATTGTTGACCAAGTATGTCTGGAAAAAAATCAGATACTCGTGTTTAGCACCAAACAGGAGGAGGAAAATGTCCTTTTAGAGAACCACTGTGAACACTGAAGGTGTTTGGGAAGTTGTCCTGGAGCTGACATCCAAGTCTTTCAATTGCTTGCATATCAGAGTGCAGGAATGCAGATGTCAGATTTGCCTTGAGAATGGCTTGTGTTATGAACTCAGCTGCTACAAACCTTACGGACAGTTCCTGACTGCAGCAACCATGGTGACCTGGTGGTCTTGTAGGGTGTTGCACTGTCAGTGTAGGTCCATGTCTGAGAAGCAGTAGAGAAATGTTCTCCCAGAGCTGCAGGTTTCAAAGGGTGTCAGCAAAACCTCGAGGGAAACAAGTGTGCTCTTTGTTCTTTGCTCCCTGTCCAAGGTGCGAAGCTTCAGGAGAGTCCACTGTGCTTCCCTTGGGGGAAGCAGTAGGGAGGAATTGTATGGAAAAGAAGGGAAGGGAAAGCAGGAGGCAATTCCAGGAATCAAACCCAGACCTGGCAAAAGAGCTTTTTGAAGAGGGTTATCTCATGCAGTAACACAACCCAAAATTCTCTTGCCTACTGTGGCAACTTTGATTTCCAAATCTTTACTTATAGATGTGGGTTTGTTTATTTTGAACCATTGGGTTATTTTGGGTATTTTATATTTTCAATTCCTTTTAAGTGTGGTGTCTTCTGGTACCTATAACAAGTCAGCAAAGATACCCAGACTTGTGCATGTGTGTTAACACAGAATAGCTTCTCCCTCTGTTTAGCTCACCTTTTTGGGAGATGATGTCTTAATGACCTTCCAAATCAACAAAATAGCCAGTGGAACACTACAGCCTCTTTATTTATCCTTCAGCAAAGAAAAAGACATTTCTTAATGATGATATTGGAAGAAATATTTTTTTAATTTCTGCCTACCTGGAAACCCTTCTGTCTGATCAATTCAAGGCATTTTGAAGCAGTCATTGCTATTACTAAAGTTAATCAAACCATAGTGCTGTGTAAGAAAAATCAATGAGAAGCAGATTGAGATCATACAAGGAAGGATAATTCAGCTGCAGGGTCTCTCTGGTTTCACCCACCCATAGGCAGAGGTTTCATGTGTCTGCTGATGTCTTTATTAATCAACTGAGTGCCAAATGCTCCACTCATTGAGCTTCATGGATCTGTTTTCAGTCACATGGTAGGGTCGTGGGGGTTTTTTTGTGAGAATGATTATGGGAGCACAATTAAATCTGCATGATTGTGCCATGCAAAGTGTATAAAATTTGTCTACAGGATCTTTCAGAAATGTTAAGGTGTTTTTAATGCTGGTGCAGGGTCTTGCAACTGGATCTGGCTTGGAAGGGCCTTTGCATTGAGATACTGAGAGTTCATTCTGGGCAAAAAGCAAAGGGAATCTGTGTCCACACAAGTGTTTGTGTTTCATTTGGACAAGCCCTGAATTTTGTTCTCTATTGTATATAATTATATTCTTTATTACATCATTTTGGTCTCCATTACTATATCAAGAGTATGTAAGTATAGAAAAAATTGATTCTGTAAATTGCAAATATATAATATAATAGATTACAACTATAAATGTATATATTATATCTGATATTATCCACATCCACATTACTTTAAGTATTCAATATTTTTATGTCTACTAAGTACCCTATTAAATAGAGTGGTGGTATTTCAGCAAAAGGTCAAACTGCAGAGTGATTTTTGATTAATGGCAGAACCAGGGAAAATGTGCATTACTTTGACTTTGTGTCTGTACAGCAGTTGTCATTGTAGGCAAATAATTGGCAATCCCATCTGGTACAAACCTGGACTTAACCTCTGTGCATTCTGACTTTGGGCAGAGTCAGAGAGTTATTGACTTGAGAAAATGACTGAAAACAATATTTGCTTAATATACAAATGATTGTCCATTAGATCATCGTTTATTGACCTTTCCTTCCAGCTCTCCCTATATTTGTATGCACACTACACTGGAATTTAAACATTTGATGGCAGACTGAGTCTCCTAATTAGCTCTCAGTGTTTGTGTCTTCTCCCCGAGGGCTCCACACTCTCCCTGTGTGTGCAGCTGACATGGATCATGTGCCAGTGAAAACACCTTACTTTCAGGGTTTTGTTTTTTTTCCTCTCTTTCTTTAGGGTATGTTTTATTCAGTCACTTTGGGAATAGAATAAAGCTGTAGTTGGCTTTACTGAGGGAATTTGTCATTTCTTCTGACTTCATTTATTTGTGCTCAGGACAGGCAGCAATTGCTTCTGTCTGGATCAACCGTGTGCACCCCCGATCAGCAGAACTCAAACTGCCCAAATGTCTGTGCAGATAGACTTGATGTCCTAATTAGTTATAGGACAGGAGGGATTTGGTGTGCTGTTGGTAGGCTGTGACAAAGGAAAAGGAATTGTAGCCTGTTTATGAAAGTACTGCTCATATTTACCAGAGGATTTTGAGGCAGTGGAAAGAAATTTACTTAATAACCATTTAAAATGGTTATTCTTGTACTTGCCCTAATTATGCAATTTTGGTTATTTGAGGAAACACATTAAATGGTCTTTTAACTCTGCAAGCAGACAACATTCAAAATAGGTAAATACACACTTATTTGCATGCATTTTACTGTGCATATCAACATGCAGTAACAGATACTCAATGGAGTGTAACAGCATCCTTGTAGTCATTAAGAAGCACTAATGTGTGGTTAAAAAATAATAATTCTGAAGCCCTATTTACCTGATAGATTTAATGGTCCTGATGGAACCATTAGAAGCTAAATAACAAAGCTCTTAAAATGTCCTAAATATTTCTAATAGACCTAATGGTTCCTGAGGAGCTGCATTTACAGTCAGTCTGGCAAGCTGCAGGTGCCACTGAAGAAGCCAACACGATATAGCAATGACTAATCTATTTATGATGCATGGCAGGCACCAGCATGGTACCCTGCAGTGGTGGAAGAAAATAAAGCAGCTAAAGTGAAGCTGTCTTTAATAAAAAGGGGGAAAATGTGCAGATGTAACTCTTGTAATCACTTAATTTAGGTGTGGGTTTCTTCCTGTTCTCTCAGGACTGAAGTCTCGTGCCCTGGTCAAGTCCCTCTGAGGTGGGTGCACCTAAAGCATGGCTGTGGAAAGTGAGGCGGGGCAGTCCATGCAGCTGTTGTTCAACCTAAAGAAAGAAATATCCTGAGGCTTTTCATCCAGGAAAGTAGGGAGATCTCTATTGTTGGGAAAATTTATAAGAAATTACCAATAACTTCTCATTCTTTGGTAACTCAGGGTAGTAGCAGAGAGGTTGAGCTGTTGGTAGCAATGGTTTCTGGCCTGCAGGCATTGCTCCCTCAGGTCCTGGGTGGTCCAGGCTGCTGGTCAGTCTGCACTAGGGACAACTGGTTGGTCACCAGGCCGTGGGTGCTCTGAGGGTTGCTGTGCAGGACCTGAGTCCCAGCCTGCCTGTCTCGTGACCCAGAGTACATGTCTCACTGTTGCTTGAAGTTCTAGCTTCTTGACTCCCTTCCCATGCTGCTGGTGGGCTCATCCTGCCCAACTGGTACTGTAGGAAAGGCATCTTTTCCTATGGCCTGTTTGCTGTTCACCTGCAGTACCATTTTCACAAGGTTGCCTTTTTCCTCCACCACCCACCCTGAACTTCCCTGAGGGATCCCTGTAACCCGAGGGCCTCCATCCCTGTAATGAAGCCAGGCCCATTGAGGCAAGAGCCTTGGAAGTCGGTTCTGCCTGTTAAGAACACTTTCCCATGCTTAGGAGTTTTCTGCTTTAGCTACAGATCTTACCATGTGAGTCATGAAACGCATCACAAATGAATCTCATTTCCCTGAAACTGTGTATTTCTTGACAAAGTGTATGACTCGCCACTTTTAAAAGACAGGAGGACCTTTCATTTATTTTTTAATGATCAGTGAGTGCCGTGTGGAAGCTGAACTCTGCTGTGACACCAGTAGCACTCCTGGTGTGGCTGGGCAGCTGCTGTGCTTCAGCAGCTGCTTGTTTAACCACATTTAGTCTCTTTATTGTTCTCCCAGGCTCATTCTTCTCCCTGCTGGCTGTTTCCTTCTGTGCTCCCATCATCCCAGAGCAAGGTCCCTGCCAAGCGCAGCAGAGCCCTGATTCCCGTGTCGAGGCCCCACCAGTGCTGTGCAAGGGATGGTTCTGCAGCCACTCCTCAGGTGACTCTGCTGCTGCTCTGGCTTGCTGAGACAGCCTCCTCCACTTCAGGACTTGGTGCCTCGAAAAGCACTTGAGGAGGAGAAATTTCAGGTCTTCAGTTCCTGCCAAAGACATATTCTCTTTGATTATGGATGTGATTTGATAATGAATACCTAATGATTTCTTACAATACCTTCAAGTATGAATACCTAATGATTAAATAGGTCAAAAGATTATGCAATTACTGAATTGTTTTGTTATGGCATGGATACACTCAGAGGTATTTTCTTTTTCTCCCCTTGTGCTGCTAACTAATATAAAATTAAAATATGCCTGGTGTTCAGAGCTGTGAGTGAATAACTGCAGGAAGACACTGGTTCTAGTATAGGACACATCTGATTTTATTTGGTTTGAAAGGCAGTTCATTTAGGAAAACTGCTCCATAATTTGAAGCATATTTCCTTTTAATACCTTTTTTTTTTTTCCACATTTGAATTCTCCAGTGACTTTGGTTCTCCTTCAGCCTTGCGCAGGTGAACAGGGTTTGGGAGGAGTGGAGAGCTCTGGCATGTAACTACCAGCCTAGAGTTTAATATCTACTGCTCTTCCATGGGTAAGACCTTAGGAATGGTGGTGTTGATGGGTATAGATGAGGTGTATGATGACAGACTAATACAGATACCATGGTTAGAACAAGCTAATGCGGGTACAGACTTCTCTGGACCTCATTATATAGGAATAGTCTCCTCATTTGACTCAAGTGTTTCACCTGCTGGGTTGCTATTTCTTGGTTTAAAGCAAAAAAAAAAAAAAAAGGACAAATAATGTGTTTGCTCTTTGCTGCCTTTAGTTATTAATACTGTTTAAAGAGTTCTTTTTACAAATAAAACCCTTGTGTGAGTCTATCTCCACTGGCATCATCAGCAGTGCTTATTTGCCAAGTGTTGGGACAGAGCTTCTGGAGAGTAGTGGCCAGGAGAAATTTGATACTGGAATGTGCAAAAAGATGTATTTTCCTATGTCCTTCACCTTGCTGCTCAGAGATCTTGGATACATGACACATCCAGCACCTCCAGGTACAGAGCTGAGAGTCACTAACTGCAGTGGGAGCTTAAAATGTCCAAATTCTGCAGTTGGCTCTGCTGTTGTTGGCCAAATGGAAACTCTGCATCCAAAGGGACCTGCAACTGGGAGTTTAGTGCTGGAGCCAAAAGCTGCCATCTGTGGTCAGGCTTCCCAGGCTGGAATTAAATAACCAGTTCCTGAAAGCTGAATAAATAAACCTCATCTTTGGGAATTTTGAAATGACCACTGCACTCAGAGACATGCCTGGTTTTGAGGGCTGGCCTGGCTGGGTGTGCATGTATTTAAAAATACACAGGTATGGAAATCTATAAGATTTGATCCACCAATGTTACAATGTCACAAAAGCAAAGATGTATGTGAATCTGTGGGCATGTCTGTCTATAAATATTAATAGCTCAGGTGTTGTGCCACTTTCACAGATTGTTGACAAATTCAAGATCTTTCATGTTCTGACTCAGCCTCAATTCTTGTCGTGCATCTGCCCAAATTTATGGAAAATGGCAACTCTCATAGACTATGAGTTCAGGTTGGAAAAATGGAGATGACTTAGTCAAAGGAGGAGAGAAGTGCTTGAAGCTGCCCCAGCAGCTTTAGATGCAGGAAGGGTTGCGGCTGAGATTCAGGTAATGATAATGCAGATCCACAGGGAAAAGAGCAAAAGGTAATGGGTTTAAATTGTAGCAAAAGAGACTGAGATTTGGCATTAGTAAAAGCTTTCTAACTGAAGTAAGTGGAATAAATGACTTGGGGAAAGTGAAATTTTCATAACTGAAGGCTTTTAAAACCAGGTTAGGTGGATGGCCCTAAGGAAAGACTCAAGTTGCATAACCTCCCTTTTGAAGTCAATTAACTGTCTTATTCTTCTTATTCTTCTGGCTCCATTGCTTATTTTCTCCTTTTTTTTTTTTTTTTTTTAAAGTCTGTATTTTCTTTGATTCTGTTTTTCTCTCTTTTTGAATGTTGTAACATTCAGAAAAAGTTCTTGGCCAAAGGTACCATCAGAGGAAAACAGTTTATCAAACACATTGTTTTAGATAAAGCCTTAGATATTTTCTTGGTTACTTATAATGAATGACAAGTCAACTCAGTCAAGTTTTGTGCTGGCAATTCCAAAACGTTTATTTCTTTAAATTAAAGAAAAGCTCTAATGTGAAACTGGGTGCAGGAAATTCCCATTACATTGCTGTTCATGTTTCATGCTTCATGTTCCTGCTTCAGCATCTGCAAGGTAGAACCAGCTTTGCAAAGCTTTGGACAACGACTTGATTAGGAGGAAAACAGTTCTCATGAGCTTTGTGCTGAAGTGTTTTCTTGTGTTGGAGTGTTCCTGTGCAATCTCTAGGCCACCTCTGTGATTATTCTTGAGTTCCTCTTCAATTAGAGGACTACGCTGGGCTGGGCACTGTGACCCTGGAGACAGAGCCCACGATTCAGGGATGTTATTGAGAAGTGAACACCCCCTGACAAATCATTGCTTGTTGTCACTGGAATTTTAGCTCCTGCTGCCTCTCCCAGCAGCTGCTCCAGGTGTGTGACCATGCCCTGGCTGCACTCACAAAGCTGTGCATGCCTGGAGTGGGGGGTGTCTCCACATCCCAACTCCAAAGATGCAGAGCAGGGTCTCCAGGCGTGAGCAATGGGAGAACACGAGGCTGTGCCTTGGGCTGCAGGATTGTGGTCCTTGGCAGAGGAGCTGCATTCCCTGGAAGAAGGGTCTTCACAGAGAATATGATTATTTGTGATTTTCAAGGATTTGGATCTCGTTCAGCCTTGGGTATTTTTGCTTCTTCTAAGGAGGTTTAATAGGATGATCTCAGGACTTTAACTGCAGTTGTAAAAGGACGGTGTTGAGGGTGTTCAGAAGAATGGAACTTAATTAAAAAACCCAAACCAACCAAACATGAAAACCATAACCAATATTACACCTGTTGTAGCTTTTAGGTTAGGGAAGTGTTTATAATTCATTATGTGCTGTGGTTTTGTTTAAGGCCTAGACAGATGTCATGGGGTATGTACAGATAGTCTG
The DNA here is from genome assembly GCA_013399695.1 of Formicarius rufipectus. Lineage (NCBI taxonomy): Eukaryota > Metazoa > Chordata > Aves > Passeriformes > Formicariidae > Formicarius > Formicarius rufipectus. The sequence goes on from VXAU01002171.1 coordinate 617,851, forward strand.
GTGGAATTTGGGGTTTAATTACAAGGTGGGAATTATCTATATAGTTTAATTCCTAGGAAATCCCTTTATGTGGGGTTTATTTTATGTTTACTGCTACCTATTGCATAGTTGTAGACTTAAAACCTGAAGTGAAATCTGTTTGTTTTACTGTGGAACTGGAGGCTTTGGTCACGTATTGAGTTATGTTGAACCTGATGCTTAATCTTCCTGCATCTACCCATTGTCTTTTAGGGATCTCCTGTTGCCTTTTATGGGGCTCTCATTGTGAAACAAAGAATTTAGGAATGTGTCAATGAGGCAAATTACATGGTAGTTTGAATTTGATAATTCACCTTTGGATTTGAAAAAAACATTTGTAGCACATCTTCTGTATCGTATAGCTACAGCTCTTAGTGTGTCTGGTGGCGTATCCTGCCCCATCTCACATCAAGCAATGACTGAATATTAAAAATGGTTTCATTGCTTGTATGTTTTATATCTATAATAAATGCTTCTGTTTAATGGAATAGAACATTTTTAAGACTATCTCTAAATCAGAGTTAACACTTCCCCAAAATACAAAGCTGAAAATGTTCTTTTTTTTTTTTTTTTTTCTTTATGGGTTGTGGAAGTTAAATATCTTCATCTCCCAGGAATGAATCTATAAAGTGTACTTAATTCCTACCCTCTCCTTTTTGCTATATCCCTTTTATATTTTCCACTCATCAGATAAGGTGTTTCAAACTGCAGATGGGAATGTTAATATGCAGTGTTTTTGCCAGTTCTGAAAAGGTTTTCACCACTCATTTCTAGATTGCTGGGGGTGTAAACCAGAGCCTCCAATTTGGATCAAGTTGGACTCTATTTTTAAATACCTTGTGGACGTTGGTGTGGCTTTGAAGATTGATAACTGAAAACTGCACAGAAGGAAAAATCTTTCACTTCTCGAACCAATGTGATGAATTAACAGGAGCTTTTGGGAAAATAACTGAATCTGAGTAGTTTTGTAATTTATTTCAAATGATAACCTGTGGTCACATCGAACTGAGGAGTCGGAATTCAAGTTAGGAGCCCTCTAGCACGTGTGAGTTAAAGACAGCAATTCCATCTTGTAGAAACGTAATAGACACACTCTGCTGAGTCACTCCCCATGTTCTGATGCAGAACATGCTCTGCCTCTGCCTAAAGAGGGTTATTAAAGAGACTGCTGAGCACAGAGAGCTTTAACAGAGAGATCTCAGAGGAAACACTGCCATTTGTTACTGCCTCCGTGCAGCGCTGCCGACGGTCCCAGGGAACTTGGGAAATTGAGCTGTCAGATCTATGAAGACAAAATGGAACTTTGTTCTGTGGCTTCAGTCCCTTAGGAAAGTTTTTCAGGTCATTTAGCATTAGTATTGTGAGGAGATATTATTATTATTTTCCTAAAAATGATTCCCTGTTGTTGATAAATGTGGAGCGACGACTCTGTTTGGCTGTTGTGTTTGGTGAAGGCCGTACCCTGAGGACTGCCAAGGGGGCTGGAATATCCTCAGCAGGGCAGGGTGACTGACGGCTGTCAGATGTCACCACTGTACCAACTTGACTTGCAAATTCTAGTTCAGCACATTCACAGGATGACTTGGCAACTAAGCACAAAATGCCCTGCGAGGAAGATGTGTGTCTTGCTTTTTCCAAGCATAAGCAGACCTGGAGGATCCAGGGGGCAATGAAATGACAGGGGAGCCAATGGTTGACCCTTTGGAGCTGTAAAAGTGGGCCTTGTTGAAGATTTTGGCAGTCTGAATTGAGAGTGTCAGAGTTTAGAGATGTCATCTTAACGCTTTCTTTGCCACTGCTGTTGTTTGGAGTGAGTTTTTGGAAAACGAGTATATTGTATGGCCAAGCAATGTCAGAGAGACACTATTAAAACACAAGTCTCCATCCTGAAAATATGAGTTACAAATCAGAAAAAAACCCAAAAGAGTTGTTAATTTTCACAGTGAAGTCACTTCCAGGGCCTGGAAAAGGCTCTGGAAGTCTTAAAGCGGGGACAGAACAGCTGTGAGCAGTGTTTGGTCAGTGCTCTGTACCCTATGACTGTGGGAGAACGGGGCACTGCTGTGCCATATTCCTGTGCCAGCCCTGCACTGTTGGGGACTCAGTTCAGCAGGTTTTACCTGCTCCTCATGCCTCCTCCCTCATCCCTGCAGGCAGAGTGATGAGCATTGCTGGCCCAGCCAGGAAGATAGAGCTGCTCTCTGTGCAGTCTGAGGTCATTAAACAGGGAGCTGGGCTGGGAAAAAATGTAACATAGGCTTAGCATTAAAGCCATGTTTGCACCTCCAGGCACCTGCACTGAACATTGGCTGTAGGAGTTTCAGTGCTTATCTGTACTTTGAATATATAGGTGGTTTAGGGCCTTTAGTATGAAGTCCCACAATCTGCATGCAGGATTCTTTTCCTTTAAGACAATAATCTCTTTTCCATTGCTTCCTATGCTTCAGTGCCTGAGGAATCAAAGAGTAAAGGCTGAAAGATTAAAAGATGAAACGTGCCAAAATCCACCATTTCCCCGGGCAAGCAGCAGGAAGAAACCAACCTTTATTACAGAGATGCTATTTACAAACTGACTGCTGTTAATGGAGACTTCCCTATGTGCAAAGAAAATAGTTGACTTTGGGACATGAATTTTTTGGCTTTGTGGACTATCCTTTCCTCCCAGGCACAAATCAGTATTCCTGCCAAGCACTAGGTTCTAATACTGCTATGATTTTTTTTTTAACTAATCATTTGATTTATAATCCAGTGACTCTAATTAAAGGAATCAATAAGCCTCAGATAACAGAGCAGGTCACAAGCAGAGTAACTTGCTATGCAAATTCAGCTTTTAAAGTAACCATGGAGCCAGTTCTGTGTTTGAAGCACATCAAAACACCAGGAGTCAGCCTTGGCTGTTGAAATGTAGCTCCCCTTGGGTGGGTGGGGGGGGGGCATTTGGACAAGCAACACAAGGTCTAAAATGCAGTTCATCTGGCACTGAAACTGTGTTTGGATTTTAACTCTTTCCCATGGCTCTGCAGAAGCAGAAAGCTGTGCAGCACCTGGAAGCTGCAGTGCTGGCCTGCCCAAGGCTGCATTTCAGCCCCAAGCAGACAGGGGCACACTGCACAGCCCACGGGGATCTGACACTTGTATTCTGCATATCCTGACATCCCCCTTGGAGCAGGCTCTGCAGCTCCCCTCCTGTGCTGTCCCAACGTGAGCCATGAGCACTCGGATGAGAATTGATTAATCAGATGGTAACGAACTGCTATGGGCAGCAACGGGGTTCGAGAAAGCTGACACAGGGGCAGAAAGGGGAACATTGACACAGTTCACTTGTGGCAGAGGAGAGGATGGAGATGAAGTGACAGAGCTTTAACTCTGAGACAGAAACCATGTCAGCTTATAACTGAATATCAGTGCCGATTCCATCACTAAGGTGAAATTGGTGATAATTCTCCCCACACTGTTTTCAATAAAGACTTAGAGAATTGCTAAGTTAATTTTATAAACCAGAAGGGACTATTTTAAAATACTTTTTCTACCCTGTAAGCTGCTTCTTAAATAGTTTAATCCTTCAAGAAGATAATTTTTAGGGAAATGCTGTCTATTTTGGAAATTTTATAGATGATCTTTCCTTGAATTTGCTATCCATTTCAGAAGGGAATTCTCACCTGTCACATACAATTTTGGGTTGGCTCATGGCCCTCGAGAGCTCTGACTGCACATCTTCATGCCTTGAAACTAAAGCAGCCATGAATTTTTCTGCTTCCCGGCTCTGTCCAGGGAGCAGCAAGGGATGAAAGTTTCATTGTGAATAAATGAAAGCATCTTGGGACCATGAAGCAGTAAGTTGGAGCTTGTGGAGAAGTTGGATTTCTGTGGTTTATTTAGGACATGATTCAGCATTATGACTTAAAGGGGGGAAAGAGTCTGTGTTTGAAGCCTTTTTAATGTGAACAGTGCTTGGTGGTGAACTGGTTTGGGCTGCCACACAGGCAAGTGGGGATATCTCTGCTCCAGTCTGTTTCCATGTTTCCCCCCCTTGCTGAGAATTGTTGCTGCTTTTCTGGGTGACCCCAAGGAATGGCCTGTCCTGTAATTTCTCTAGTCTGGAGGGTTGCTTGGATGCATTTGAATTTCTCTTAGGAGAGGACATCTGCCCTGTCCTTTGCTTAGAGGTGGTTGTGGATACTGAACTCCTCTCTGTAAGAGAGAGATCACTGCAAAGAGCTCCTTTTACTACAGCTCAAGGACATCTATTACTTTCAGAAAGCCCAAGCACAGGCTTTCTTCCCTTGTTTTAAATGGACACATTCAGTTTGTAAAGGAAAGCCTAAAATCTCCAGGTAGAAACTTCCCCATTCCTTTGTGCCCTGGTTTGTGCTACATGCACACTCGGGAGCACCTGGAGCCAAGGTCTGGGCCAGCGACAAGATTTGGAGTCTGCTGCTGCTTGAAGGTTTCTCAGTCTGGCCCTAAAGAAGTGCAACCTCCATTCTGTGCACTTTCATTCCACATGGATGCAGGTATTTGCCTTTGGTTTGAGGGAGTCATTCTTCACAGAGGCAATAAATCCTGGAGACTCCTAACAAATAGAAAACATCACCCTCAGTTAGAAACATCTACATGTATGCCATGGCACTGCTGCTTGCCAAGGGCTGGTGCCTGGGACAGGAGCACACTTGAATAAGAGACAACCAGTCTGGTTCTGAACTGTTTCACTAGAAAAAAAAATAAATCTGGATTAACACACACAGGTTAAGCAGAATTATGAATTTGTCTGTCTAAGCCACCTTATTGCCACTTGCCCCATTGTGCTTGAATTAATGGAAGGATTGTCCTTTTCCCTGGAGTTTTGGTTTAGGCTTATCCTGTTTTTCTTGACCTGGATTTGTTCCCTGGAAGGTGAAAGATTGCTGGTGTGGACACATTTCAAAACATACTTTTGGGTGCCAGCTGAGTGCCTTAGAAATGCTGGGTTCTTTTAAGCAAGTCAGTAGAAAGAGGAGAAGGCTTTTATATGGAAATTCAAACTTACCATATATCTAAGGTGTTAAAATAGTGACAAAAGGTCTCTACGGATCAGACATTTAGGTACATCTGGTTGCTCTGGAATATCCAGGGTTTCCCTTCCATGCAGCCACGTTTGAGGAGACTCTTTAGGATGAAGATACAGGTTCAACACAGAGGGATATGGAGGAAGGATCTCATTGATAATTGAATGCAGTCATATCTTTTTTGCTGTAAGTTCTAATATCTTAAAGCACTACAGAGACATGGAAAATTGTGGCAGGATTCATTTGAGTGCTGCTATTCCAGTTTGCACAACATGCCATGGAAACAGGCTTAACGCAGTGGCAGAGAGAGAGTTGATTGTGGGCAGGTGATACCAAGATTTTACCTTAATTTCTATTCTTGGTGCCCTCAGCTCTCTGCACGTTGCAGTGTTTTCTCAGAGCATCTTCCTTTTCAGTGGTTACTGTATTTTACTGCTGTTTCTCTGGAGCTGACATGTACTGTAGCACGTTAGAAATAGCTACATAATTTCATAGCTTGTATCCCTTCATAAACTTCCTGTCCAAAGGATTATTTCTTGCAAGAGGTATAGATTTATTTGTCTTAAATATACAAATTTTAAATTGCCCTCAGGACTCAAGCCATTTATTCCTAAATTGAATCTTATTTATTGTAATCCAGTTCCAACTGATAGAGCATTCCTCATATTATTGTGACAGAAATAAACACGGAGCTGTAAGTGCTATCTTGGCAGAGAGTAATATGAGCTTGTAATAGCTGCATGCAACTGAACTTTCATTTTACTTTTATTTATTGGAGAGCTATCCTAGGATTTTGAATTGGTGCCTCACTTTTGTTTGCATTTATATGTATTTTTTCAATAAAAAGATGATGTCTCCTGTTATTTCAGGCCTCATCAACCTTCCTGAAAACTAACATGAATAATAGTAGTATGAGGAAAATTGAAATCCTTAACTGTAGTTCTCTGCATGCTATGAGAAATCTCTGCTAAAACAGCAAGTGTTCAGAGCAAAGGTGGCTTGGAAATGCAGCTGTGCATTGGAACAACATTCAGGGAACAGGCATTAAAGTCAGAACACATTAACAAAGAACATGCAATAAAGTTCATTCTGAATAAAGCAAAGCTGGGGTTCAAAAGCTCTTGGGAGGAACTCCCCAGGTCCTGGGCAGTGCTCAGGCTGCTCTAAGAGGAGGTGAGGGAAGGCTGCTTACCAAATATCATACCTCAAGCTGTAATATTTAGAATATACCTTTTCATCAGTCCTCATCCTTTGTAAGTCATGGATGTAGAATCTATTGTTGGAACACACATGTTACATGTGTGTGATTATGATGATGATAATTTTTTTCTGAAGTCTCAGTCCTAGAAAACTTGTATATAACTCGTTCTAAGCATTTTGGGGCAGGGGAATGCAAGGTCTGTAGTGTGTTGTTGTAACATGCCATTAATGCTGTGCCATTAGCACATCTGATGCACAGATTTGTGCCTTGCTCCATTCTAACTGATGCCATAGAATCACATGAAAAATATCTTGTAGGAAGAAGATAAGGCAGGTAATAAATTTAAAATATAGTCACTGATTGAAAATTCTGTAGTATAAGAAATCTTTCCATGCCTGGGGGGAAAAAATGAGGCTACACTCTTGTGTCTGATTTTTTGTCTCTGACTCAGTTAATGGCAATGTTGGATAGTTCATGAATTGAGCTTTTCCTGATGGGAGGTTTCTGTGATGAAGAGAATATTTGTGAGATTTCCAGCACAACACTCTTTGCTTCAGTTGGTGGAAACAAGGAGTCATTAGAGACACATCATAGGAGACTGGGTTTAGAATGACAGCCCAGCTGGGTTCCTCTGAGCTCCAGCAAAGACAGACACTTCTCCTCTCTCATCTGAACTCAGCTGAAATGCTGAGCTTGGAGCAGTTCTCATCAACCCTACCCGTACCCAGGGCCGGGACTCATTTTCCAAGATTTGAGGGATATTTACTGCTCTTACAGCACAAGGGGGAACTCTCTTCACACTGAGACACCTCAAGGCTGATTATCATTGCCCTGGACAGTCTGTTACTGATTGTCTTTTAATGCTCCCAGAAAAACGTTCCTGAGAGACCTGTATGTTCCTGAAAGCTTCTGCCTCAGTGATCCCCACAGTGATTCTGCTCTGGAGAGAACAGGCAGTGTCAGACGGGCTCATCTCCACCCTTTTCCTTGTGATTACACTTGGAAAGTCTTGATTTAACTCTCCACTTGTTTTGTCTTTTCCTTCAGCTTAATTTCACAGCAGAGCCAGCAGGAATTTACCCACTTCATGGGCTGTTTGAGATTAGGAAACACTTAATTCAGTTGAGCAGACAGAGGACTATTCTAGGTTTCTTCTTGCACTTCTCACATTCTTCCTCTTTGGGAAACATCTCTCCATTTTCTTCCCAGGTCTTTATCATTCAGAGTTTTGAACCTTCCGCTTGGCACATTGAAAATATAATTTCCTATTTAAAAAAGTTCCTTACGTGTCTTTATATGCTTCTGTTGGTGTTTGTCTCTGCTCCTTTAACCTCAACTAATAAACAATTTTTCTAAAAGTCACTCATTCCTTATCTTTCTAATCTTTTGAGCTCTTGAATAGTCATGTCAGGCTTCTGTGTTTTTCTGCTGTGGAATCTCATTTAACAAACTCAACTGCAAAATGAGTGTTTTTATAATTTTCCATGCTATAAAATTAATATGCTTATCATTTCTAGTAAATCTCACCCTTGTTTCTTGACTCACTGAATCAGTATATTGGCAGTTCCTGACACACCACCATTATCCTTGGCTTGTGATAGTAACATTTCACAGAGCAGTTGACATTGAATATGATTCAGGACCATGGATTTCAACAATGAAACATTTTCTTATATCCACTAAATGACAGATTTTTCTTTGAATTTATATTTTTGAATTTATTTCTCAGTCACCTTTGATGGATTCCCTGGGTGCTCTCAGTTGGAGTTCCTTTTCACTAATGTAATAGGAAAATCATTAGTCTATAAATATACATGTGGATGTTAGAGTTGATGAAGTTATATTTTGATTGTTTAGATTAAATTTATTCTCCCAGATCAATATAAAGCTGAATACACATAAAGACTATATATAAAAAAAATTGATCCACATTCCGTTGTTAATTATGGATTGTGAAGCAGGGGCAGTATTGTTTGCCTTTTCACTTAGTCCCTGCTCTCAGTGACCTGGCTGGCTTTGGATTTTCCTCTGTGTACAACAGGAATGTGTCCCTGCTGTGTGAGTAGGAAGGGAAACCCCTTCGAGAGCTGCCAGGGTCACCCAAGCACTGAGCTGTGGAGAGGACTTGGACACCACCCACTCCTTCTCCCCAGTGCCAGAGGGGGGGAGTTCTGCTGCTGTAGCACCCTGTGTGGGACCATCATGCTCTTTGTGCTTGGCCAAAACCTGGGGGAGGCTCCAAATTCTGGAGCAGAGCTGTGTCTCTGTTAGGGAAACCAAAATGTGTTCGTGGTTCAAATGGCTCCTGCTGTTACACCACTTTCTGTAAACTGGTTTCAATGTGCTGCCTGCTCAGCCTTGGACAACCTCATGTTTTCAGCCCTTTTCAAAAGCCTCCAGAACACTGGTTTATTCCCTTTAGAGAAGTCTTACAAGATTATGGAATCTTCTTTCCAGAATATCTGGATATTTGCTTCATTCAGGAACTTCTGCGGCTTGAGTGTTGATTGTGTAGATTGTCTTCTGCTGGGGGACCCAGAGGAGGAAATTAAAAAACCCAAAATACCTTGCATCAATTTTTATTTGATAGACTTGGGACGTTCCTCACCTTCCCACCTAATGGGTCTGGAAACACTTGGAAAATCTTGGCTGTTATGAAGCTGAGCTCCAGTTTTGTCCCAGATAAGTCTCTTCCTTGACTAACTGGCAGCTCAAAGTTACTCTGACAGGGATTCTGTTTTTAGAGAGGCACCAGCACTGCTGGGGATTGGACTTGGGAGAGGAAAACTAGTTGTATTAACCTCATGGGAAAGAACTGCCACAGTGGGGAGGAACACTGACCAGTCCAGCCAGTCCTGTGGCTTTATAGCTCTGTTATTACAGCCCAGACAATTACAGAGCTCAAGGTAAACTTTTCAGGAAAAGGGCATGAATGTCTAGGACCTGCAGAGCCATCAAATGCAGGGCTGTGCTACACTGAAAACCCATGGAGTATCCATTAAGAAAAAAATAGGGCTATTTTTGGCCCAAAGTGAAATGACTTTCCACTTAAAAATTTACCTCTGTTAAAGGTGAGAATTTCTCAAGCTGTTTCTCTCTTCTGAATTCTTGGTTTGAGGGGGGGAAAAAACGCCATCACCCTCTTTCCATTCTTTGGCATTCTGCTCTACTTTCCACCAGAGGAAGAATAGATTTCTTTTTGTTGCTACTATTTTTTTTTCCTTTTTACCCAAGTATCAAGCTGTTGCTTGAGGTTACCCACCCTTTGAGGATCTGACTCCTTGCAGCCCAGAGCTGAGGATCCCCAGAACCTCGGGAGATACAAGGCAGCAGAGCCACAAGGGTCCCTTAACTTTTATTTTCATTTATAAAGCCTTGTTCTTCTGGTGATAAACATGTGATGATGAGGGACCTGCCTTGGATGTGTTTTCTCAGCCCCAGTTGGTGCCTGCAAATAGGCTGGACTGTACCATACACCACCCTGATTTATGTGAGATATCACGTCTTGATGCCTTCATAGACAGCAACTTAGTGTTTCTGAGGAGTCTGCATGTTACAAAAAGGGCAGCAGGTGTTATTTAGACTCAATTGACCTTGAAATTGATTTCTTTATTTTATGACTTACTGAGGGGAGATTAATACTTCTTTTTTTCTTTTTTTCCTACAGCCTGAAACAATTTACATGGTAATAGAAGGCATAGTCAGTCAAATAAATTGCTGGAAGTAGTGGTGTTCCAAGAAAGAAAATATGGATCTTACTTGCATTGATTCTTTTTATCCCCAGGGAGTTGCTCAGACTTTAAACTCTGGGGACAGAGTGCCAAAATTTATTTTTCCCATTAAAAGCAGAAGAGTGGATAGAAATGTCTGTTAGCTGACACTTACTCCAAACTTCCATTTCAAGGGGTGGGGAGAAGGCTGGACTCCATCTAAAATTTAGGGAGTGTTTTAACGCTCCTTTATGATTTCTCTAAGGGCAAATAGATAGAAAAGGAAATCATAAGAATGTTCTGGAAAGCCTGGCATGGATAGCTGGCCTCTGAAACAGAACAGACCCTGATAATAAAACAGCCTGTAAATGGTTGTTGCAATTCCACGTTCAAGTACCAGGAGAAATTATCTCAAAATACAAACGTTAATGGGGACAAGAGACCCAAAAGAAATTACCTGGAGGAGGCACTGATAGGAACATGAAGTATAGCTCCATAAGAGGGAGAAGGTTCCACTTTATTGTGCTGCTGCAAATGCTGCAGTGCCGAATCCATGTAATTTCCATTTTCCTGAAGCCTCCAAGACAAGTGTACAGGTAAATGGTTTGTCAGTGGCAAAATGCTTTGCAAAACCTGCCCCTGTGTGAGGCATTATGGCACATTATCTGAAAATGGGTGTGAATGGAACTCCACAAACCAATTATTTTGTTTGCTGTAAATACAGAAACAGTGCATAGCAAAGTGTCTTAGATGTGAAAATCATTTTGGTGAGAATGAATCTTTTATCTGTTGGGAAGCTGCCCCCGAAGCTGCTGCTGCAGATGTTTCAGTCTCTGTGGCACAGGAGGAGCACAGGGGGCTTTGCTGGGTACCACTCCAAGCATCTGGCACTACTGGGAAAGGGACTTGGGCTCTTGATAACAGGCTTAGATCAGCTTGAACTGTTGTTGGAATTCTCTGTCCCCCTCAAAATAACCTTGGCCTGAGGAGTTTTGCTGATTTTGCTTTCATTTGGTGGCTCGATGTCCCTGGGTTATCACAGGTGGCAAGTGAGTTATTAATGTGGAGCATCACAAGCTTCCCAAGGAGATGTCCCATGTGCAACACTGGTCCAAAGCTGTTTCATTATTTGCTGCAATTCAGTGCAATGCTTAGAAAGAAGCTGGGGTGGGGAGAAAAAAAATGTGCAAAGTATGTGCTTAAACTGGCATAGTCCTTTAGAACTTGGGAAAGAGAGTTTGGTGGTGGTTTTGTTCAGTGTTGGCCTCAGTTTGAAGCTTCTCACAGTGGGCAGCAGTGACTGCTTTGCTTTGTGGGGAACATGGAATTGGACTGCAGGGATTTGCCTCTGGGGTGATTTTGGTGGCAGTTTGGCGTCTGTATAGGTCTTGTAAAGTCTGTTTCTTGGCGTTTCCTAGGAAGCTGCTAAAGTTTACAATGGCCAAGCTGAAGGGGAGAGCAAGAGATACTCCTATTTATGCACTTCTGGGACTAAAGGATGTCAGAGTGAAGTCTTGGAGAAGTACTATCAGCTCCCTGAAATATGATCTGTCCACAGGATCACACCTATAAATAAAGGATCGAGAGGCTTGCTTGATGATAGCAATTAAAACAAGTTCCCAGCAGTTCCTCAATTCCAGCTGATCGGATTTTCCTTCCCAAACATTGAGGAGCTGCGTAGCTTGGCTTTGACATGTAAATCTGACCTTATTGACAGGCAAGGAGGTCAGCCTAGGGAGACCTTTTCAAAATGTAAATATGAATGTAATGGCTGTATTCATCAGGGAAGAGACAAAAAATTTAACACACCAACCGCTTTTTAACATTTCCTTTGTCAAAACAGAACTGTTTTAATTACTGAATCTTCCACTGGTGTTTACTGTGCCTGTATTTTCAATGGTGTGGCACTTGTGATGCCTGTTTAAAACCCCTCCAAGCCTTTTTTTATGCACTGCAATAGCAGCAGTGCAGCAGTTTATTGTCGTGCTGTCTGTACCGCACTCCAATATTCCTGCTTGTGTCATTTATTCCAGTCTCTTCGGCTGTAACTGCAAAGCCAAACCAAGCCCCACACTGCTTTGTGTGGGATGCCAGCCTGGATGTAGGAGAAGCTTCCTGAGGGATAGAAACCCAGGATTTTATATTGCTTTAGCTGGCCCCAAACAGAGACCTGACTACAAGGGTCATGAGCCAGCACAACAAAGCCCTTGCTTGGCTTTGCCACCACAACAGCTGCTGGGCAGGAAAATAAACCAAGGGCCTTCTAATGCAACACAGAGTCATTTTTTTTGGCAAGGTGGCAAGAGAATTTTGGGTGGCTGAGAAACTCTCATCCAAATGCCACGTTGAGGCAGTGCAGGCCTAGTTCAGATGCTCTGAGGTTCTTGCCTGAGTTTCTGAAAGGCAGTAGATGTGTTGTCATTCCTGTCCTTGCCACCCCACTGCCTTCTGAAATAGGGATAAGACTACTGGCTTTCTTGGGGATCATTACAGTAAACCCAAAAAAGTGTATAATTTAGTCAAGAGGGTCTAAAGGCATGAGATGACTGGCAAGGGAAATCTCCATAATCAAATGTTTTACTAATGGCTCCTCTGAGCCTGATTATAGTGGTGCTCAGTGTTGGTCTTCATTCCTGGTATGTCAAGTGCCAACTATTATGTTTAATCTGATTATTTTTCCCCTCCCTCTTCTCTTTTCAGGACTATAAATCTGATGTTATGACTCTGGTTTCCAGTGCCAAGAACAGTCTTCAAGGTCCAGTAAGTAAAGCACTTTGCTGAATAGATTAGATTTTGTAACTGAGTTTAGATCTTCTTTTAAGTTGTTTAGGTCATCAGTCACTGGATCTGACTGTTACCTGTGCTTTTGAAGGGACTGCACTTGAATTGACTTAAATGCTCTTTGATACATGAATATGTAGGGTAGGGAATATGTGTCTTAGCAAAGAGAGGAAAACTGATTAGCTTGGTTGCAGTGAAGTTCATGAAAAGCCCTGTTCATTACTGGCTCTGTGTTCTGGTGTGAGTGCAGCCTGGGCTTTGGGGCAGAGCAGGGATCAAATCTGAGCCAGAGGCTGGGGGACAACAATCCCCTGTAATAGTGATGTCCTCAGGTGAGGGCAGGTACCAAAAAAGGGGACAGGAGTTTGGGAAAGTCCAGTGCCAGGCAATGCCACTCTTGGCTTGAGCACTGAGCAAGACTGGACCAAGAGGAAGCCTCCTTGCTCTGGCTTGAAAAGTGGAAATAATCTGTGTCCCTACTGCTCGTTTTGCTTGCCATATAATATTATGGCTTGGCAGGAAATGTGTGCCATAAAGCAAGGTTGTGCTAAGGTGTTATTTACAGATTTACAGAGGTGCTGGAGATACTCAGCTCCCTGTGATGTCACTAAGAGTTAATTCACTGCAGTCAGGCCCCTTTAATCTTCTCCCCCCCGCTGCCCCTTTCTCTAAAACAGTAATATTTTTGCAATAGGGCCTTTCCAGGTGCTTCTTATTGGGTAGTGTCAGGAACTGACATTATGTCACTCTACACATTTGGGATTTTCCCCCTCTTCTTCTGATTATCTAAACTGTATCTTCTCAGCCTTGAGGTCATAGAAATGTGGATTTATGTCAGAATAAGGAAATTCACAGTATCTCAAGTGTTTGGAAATGCCTTTTTAATCTGTTTAGAATCGTGATTAATGCAGTTTTAAACACAAACATCAAACATTAATGGCTCCTTGAAAGAAGGGGGTGGTTGGACTCTCCCCAGATGAAAACACTGCCTTTCACTTAGAAACCACTGGCTACTGAAACTGCTTAGTCACTCCAGCAGAAATCCAAAAATACCTTGGAAAGTGAAAAAGTATACAAAAGATTTTTATCTTATCTGAGGACTGACAGAATCCCTTCTCACCCCAAAAAAAGGTTTTGGAAGAGTGTTTTTCAATACTTGGTGCCCTGCCTCTGATAGCTGCTACTGGACCATCTGGGTGCACAAAAATCACAGCCTCTGTTACTTTGTCAGAAGTTCACTTGGAGAAAAATGTTTTGAGAGGTGGAGATTTATTTTTAGAAACCTGGTTTTTGTGCTTCATATATTTGCATTGAAATTAGGTTTGTGTCGGGTAAGAATGAATGTTTTAAAGAATGAGGTCGTGTTTTTCTGGCCGAATGTGTTTTCTGAAAGGGAAAATGGTCTGCTGCAAGTAAGTGCAGGACAAGACTTGATCAACACCTGTCATTTTGTATTGAAAAGCTCCCTCTTCCCTTTGCACAAGAGGGGTTGGGGTTTTACAGAAGTTGCTGGTCAAATTTAACCTGGAAGTTCCAATTTGTTACTGATTTCCGTTTTTTCAGTGATTGAATCCTTTAGTTGCTGTTGTCTGTAAGAAAGTGTCCTCAGACTTGGAAGCAGTGACTGAACAAGCAAGGTTTCAATTGTCTTCCATGAGCCTGGCAACTTAGATTGTTAATTATTGCTTATTTTTGAGTGATAAGAGGAGCTGTAAAGGCACATCAGTGCATTTCGATGTACTGAAGGGGATTGTGATGGGAAGAGAAAAGGGTTTCCTGTTTTCAATGATATTTCTTATGCCACACAACCATGGCATAAAAATAATGAGTTAAGAGTTGAGCTTATTGCTCTTGAAATTACACTGTCTCTGTTGTTGCTTGGAAAATTGTTTGTTGTGATGGATGAGAAGGAATACAGAGATTTTTCAAATGTGTTGCCAGATCATTGCTTATAGAACAATCTGGTAATAAAAGGAGAGTTGACAGATGAGAATTCAAATGGATCTGAGAATGAATTATTGAATAATGCCCCAGTTCCAGAGCCTGAAAGGCTTATTTTCAGGTATTTTTTAAAATAATTGTTGGCTGCTTTTCCTGCTCTTGGTGACAGATCTCATATCAAAGTCTAATGCAGCTGAATCTCAGGCTGACTTCACCTCTGTTGCATCACTGAGACTGTATTGAAAGGGCCGGAGTTACCAAGATCCAAAACTACAGCAGTGCCTCAGATCCATCAAACTTCATGTTTCTTGATAGCTAGAGCTGCCTAATAGATTGTTTGTTAAATAATTCAAGATGTTTTCATTAAGCTGAGTGATTGAGCCTTTTAAAGCCTTTTGTTCTACCTGCAGAGCTAAGGAAAGCTCACTGAAGAAATTTATGCTGGAAGCTTTAGGAAGTTGTGAAATGACTGTCTGCCAGAATGTGGAGGGCTGGGTTTGGGCTGGATCCTGCCATTCCTGTGCCTTTTCCTTGTGGCTCCCTCTGAGTGCTGTGTTCTCCTCTCTGCACTTTCATGCTCTTCTCTTAGGCTGCCTTAAAATCTTATTCCTGCTTATTAAAAATTTGTGTCTTCTAAAATGCCTTTGCTGCTTCCCCAGTCTCCATCTCTGAAACTCTTGTCTATATATTGATATTTGATAACAAATATCATGCACTGTTTTTAATCAAGAGATGTTGAGAAAAGGTAGTGGGAGTAAAATAGGGTAATTCAGTAGGGACAATAATGATTTTTGCTGTGAAATAAAATCTCTGCAAGAATTGCTGCCTGTGATCTGAATAGAAATGTGCTGGTACCTGAAATTACCTCATCTCTGCTGCCGCTTTGGGAAGGATATCTATTAGCTGGGATAATGGCTTGCAAAAAAAGAAAGTGGATTTCTTTAAATTTCAGATTTCTATTGAATGGAATGTATCTGAGCACCAGTGTTCTTAAAAAAAAATAAAATTAAATGAATCTGTCACTACCAGGGAGACAACAATAGAATTGAATGAAAAAAAATTACTCTTCCCAGAGCATCATCATTTGGATAATATGTTGGGTGAGAGGGGAGAGTGCATTGTTCAGGTAACTCACATGACACTGGGGAACTGATCTAACTTGTGACAGGGGAAAAAAGAAAAGATCTGTGGAAAATTTTGCTACCTTTGTTTTTATTTCTCAGACTAATCTATAGAACTGCTACAAAGCACAGGGAATTCTTTCCAGCTCTCTCACGAGGGGCAGAGAGCTGTTTATGGTGGTCAGGATTCAGCAGGAGGGCACAATTTCCCCTGAGATGCTAAATGTGGGAAGGTGATGTCAGGTTCCACACCCAGCTCAGCTGAGTGTCCAGACACAGGGAAATGTTTTGCTCTTGGTCCACAGCAGGTGGGAGAAGTCAGAAGCAGATGCAGAACCTTGACTTTTGTTCCTCACATCTCCATTTGTGTACAGTGCTCTTGCTCCCTGTTAATGCCCATGGGTGTGTGCTCTTTTCACAGTGACTGGGAGTTCCAGTCCATAGTAACTGGAATGGTCTCCCTGGAAATACTCCAACACCATCAGGGAGATGAGACAGTCTTGCTATTGCAGGTTGCAGAGAGAAAACCTTCCAATTATAAATGTTACTTCAAGGTAAATGAAATTAAGACAAAGCAGTTGAAATTGGTGCAATATGTCAACACCCTTTTCCTCTTCCATGAGGTTATCACTTGTCTGTTGTTATTTGATCAGGTGCAGAACTTGCTGAGTGTTGGTTACCAGGGTTAACTTTGCCTGGAGTGGTAATGGTGTGGTGTCTACAGTGTTGGAGCTGATTTATTACTCTTGAAGAAGCAAGTCTCGGGGATAAGTTGACAGAGGTTGACATTTGGCATTTTTCATTGATCAAAATCAAGTTTTGGTGTGCTCTTGTCCAGCAGTAGAGATGATGGCAAAAAATGCCCTGTCCTAGAGCTTTCCTTCCTTTCCCTGTCAGAGGTTCTTCTGCTTCAGTACTTTAGCCAAGGAGGTGAAAATCAGGCCAAATAAAATAAAAATAAACAGTTCCCAATAGCAGAAAATTCAAGTGCTAACAACACACAGACCTGCTGAAATGCCAGGAAAGGATTGATCCTTGAATCTTCTTAACCATCCATGGTTCTGCTGTGGAAAGAAAAGCTGGGGTTGGACAGAGAGGGAAGACAAAGGAGAGGACGTGTGGGATTCAAGTGAGTGTAAGTTCTTGCTTTGTGTTGTTACTCCCCAAGGATCAGTCCCACCCAGGGGTGAAGGTTCTCAGGTTTCAACCCACCCTTCTTCTACCTGGAAGATTTAGGGAGCCACCCCAGGGGTTACATGAACTGAGACGGGGTTCTTTTGAAAGGAATTGCAGAGTGAGCAGAGGAGAAGAACAAACACACTTGCTGCTGTTAGTGATCAAGTTTTGGCAGTTCTCACTGTTTAGCAGGCGTTCAGGGAGGGGCTGGTGAGCATCCTCAGAATCTGAGAATAAACAAGTGGACAGGAAGCAAAGGCAAGAAAAAGTTGTGTCTGCATCGAAGATGTGTAAAAGCTCCCCAGAAGTTGCCTTTTCACTGCTAGCAGTTCTAAATTGGTTGTGGGGTGGGTGTGCTCCAAGAGGTGGAATACATGAGTCTCTGATAAATAAGGTATAAATCAACATTTCATACAGCTCTTCTCTAAACCTCTGCTTTGGTAATTCAAGTCGAACTAAAGGGAATGGGATGATTTTACTTTCCTTGTCCTTTGAGTCTTTTACTTAGTTTTCAGTTAGCACTTTCAGAAATATGCTACTGGAAAACAAATGAACAAAATGATTGATTTGCACAGGCAAGACTCTTAACCACAGTACAGCTGCCCATCAAACCCATCCTGTTTAGCTGTGTTATGGGAACCTCACGTCATTCCTTTTGCTGCTTTTATCCTTAGGGGCAAATACATCAATGCATCATTAGGATGAAAAGTATTTAAAGCTGTTAATATTTTTGGTTGGTTTGTTTGTTTGATTGGAGGTTGTTTGTTTTTTGGTTTTTGGTTTTTTTTTCATTCTGCCTACATTAATAATGTCTGTAAAGCATCAGTACCTGGGATGTAAATACCCAAACCAACTCAAACAAGAAAAAAGCTTCAAACCAGAAAGCACACTTCCTGAAGGCTGCAATGAAAAGTTTTGAGAGTTCTGATGGACGAGTGTTATAAACTAGACACCCTCCTAACAGCCTACCCCCCAAAACTGACCCCTTTTACCTCCCCTTCAAGCTGTGCTCCCCTTTTACACGTGCGTTGTTTGCATATTTAAGAGCCAATTCATGGTTATTAATATCAGCTGTCCTTAAACCGATTTCAGGAGGTCAGTAGGTAGGGCAGAGCAGGGCTGTGACTAATACAGGCTTAATTCGTGTCAAAAATATAACAAAGTATCCTGTATGGCTTGCCAAATTATTCACTGGGGTTCCAAAAGCATTGAATATTGTACATCTGGGCGTTGCGGGATATGCCGTAAAGGTTTAGCAACTAAAAGCAAGACATGAACTTAGTTTAACATACAAAAAAGGGGGTAAAAGAAGAAAGTAAAATTTAATGACTGAGCAGCCTTTTGATACAAGATCGATACAATGTAAATGAAGATTAAGCCAGGTACCTCAACACAATAGGGAAACAGACCGATCAAGATAAGGAGGGAAGGACCCCCAGAGGAGAGAGAGAATTTAAGCAACAGAGCTCCTCTTGTAAAAATTTAAGCTAAGAATATCACAGTCCTTCCTGACCCATGATTACCAAGAAGCACCACGCAGAGTCAGATGACAAGATTTAAAAGGCAACCATTTAACCAGAAATAAAGAATATGTACGTTTTGACTGTATACAAGCAGAGCCTGCGAGCTCTAACGGGGTGGTACTGACAGAGCGGTGACTCTGTGGGACACCCGGCGCTGCCATTTCTTTTACTCTCTAATTATCATTACCTATACAATTAAAACTGCCCTTTTTTTTTTTTTTTTTTGCTGAGTGACTTGGTCATTCCGGGTGGTCGTTTATAACAAGACCTCCCCAGGACACCTGGCTCAGCGGGATGCCGCTGGGGATGGACTCCGGCCCGGCAAACACGAGCACAAGATGCCATCTAGTGACAACTGGGAGGAAATTGTGGCTCCCGATCTGCGCACAAACGTTGGCTCCTCTTTCTGAGGCTTCACGGGTGGTTCTTCAGGACACAAATCCAGCCGTTGTCGCGTTACTCACAACTCGCTTTTCTGGAAAGGTGTTTTGCCCTGGACTCGGTTTCTGCCGTGTTAAATGTTGTGGGGCCCTGGGGCTCAGTTCCTTTGTTTGCCAGGTTTGCCTCTGCAGGTGCTTTGCCAAGGCAGGCGCTGCCACTGCTGCCTCCCAGCTCACCCCATCTCTCTGCTGAGCCTAAAATGTGGTTCTTAGGGAATTTGGTGTGGTGCTCTTACCTGGCAGAGTATGCACTGATGGTAGAAGAAAAGCTTTTCTGAATATAGAACATTCATTTTCTTTCTTTTATAAAATACTAGATCAATGTACACTTGTGAGTAGTTGCATATTTTTCTGTTCCTTATTGAAAGAAGGTATTTATTTATTTATTTCCCCCTGCTTAGAAACATCAGATACAAAAAGTGTCTGGGGATAATTGTGAGGAAAGTTATTTCCTTTTAGTGGGAAAGCACGAGTTTGAGAGAGGTTGAAATGGGGTGGCTGCTGTTTAGGTACCACACCATGTGCAATAGCCTGTGCCCTGTGCTGACAACAGACTTGTGGTTTCCCTGGGGAGAGCCAAAACAGATTTGGAGGATGCCCTTGCTGCTTCTTGGGGAAACCATGCTGAGGCAGTGGAATTTTGCTCCAGAAATAATCTTTGTGGGTTACCTGGAAGGGCTCAGTGACAGTCCCTGCCCTCTTGGCACATGAGGAAAAAATCCTTGTCTACATAAATGTCAAATGATACATAAATGTCAAATGATACCAAGTTTCCAAGGATCAAATTTTGACATCTATGGGTTCAAGTCAATAAATGTGTCAGGTACCTCCAGAAAATAGCCACAATTGCCCTCTGCTTACTGACTTCACAATTGTCCTGATATTCACTGCACTTCCCAAAAAGAGTGGCTGATTACAAGATCAGTGAAGGGGTGATGGCATCAATGTCCTCACATCACAAAGAGCTTGGATATTCTTAACACGAAGCACCTGAACAGTCTGTTTGGGAAAGATCAAAGATTTGCCAAGAGAGGAGTGTGTGAGCCCCGGAATAAGGGTTTGGGGGTACCTGTTTGAGCAGACACAGCCAATATGAACTGGCATATTTAAATCACAAATACAAATTCTGGGGGAAGTGAAAACATTCGCAGTGATCCCAGCTGGAGATTTTGGCAGCCTGAGGGTGTTCAGGGGGATGACCAAATGGCTGAAAATAATGTGGTATTGATGTCTTGCCTTGGCTGTTCATGTGGTGCCCCGGGAGTGCGAAGGAAGTGGATGCGTGGAGGGGTGGATTTGCTTCTGAGGAGATGCTTAAACATCCATTGAATGCAGAGTAGTACTAAAAAGGAGACAGGAAGGAATAAACTCCCCAGAGCATTCTGTAGGATTGATGTTTTCAAAAAAGGAAGGGGTTATGAGAGTAACTGAAGGAATTGTAAATCCTGCATGGTGCTCATCAGTGTTTTCCAATGTACGTCCCAAGAAAACTGCCTATAATTTCTTGTCTAAGTAAGACAGAATGTGTTGTTAAGGGCATGACTGGTTGTATTTGGTGAGACTTCATTCCAGTATGGCCAGCACAGGTATTGGAATCCTCTAAGAACAAGCAGATGTGCAATAATCTTTCCTGTGTGTTCCTGAATTTCCCCAGTTTTTGACCTTGATATAATGGCTTGGTAGAAATCTCCATTTTTGCCTTTAATAACCTGTAATAAATATTCTTCCTAAGATTTTCCCTAAACAGCTTTTGAAGGGGAATCTGAAGTCTCTTTAATTCTGTCTTTTGATAACTCACTAGAATGGGGTTTCTGCCTGCTTGAGGAAAAGAAAAGATTTCTAAGTTAATACTGTTTTATTTTAAGTTTACATATGACATTGGAAGAAATCTGCTGATTTTTCTCCTATGTATCCAAAAAGCCATGGCAGAATAATTCAGAATTATAGTCTGTATCTAAGTATCTGTTTAGTGCCACATGATTTTTGATTATGTGAAAGCCATTGAAAAATCTCACATGAGTAAGCTGCCAGTGGGATGTTTGTAGTGAGTTATAGCTGTTACTAATGCCAAATATTGTCAGAGTAAACTGTGGGTTTGATTAAACATCTCTATAATGAGGCTATCAAGGCCTCAAGCATCTGAAAGAGGGAAAACAAATGTGTGAAAGTACCAGCAAAGAGAAAAGTGGAACTGTGAGGCCTGCAGTGGATGTGCCAGAGTGTGGGTGTTTGTTGGTTCATCTCAGTTAATAAAATACTCCATGGCTGTGGCAACAAAATGTGAGTCACTGGAATGCAGGCAGGGAACTGGGGCTGAAGGGAGCCTGGAATGTGCTCCAGAAACACCCAGAGAGCAGGGAAGAACAGTGACATCATCTTGCAGTACCTGAGAAAGCTTAAAATGCCTCTTTTGAAGGCTTTTTTTTTTTTTAAGTAAGTGGAGTCACAACTCTAACATTGCTGGAAAACTCATTGCGTACGATCAGGCAACAGATCTAAAACCAACACGAGTATTTAAAAGCAAGAGCTGGTGAAACAAAAATGGTTAGCAAAGGATGGTCAGTGAAGGTGGAGTGCAGGAGGGAAGTGAGGCTGAAAAGCAGAGTTACCTTGGAGAAGGAATGACAAGCCAACAGGGAGTCCACTGCGAGCAGGGGATTAGGTTGGGATCAGCATGAGAAAAGTTGAGTTTGAAGGGAAAAGCTTTGGTGGAGAAGAGAAATATGCAGGGGAAAAGAGGACAACCTATTGTCTCCCAAGTAAACATCTTCTGGTCCCTCCAGTGACAGAAGTATCTGAGGTGTTGCAAATCCTTCCTGGCATTCACAATGCTTGTTTGCTCACTAAATGAACTAATTCCTACAGAATATTGGGATAAATAGTAAATATTGAATTGAGCTCCATTAGCATCAAATATTGGGGCTAATCTTCCCCCTTGGCTCATTGGGAGAGTGCAGGTGTAAAAGTTAATTAAAATTAACTGAAGTCAAATTATCTTTCTAAGCTTGCAAAACAAGTTTTTCCTCTTTTCAAGAAAATGATATGATTTTCTTTTTTTTTAATGGAGAAAATGGGTCTTTTTAAATGTAAGAAATAGTATTTGGTTTTTTTAACAATAAAAGAATTATAGTGGCTATTTACTCTAAATGAGGGGAACAGTCAATGTTTTGACAAAAGTCTTGAAGGTACAATGCAAGAAAAGCAAACATTTTTCAATTTTTTATGAATATTTCCTGCTTTCTGACTGAAAAGGTTCTGCTGTCTCAAATCAAACTGTGTGTAGAAACACACTGTGTACAGCCCCTTATTTAAACGCAGAAGGTCAGATGATCAAGTGCAGTCCAGCAGTAATAGAGAATAGTATTGATAATATTGATATATCCTGCTGGGGAGGGTGACATGTCACTGCTATGTCTGCCTGGAGTGTGCCCTAATCATTGGGAGGGAGTATTTAAATATATTATGAAGAATAGAAGCCACATTTTTCTTTATACACATTTTTACACATTTTTCTCTGTGTGTGTGTGAGAAATCCTCCTCCTGTGTGTGACAGTGCTGAGGAGCCACAGCAGCAGATGCCAGCTTAGATGAAGTGTTTGTCAAAGACACATTTGTAGCCTTCAGGTGTTATGTCTCTAATACCTTGAAAATATTATAAGACTACACTGTGTGCTGGCTATTAATGTTAATTTTAGGAGTCTTTTTATCTTTTCTCCTGAGTCCTAAATATGTCTCTGTGAATTCCTTTAGCCCTGAACTGACATATCTCTTCCTCTCAGTTAAAAGCACATTTCTTCAGTTGAAAGAACTAGGACAGAGCCATTGTCACAGCCATATTTCCTGTATTCTCTGATTAAAACTCAGGTGGAAGTCAGGCATGTTTGGATATCCTTTATGTAGCTCATAGCCAGGGGCCTTTTACTGCTCTTTTATATTCTGTAGGACATGTATCTTAACTAAAAAAGTAATTCATTGTAGCTATACGACTGGGTTTTGTGTAAGTGCAGCCAGTTGTTTGTTTGGTGGTTGCTGTTGTTTTTTTGTTTTATGAAAGTATTGCACAAAATTTTCAAAGTTCTCACTAAGAGTGTTAAAGGAGCTCTCTCAGCTCACACTGGAGTGAGGGGTAACTATAAAAAGTAGCTGTGGTTACTGAGTTTTGTGGTATTTGTGGTAATCTGTAAGAAAGTTGTCCTGGTTACTGTAGCCAGGCCCAGTTTGTCACTGGGTGGGTGTGGATTCTAAACCCTCTGTGTCATTTTTCTCCCAAACTGCTCACCATGGACCATTGGCAGCAGCTGCCCAGGGCACACCCCACCCCTCAGGGGACAGGGGGGTGTTTAGGAACTTCTGGGAGATAAGGAAGTTTTCCTGTCTTCATACTAATGGCTCAGGTGTGAGAACTCCCCTCTGGGGAGCCACCAGCACCTTCACACCCACCTGAGGGTCATGTCTGCTCAGGGGCCATCAGGGATGCCAAAAATATGCCATGATGGACCTCACAGAGTAAATCACCCCTTGTGAAACTCCCCACCCTGGGGGAGGGACTGGGCGTTCCCATCTGAGCCCAAGCAGAGATAAGCTTGGGGTTGTGGGACTGGGACCACTGGTCAGATCCAGAGGAGGTGAAGAGCCTCACCAGGACTGCAATCATCATCCTCATCAGCAGGTTTCTGCTTTGTTTTTACTCTGCACTCAGGTGCCCACGTGGTGCTCTGCACAGGGGTTGGTGAGCTCCATTCTAGTCATGCCCCCCTGGGCTGGACATCTGTTTTTGTGGGTCACACAGATTTTCCTTCTGTATCAGTGTATTTATTGTGATCTTTTTATTAACTTGTTATTCTGACTTGCAATCCCATTCCAAGTTGGGTTCATTTCTCTTGCCAGTTTAACTATAAATCAACACAGAAAGTAATTTAGAGGACAAAGCCTCTGTGTCCTTGTGCATCCTGGAACCCCCCAAAGCCATGGCTGGGATCTCTGTACACCTGTCTGTGAGGTAACCCTTTCAGTCATGACAGTGGGGTACAAAAAGCAAAGTGCTCATGGCAAACCCATGAAATGAGTGTGCAGTCTCAGATGTGCAGCCTCAGGTGTGCTCACATGTCCAAGCTTGCCCACCCAAGCCATCAGCACCCAGGCCAAGAGCCTCTTGTCACTCCTGCTGGTGTGCCCGAGAGGTGCTCATGTATGGAGGGGCTGTCATTCCAGCAGTGATCTCTGGAAGGACTTAGCAGGGGCCTGAGGTGCATCTCTTCTGCCTGAGGTCCATGGACTGTGTTGGAGTGGGCTTGTCATTTGTTTCCCACCCAGAGTTCTGCATTTTGGACCATTTCTCCTTTTCTGAGGGACTTTTAGGAAGGGCTTTTGGAACAAAACAGAGCAGATGTGTAAGTTACACCTGAGTTCACTAAGCCAGGTAAGGCAGCTGCCTGTGCTATTTTTTCTCCCTTAAAAGCAAGTTGGAAGTCATGTTTTATTTTTCATAGGAAAAGTTATATAGGCCCTTGAGCCCAAACTAACAATTAAATCTGATGAGGGAGAACCCTTCCTTCTGCTGCTGCCTTTAACATGCTGCTCCCACGGTTCTGCATTTACCTGTGTAATGTGTTAATGCAGAGATGTTTGCTCTCTAGCTGGAGCTCTAGACCTGCAGGCATCAGGGTGAGGTTCTGCTTGCTAATCAGAATAAAGCATCAGTGTTTTCTGCAAATTCTCTTGTTGTCTGTGCACTGTTAGCAGTTTCTGAGCTAGTGTGTGACTAATTTCCCAGTGAATCCAATTTCTCTGCGCTGCTTTGACTCACTCATCGCACTGGGGAGCAGATGGTGTGCTGCTCTGCAGCACCCAAGTCCAGGAGATGGCATTTGCCAGGATTACCCCAGGTCCCTCTGAAAAGTCATGGAAATAATCAGCTGTTTTCATTTAGGAGGCTGGCCAGTGTCTAAGGAATGTGGTGAAACATCCCACTCCCACCTGTGTGTCGTAAGACAAAACCCACTGCACAGGAATGCCAAGTGCTCCTGGTGGGAAGTCCCAGCTGGAGGTAACTGGAAGTGTGCAGAACACATCTCTCTGAATGCACAGAAAAACTGGAAAGCAGGGGAAAACTGATTAGCAAAGCAAGTGGTGTGATTTAGGTTTTGGGAATAAGCATCCCATGCTGTGAGGTGCTGTGACTGTAGTTCCATTCCCATGTCTCCTTTCTGGGGTGAGCTGCAGACAGAGCAGGTTCTCTCACAGATACTGGGTTATCAAAGAAGCTGGTGTGTGGCTTCCAAAGTCTTATCTGCAAATAGAACCAAAACCAAGGCAAGCAAATGTTCAGCTGGGTTTGCAAAGGCCTGGATTTCATATGCTCTGTCAAAAGTAGGACATTTCTAGTCTGCCTCTTTACAATTGTGAATAATATAACTGCTAATGAGCAGAATAAATGAAGTAGAATCACAGAGGTCCTGTTCTCGTGTATAGGTGCCCTTTCAGGTGATTCCATCCCACTGTGATTTTTCTTTTTGAATTAATTCCTGAATTATCTGAGGGACTGTACTTCTAAAAGGAAGAGGGTTACCTGAAGTTCAGGTTCTAGGTGTGAAAACAGTATTTGAACATCTTTTCCTGTAACAATATCTCTATGCTATGGTGCAGTCTTTGTGGATAAAACCTTTTAAACTTCCTTTATTTTTCCAGGATCGGGCAGTGGAGCTCAGGTTCCTCAAAGAATAATGTTTATCTATTTCAGGTTCTTATTAAAGTGTTTTTTCTGGTCTGTCCATGCACAGGTTTGGTTGTGCAACATAGTCATGTAGAACATACTGTTTGGAAAGAACAACTCTGAAATCCCCAGTAACTACAGTAAAATCCTGCAGTTTGACCTTGACTTCTTCTGGCATGATCTGATTTTTGCCAATTCCCAATCAGCTGCATTAACAGGTTGGCAGAAATTCTCCGGGTGAATTTGCTGTCCCTCAGTTGAGCAGTGAAGCTGCTACTCCTGGAGTTAACATCATCTCCCTGGGGACCATTATGGTGCAAACAGCAGTTGGAAAAATTGCTGCAGAACTAAGAAGGACAGGGAAGGATGTTCCCGCATCTCTGTCATCTACTTTTGTCCCTTTTTACCTTCTCTGTAGTCCTCTCAGTCTTGTCCCAGCCACTTAAGAAGAAAAGTTGTAGAGGATTTGTTTTTGGTGGTGTTTCTCTTGCCTAGTTTTGTTTAGAAATTCCAGCCAAGGTCAGATTAATTGGAATGGATGGCTGAAGAGTTTCCTCTCTTGTTTTGTAGGCATTTACACCTGGTGATTTTACAGAGCATATATTTCTGTGACATCTAAATCTTTGGTGCCATCAGCACAGCTGGTTGTTTTTTCTTACAACGAGGAAATCACAGGAATACAACATGAAAAAAGTGAGATACTTTTTCATCAAACAAAGCATTACTAATGCAAGAGCTTCTCTTCTGAGTATGCTGGTGCTCTTTCAAAACACAGAGATGCTGTGTGTGTGTCATGTGTATCTTTTTAAAGAGCTTTTTTAGAGCACTTAAATATTCTGTATTTATGCAGAACTTGGAAGGTTTAGGATTGAGTCCAAGAGCCACAGACATTACCAGTGCATGCTGTGCATGTAGTTAACCTTCAGCTCAGACCTTCAAAGGTCTTCTATTTCAAAAGTCTTGTATTCTATATGTCTCCTATGATCCTAGAGAAGTGCCTTGCTGCTTTTTAGGAAGTGTGGGTCCTGTTTATCTCATCTGTGCTCCAGCAAATCAAGAGAGATGCTGTGATGACAGTTTGCCCTCCTCGGGCTTTGAGACCCTGCTGTTCCCAAGTGACTCAGAAGAACTCTGTGACAGGGCTGTGTTGGTAACACCAGCACAGGGCTCTGGGGCTCTACAAGCCCCAACAATGACACTTTTGGTGGCTGAACTAGTCTTGCAGCAGAATATTAACAAGCAGTGGAGAATTTACACACAACTGCAGCACGTAAGGATGTTGGGGGATTTTTTGTTTTGTAGGTTTGTTTTTTTTTTAATCTGAGCGACTTAAAATCGTATAATTGAAATCAGAAGACTGAGGTTGGTTCATTTTAAAAAGGGGTAAGAGCTGTACAGCAAAATAACAGCTGTACTGCAGCACAGCAAGCCTTAGAGGGGGGCGCTGGAATGAAACCTTGATGCAAACAGCCATGGAGCTGCTGAGGCTGGAGTTCTGTGTGTCCTTCAGTGGCGGGCAATGGACAGGCATGTGAATTCAGGGTTTGGAACTGATAATTGTAAATTATCAATTTACAAGAGGCTACTCAGGTCGGGGTGTTTTTCATTTTTCTCCTTCTTTGACACATTGGTTAGATGGTGAACCCATGAAGAAGGAAGTTGTGGGTTCTGCTGAGTGTGATTTGACAGCATCATTCTCCGTGTTCAGCCGTGCAGAATCTGAGCATTGCCTGTCACAGAGAGCAGGGCCTGGGAACACAGCTGAAAGCAAAAGTCACCTTCCACAGGTGGGAGAGGAGACTTTACAGCTCTGCTGACTGCTCAGGTTTAGTGCCTGTCCTGGAGTAGCACAAGGGAAATGGAAAACTCTAGAGCTGTGCTATGGTGGCCACAATTCCAGCTCAGCAAGCCTGGGCGGCTGCTCTGGGGCTGACCTGTGACACCCAGCAATGATCAGACACTCCTTTTGGGATTGGGGTGGGTTTTGCATTAATAAATACATCAAATAAATCCAAGTGCAGGTCCTCGTGTTTTCTTGAAAGGATGCTGACAGGTACTGTTACACCAATGACCCTTGTGGTCACTGGTATTTCTCCCTTTTCAAGGCATCCCTGTCGCCCAAAATCCAGGGTAACCTTCCTGACACACACACAAAATTCTGGGTACACGGAGGGCATTGCAAGACCGGTTCTTTTCAGATGCAAATTTCAGAGCCAACTGAAGCCATCAAGAAAATTAGCAATGCAAAAGGGCCAAGTTCAAGATGAGGAAACAAAGCTTTTCCAGAGGTACAATTTGGTGTTGTCGCGGTCCAACTCAGTTCGTAGGGTGTTTTCTTGGGTTTCTTTTCTCCCTTCAGAAAAATTGACATATGACAGAGTGTTATTTATCTAGGGAAAATATTCTCAGGACATACTGAGAATAGCTTTTGAGAAAGATATGACTTCCAATCTGTTGCAATATTAAAATAGGTAGCTATTTAATTGTGTAATGTGGAGGGAAATGAGTTTTCTCTTGAATAGGAGCATTTATAATTAGAGAGTTTTTGTTTGTTTGGTTGGGGTTTTTTTGTTTTGTTTTGTTGTTTTGTTTTTTTTTAATGTGAGGAGGGAACATGCAGGGGAAAAAGAATTCCAACTTGCAGAAACAGAACAGTTTTCAGTGACAATTACGCCCTTAATTTACATCCATTGACAGCCTTATGATTACAATGAGGCCATGACAAGGGTCCTTTACCCAGCCCACCTTCAGCTTTTGTCTT
This sequence comes from Formicarius rufipectus, assembly GCA_013399695.1. Classification (NCBI taxonomy): domain Eukaryota; kingdom Metazoa; phylum Chordata; class Aves; order Passeriformes; family Formicariidae; genus Formicarius; species Formicarius rufipectus. Next base: position 646,280 of record VXAU01002171.1, read on the forward strand.
CAGTCTGATTCTGAAAGCATGTTCTTCTCTCACAAAGGCTTCATTCTTCGAAGGCACTTGAACACGTTGAAAAGATTGTTGAAATTGTGGATACCACGAGGAACTACTGATGGTGTGTAGGATGTGAAGTGAGGGTACTGCTGTGATGTCACTGCTGCTCTGTCTCTGTTCAGAGCACTGTTATTGTTAATCTAAGCTTTTTTTCCCCCTGCTTTATCAGTCAATTTGCCATTGTAACTTCATCTTGTAAGCACTTCAGAGGGTTGAGGTTATCTTGGTTTTGGGGTTTGACACAACTGGGTTTTGATTGTCGATTGAAATATGACACTGAAACAATCAGTGTTGTCAGGATAGGCAGATGCTCATTTTAAGGAGTTCTTTTTGCATTTGCTTGTTCGTACTTAAACCTACTTGCTCTGCTCTGTGGGTGTGGAGTTTTGCATCCCTCCTGTAGCATCTCTGGGCCTCTCTTCCAGTGTTTGACCATATTCCTGGTGAAATTTGTTTTCCTTCTATTACTCAGAGGTTCCTGTGTGTTCCAGGCTGTGTCTGGAGCCTCTTGTCCTGACCCTCTGTGCGCAGCCCTGGCTCCCTCCTTCTCAAACACTGCCAACCAGCTGCTTCTTCTCAGGGCTGGACAGTCCCACTTCTCTGTCGTTCCTGAGTCCTCAGTGCTGCAGTCCCTGTCACCTTCATGGCCTGTGCTGTGCCAGTGTCTGTCTTGTCCCGGGAGGCCCCAAACTGGGCACACTGGTTTCGCATATGACAAACATGAGAAGGATCATTTCTCCCAAACTGCAAACCCAGATCCTGCTGGTTCAGCTCATGACACCCTCCTAACAGCCAGGAAAACACTGACATTTCCTTTTGTTTGCCAGTCCTCAGCAGCCAGGCCTTTCTAGCAGTTTCTGGAGTTGTAGGATACTTTGCATTTTGACCTTTTCTGCATTGAGACCATTTCTAGTCCCTGCCATTGTTGAAACACTTGAGCTCTGGAACCAAAAGCTCAGGGAACAAATGTCAACCAAAGGTGGTCTTTGACCTTACATGTATGACTTTCAAGGTAGTTGTAACCCCTGTGGGAACTCTGGACATGCAACACCAGAGCTCCTTTGAGCTTTGGACGTGTCCTCTCCCAAGGGATCTGAGCTTTGTGCCTGGTGGAAGGACCTCTTGGTGTGTGAGTGGATGGTCTTCCTTGTTCTGACTTGGAGGCAAAGTATGAAGCAACCTTTGGGTTCAGGAATGTCTTTCACACCAGCAGTTCCCTTCCCTCAGTTGTGCATGTTCAGCAGAGCTCCCCATTAAACTCTGCATCTCTTTCCTCAGGGCTGCTCTTAATTTTAGGCTGGGATGTTCAAATGAGCTCAAGTAGGAGGGTAAATAATAAAAAGTAATCAGTTCAGGGCTTTGTTTGGATGCAGCACTGACAAAAATAGTTCTCATTTCTGCAAAGTCCATGTGCCTACCTGTGGATGTGTGTAAAGTATTAGCCTGTACATGGGGAATTAGATGTGGGTTGGGATCTGAAAGCCAGGTTTGTCTACCAGACATTGTTCAGGTGGCAAAGAGAACATTTCAGCAATGTGTTAATATGTGGTTTAGGCCATTTGGTGTGGTTTTTGCAGTAAAAGAACAAAGGTACTGAAGGAAGGTCATCCCTGGGCAGAGACAGAGAGCTGATGTGATGCAACGATCATATTCCACATTTGGTTATTTTTGGTGAAGTTGTATTAAATGAAGACCTTCTCAGAAAAATGCACTGATACAGGTAGCAAGGTGTTCTATTTTAAACCAACTTCAAATTTACATTATTGATTTTGGGATGTGCTGTATAAGAAATACAGAAATCTTCCAAACCCAGGGGCTGTGCTTTACTCAAAACTCAAATCCAGGGGCTGTACCTTGCTTAAAATTCAAACCTATGTCCTGTACCTCTCTTAAAACTCAAACCTATCTCCTATACCTCTCTTAAAACTCAAATCTAGGGGCTGTACCTCTCTTAAAACTCAATCCTAGCTGCTGTAGATGATTTAAAACTCAAACCTAGCTGCTGTACCTTACTTAAAACTCAAACCCAGAGGCTGTATCTCTCTTAAAACTCAAACCCAGGGCCTGTAGTTTATTTAAAACTCAAACCTAGCTGCTGTAGCCTACTTCAGAGTCAAACTTAGGGGCTGTACCTTACTTAAAACTCAAACCTATGTCCTGTACCTCATTTAAAACGCAAACCTATCTGCTGTACCTCATTTAAAACTCAAATCTATCTGCTGTAGCTTACTTAAAACTCAAATCTGGCTGCTTTCCCTCTTCCAGAGCAGAGATGCAGGGTGGTGGACCTGACTGTTGCTGCAGGCAGAGGGGCTGGGAGCAGGTTCTCCATCCCCCTGACACGAGGCACTCACCAGTCCCACGGGGAGCTGAGCAGAGAGGGAGCACGATGAAGCCACTGCTTTGGAAGGGCAGAGTGGAAAAAATACACAGCTTCCTGCAATTAAATGTGGCAGGATTAATTATAGTGGGGAGAAATCAATTCACTTTGGAGTTTCAGGAATGATTTTTAAACGTGGCAAAGGACGTTAATCACCACAGTAGTGATATTTAGGAAGTCTTATTTAGAGCTGTTAGCTGCCTGAATAAACAATAATGCCCAATGTTTATCCCTCAGTCCATCACTCCGTTGTTCCCCCTGTCTCTTTCTCTCTCCTCTCCCACAGTGTGATATTTTTGTGTTTCAAAACAAAGGCTCTCACTTCCTTCAGTGTGAACGTTTCAAATATGCCAAATGCAAATCCAAGCCCTGGTGTCAGTCAGCCTGGTGAACACCCAGCTCCCCTCAGAGCACAACGGTGCTGGATTGTTTGCGAAACAGCATTTCAAAATGCACTTTCATTTCAGGAGAAATAATGTAGCTAATTTTGATGCTCTTCAGTTGTACATACAAACACGGAACTATTATGCTCTCAGTGTACCTGCCCTGCCTCCCCCAGGTTTTGTTCTGCTCTAGGTGTACTGCTACTTTTGTTCTTTTAACTTTTTCATAGCAAAAAAGCAGGGTAGGTTTTCCTTTATTTTGCTTTTTTTCCCCTGCAGCTTGTGAAAGCAAAAGGATTTGACAAGAGCTGTCTCCTCAAAATTATAATTTTTCATCTTCCTGAACCTGCAGCATTCTAAAGATGAACAAATATTGGTCTCTCAAGTTATCTCTACTCTGCCTGCGATTCTAAGTCTGCACATGGGATATAAACCCATGGAAAAATTCAAGTGCTTGGATTTAACTTAGAGGTGCCATAGTTGGGGAATCTAAATACTTTGTCAGGGATCTTTTCTTCAGATACTGGTCCATGTATACACTGAATTAATTCTTCTTTTTAAATGGAGTACTTTATGTAGTGGCTGTAATTAGTGACCAAGAGCTTTCCTCTTGGTTTTAGTGTAAGTAGAGAGCATTTCTCTGAAGGGACCCTGAGGTCTTCCCATGCATTAGGACTCATCCAAAGGATCTTTATGGAAAGACAAAATATGTACAAGGAATCTTTAGCAAGAAGCAAAAGCAGATGAGAAAAACCCAGCCCACCAGGTTGGAGGCAATGAGAGCAGCAATAGTTGTCTGCTAAAATTGCTAAATTGCTAACCATGAATCCAAGACTAATGTGGATTTCTAGGGCAGGATTAATACAGTTGTATGACAAAATACAATTCCCAGCTCTCTGGAAGGAAGCTCTCAGCAAACTGGCAACATTTTGCCCAGCAAATGCAGTAACTGCTCACCTTTCTAAATAAGGTAATATCCTCCTCTAAACTTTCCATCTGCATACATATCAGCCTTGGCTTCCTTTAAAGGTCTTTTGGATTTTATGTTTTTTCTCTTTATTTAAAGTTCTAAGCAGGGGAACTGTTAGCAAGATGGATCTCTAGCAAATTATATTAAATAATGTGCAATAAAAGGAAACATTTAATAGATACTGTTTTTTAAAATGCCTGGCAGTCTCAAGATGTTAATTTGGCAAACACCTAAAGCCTGAAAAATATTTCTCCAAGCACTTTAAAAGTCCAGGGAACACAACAGCAAGATCTGGACCATTAAAATAGTTAACTCAATGTTTTAGCATTTGAACAGTACCCAGAGCCAAGACAGGACTAAAATTCTAATACCTTTTCCAAGTATCCCTGTCCCAGTTCCCTTTACAACCTCCTGCAGATGCTAATCAATCATGCTGTTTTGCAGGCCCTCAGAAAGTTTAAAGGTTGTTTAGTTGGTGGAAGTGCTCAGGGTGATTACTTCCAGTTTGCTTAATCTGCACTTTAGTTTTTTAATTATTTTTTTTTTCTGAAACAGCTCCATTTTCTGCCCAGCAAGCTCTGTGACTCCTCATTTGTTTGCAGTGCTTCACGTCCCACGCAGGTGCCAGCTACCTGGGCTATTCTTCATTCTTTGAAAAATGCTTAGCACAGTTCCTTCCATTGCCTCCTGCAGCAAACAGCCTCTGATTAATCATGCCCAGCCCCTGCCAGGGCTCAGGCTGCCAGTGCCATGTGCCACCCCACCACCACCCCCACGGTGCCCACGGTGCTCTGGGGAGGCTCCTCAGTGCCGTGGGGTGGTTGGGTTTTGGGGGTCAGGGGTTTATGGCTCACAAGGAAAGCTGGGTGTTATTTATATATGTGTTTTATAAAAGGACTTTTAAGAGTGCTATCTATGATTTGGCAAATGTTTATCAAAGCAAAGAATAAATTTTGTAAATTTGAGCTTATTAAACATAACACAGTGTGTTAGGTCATTCATTAACAGTCTTCAGGTCATCCAATTCACCATGTAGGTGCTTCCTCTTTAAGCACATGACAACAAGCCCTTGAGCACAAGTGCTGCGGGGAGAGGCTGAGGGAGCTGGGGGGGTCAGTGTGGAGAAGAGAAGGCTCAGAGGTGCCCTCCTCACTCTCTACAACCCCCTGAAGGGAGGTCATAGCCAGGTGGGGTTGGTCTCTTCTCCCAGGCAGCAGCAATAGGACAAGGGGGCACAGGCTGGAGCTCTGCCAGGGGAAATTTAGGTTGGATATTAGAAAGGAATTCTTTGCAGAGAGAGTGACCAGGCATTGGAATGGCCTGCCCAGAGAGGGGGTGGATTCACCTCCCTGGAGGTTTTCACACTGAGATTGGCCGTGGCACTGAGTGCCAGGATCTGGTGAAGGGACTGGAGTTGGACCAAGGGTTGGACTCGATGATCTCGGAGGTCTTTTCCAACCCAACCCATTCTATGATTCTAAGCAGTGATGGTTAGTGATGACAATGAGTAAGCTGAGATTTTAACCATTTATTTCCAGCTTTGTCTCTTGATGATGGTTTGCATTGAGAGTTGATTTTTTCCCACCAATCAAACAGCTTAAGCTGAACCCCAAAACTGGGAATTGTGCACGTGTTAAGGGGTTGAATCAGTCCTTGGGGTAGATCCTCCAGCCTGGGGTGGAGGCCAAGCCCTGGGCAGGTTGTGCCTATTAGACAATCTCATTTGTTTTCCCCTCAGCAAGGCAGCTGTTGCTGCAGGGAGTGGCTCTGAGGCTGTTTTCAGCATTCCTGAGGAAAACACTTGCAGGTGCTGTTCCTGCCTGCTCACTGTGGCCTCCTCATGTAAAGGCACCTGTTGGCAAATCTTCAGTGCTGAATTCATTAGACCTCATTAGGAGGGTGGAAAGCTATGAAGAGAATCAGGCTTAATTATCTCTCTATTTTCAGGTGCTGGGGAAGCTAATGCTTTAAACCTCATTCCTTTATGAAAGCTGTTGTTGGAATGGTACAAAGCCTGGTGTGTTCCCAGTTGTTGGAATGGCACAAAGCCTGTTGTTCCCAGTGTCCTACACTAGTAGAGAAGTTTAAGGAGTGATGGCAGGTTAAACTGGAGCAAGGCCAGAACTTGAATTATTGCTCCATAGAATAATGTGGATTTTGTATTAATGTGTCATCCTTCAGTTCTGCCTCTTCCCGTAAAGCCTCAGAGCCAAGTCTTTCTTTGTGTCTGTGGTGTGGCTGGGCACACACTTCAGGGCCACAGCCTGGCAGGGGGAGTGGGCTCTGGGGGGTGTTCCTGGGGAAATTTTGGGAGCAGAGGGAAGGCTGGGCTGCCCTATACCTGAGACAGACAGTTCCAGTCAGCTCCCTACTTAAGAAGGATCTCTTTGCTGTAGGTTTGTGGTCTAAATCCCTCTTTACTATATTAACTAGGTGTCTGTTTAAAGAGCAGTTGGTGGGCTTATTCTTTAATTTTCATTAGAGATCAAATCTCACCTGAGAGAAACAATCATTGCATCAAATGATGTGCAGAATCCACAGAAACTCAGCCTCTTGTGCTTCCAAAGTCTGGATTTGTACAGTCACCTCTATAGTGTCTCATCTCTGGGTGGATACTAATTGAGGGCTTTATGGAAACATCTGCAGGAGGTGACAGCTGTCCCAGCAGCTGGCATTCAGGAGGGGATGAAGAAGAAGCTGAGGAAAGCTGAAGAGGAGCAGGGTGTTGAGTTGTTACAATTATTTGCAGTGTTTCCTGACCTGGGCACGGTCCCATTAATCAAATGAACAGGATAACAACATTGTGATTATTGGGCAATACATGAGCAAGAGAGCAGAGATTTTGGTCTTTCATTCTAAAGGAGTTTCTCCCATTTTTATGGTGTGTCTTTCTGATGTCCTAGGAAAGATGTGAAGAGAGGCAATGGGGGAAAATTTTCAAGCCTGGCTCCTGAGAAGGAACAGACCTGCATGTAGATCCTTTGATAGACCTGGCCTGCTTTCCAGTAGTGATGCCCTCAAATTCCATCTAGAAATCTTGGCTTAAGGTCTGCAGATGAAAACTGAGTGTGCTGCTTGTTTGAAGTGCTGAGGGATCAGCAGGGCAGCAGCTCAGGCAGTTGGCTGAAGCTTCTCTAGTCCTTGTGCAATGGAACCTGTTCCAGGGAGTCACTTGCAACCAGAGAACACAGGTGGTGATCTGTACTTACTGGTGGTTGTGGTCCTTCGTATTTCACTTGATGGCGAACTAATTCAATTAGGGCAGAAATCTTAGCTAGTGGTTTCCTATAGTTTTATATTTTCCGAGTGGAAATTAGGAGCTCTAGCTAATTTGTCTGCCAGTTTGTGGCACTGAATGTGTGTGTTTCTGGCTCTCAGGGTAGCCAAACCACTGAACCCTTCAGGATTAACAGTCTCTTCTCATGAATAGACACCCACAGTACTACTGCCCTTGTGGTCAGCCACGAAGAATCAGAGTTCCCACGGCAGCACACGTCTGCTTACAGAAGAAATGACCCCTGTCAGCACAATTGCTTCTCTCTAGGCTTTTTTAGAAATGGATACTTGCAAGGGAATATATTAAATGGATAATCCTTAAAGCCCAATTCTTCCCCGAAGTGCAGTTGTTCTCCATGCTGTTTCACTCTTGTATGACATAGCAGAGCCTTCTGAAGCAAGCACTGTTGAGGGTCATGATGGCTCAGACCTGACCATCAGCCTTTGTCATCACTCACAGAAGGCCACTGGATCTAAACCAGAAATGAGATGACTCCCAAGTGCATGTGGAACAAACTTGTGTTCAGGTCTTTGCTGTATTCAGAGCCGACACGTGTTTTTCACTGTGGTTCATTACTTTTTGCAAACACAATACAGAGGATATGTTCAAAATAGCCATTTGATGCTGAACTGATAAAACAGGCATCTGTAAGTTGTCACAAATTATGCCTTGAGGTACAAACAGTGCCAGCAAGGGTGGATGAGGCTGAGAGGAACAGGGTATGTCTAGAAAGATGATGATACAGGGTGATCATGTACAGCTGATTGTACCTGTTGCTCAGCTGAAGCTCAGGCAAATTTTGAAAGAATGGCAACTGGCATTCTGAAATGGAAAAAGCAGCTTAGAACATGACCTGTGGATGTGTGAAGTGCAGTAGGTAAGAAATCAGAGGAGCTGAAGGTGACCAAAGCCCCACACGTGCAAGAGCTGCTGGTTGTAGCACATCCCTCAGGTTCACCACACACCTCCCAGAGGAGCTGGCGGGTGTCCCTGCCTTTCCACAAAGCCCTGGTGTGTGAACAGTGCCTGTTTCCCTGCCTGCCGTTTGCATTAGCATTTTAAATGTTAGCCTCCCTAAAAAGACCTATATGGTGCATTTTGAGCTTAGCAATGAGACTCTGAGTTGGGGCAATGCTCACCTGGAGAGTCATATATTTCACACTTCATTGCTCTGTGCTGCTGATTTCTGAGGTGGTGTGCAGTGGCTCTGAGAAAAGCTGCCAGTTCCTGGGCCATGATTGCTGTTTAGGGAAGTATTCTTTTAAAATGTCTGTCGAGCAGTCAGATTAACCACAGATTTATATGCATTTGCTGAGAGAGAAATTTGGCCTTTTAAATCCTGGTTTCTAATTGGAAATAAGCAGGACTTTGCACTTTTTTTTGTTTGGTTTGGTTTTTGTTTTGTTTGTTTGTTTTTTTTGCTCCCCATGAAGCAAGAAGGCTTAAGGATAAGCTCAGATATGTACTGGTATTTACTGGAATCCTTCTGTTACCTGGTAGTGCTCTTTTATGACTTAGGTCTGTGTCTTAGTCTTCTCCTGCAGGTCCATACATTCCTTCTCCCTTGATTGTTCCTTTTATTTCTCATGGATCCTTGAAAAAAAAGGTTATCTGTTTGCTGATTCTCTTTGTTTCTTCTTCAGTATGACTTTTTAAGATGGAGGTGCTTATTATGTTACTCAAGTGACAAACTTCCTGCCCTCTCCAGGTAACTTTGCATCTTCTCCCTGGAGCGAGAGCAGCTTTTCCTATAGCCCAATCTCCTTTCTATACAACCAGCACTGCAATATTGAGAAACCATAGGGGTTTTTTTTCTGAAAATTGAATCCTTCTCCTATTCCTCTTATTTATTTTCATCCCTCATTGAACCCCTCTCCTGAAGAATTGGTGTGTTCCCAGAATAGTTGCTTATTTTCCTGAATCTCTTTTCTCTTGTAGAACGTTAGTCTGGGTTAGAATTTCCCATTCTTCCACATGGTATCCTTTCCCTTGGTTTTGCAGCTTTCCCCCAGGCACACACTCTAATCACACTTCATCTCTTGGGAAGGACATTTTCCAAAGCAGCGTTGAAAACATTGTGCATTCAACTGCAGGTATTTTCCCATATACAGTCATAGTCCTTTCTAAAAAGGCAAAAGATTAAAAAAAAAAAAAGTCTATACTATGCTTTGTATAACTTGGGATAAATACACTAAAAATCCTGCTGGAATAAGTAAAAGGAATAATGTTAAGAAAGAACTATTAGATGCAAAGAGAAAACAAAACAAGGAGAAGAGCAGAGAAGACAAAAGGAACAGATGCTGAAACAGTGGTGGGTTATTATTGTTATTACTGGTTCATTTAGTTACTCTGTGCTTTAAATTCACTTTTTGTTTTTAAATTTTATTTGACTTTTCAGTCTTGAAGTCCTTTAGCCAATAAATCCTGGGGCACAGAGTCTGGTGTTTGTCTCACAACCAAATCAAAAGAGGACACTTTTGCATTGTAAGTATTTTCTCCAGAAGCCAATGAAAATAGATGTCCTTGTCCCTGGTGCCACGTCTGTCATTCTTGTTGTGATCTAGTCACCAAAGAGGTCTGCAGGGACAGGCTGTCTCTGCCTGTGGAAGTGCATCTCCCACAGCACATCCAAAGGAATAAAAGGAGAGGGAAGCTGCTGTCAGCTGCACCAGGGTTTTATAGGGCAGTGTGCAGGGAAAGGAACGTGGATGCGGCGAGATCGAAGGAGAAGGGTAAAACATGGCATGAGGTGAAAGGGGCAAGACGAAGATCATTAGAACTGCCACAAGCTCCAGCCTGTCAAGGTTTTACAAGGGAAATATTCCAGCAATGTTTCTGGGAATGTATTGATCCCAAAGCACTGAACTCGATGGGGTTCATAAAGAAATGTTTGTGACACTCTTCCCAATAGAAGCTTCTCTCAAACCACACGCACCACGAAACTCTGGGCTGCCAGGGGACTAAAACCTCTTCCCAGCTCTTTGCAGGCTTTGATAGAGATGACATTGTAGACAAGAAAAACAAAATAAAAATGAGAAAGACATCTGACATGCACAGGCTTTTGGTGTTGGAGTACTGCACTGACTGAATGACCTTGTGAGGAAAGGCAAGGGTTCAAAACAAGATGTGTAGATGGACGCTCTGCTTGATGTTTGCAAGGTTGGGGGTAAAGCAGTTACTGGGGCTGTAAGTGCTTGGCATTTCCTACTTCCTTATATGACTTGAAAGTGAACCGAAGGGAAGTTTTGGAAATCTTTGTAAAGTGGTTTTAACAAAAAAAACCAAAACAAAACACTTTGCAGAACTTGAAACCATAAACAATGGAGAACTTGCTACAGTGACACTCCCAACTCAGAAAGCTTTACAGCAAAGTTTTGAAGTTGTGAAAGCACCCACTCTAGTCCGTATATTTTCAAATTGGCACATTTTCCCCCCAAGCTGATTCAATTATTCTATTTTGAAATTTCAGTTCACTTTAGAAACACTTTTCCTTAAAAAAAAAAGAAGTGAAATATAAGTCAAACCAGATCAAAACTCTTTAATGAACCCTGCTGATTGACTTCAATTGACATGTTCAGTGCAAACAAATTCCTGACATTTTCCTGAAGTTCAGTAGGGAAATACACGTTGATACCTTTCACGTTTTCAGGAGCCACCACATTTTTGCCTGATCTCCAAAAGAACAGACTTTGCAATCAGTCAGTCAGTCAATCAATCCATTAATCCCACATGCATGGGGTGCCCCCAGCAGAGCTGCACAACACACTCCAAGAGCTGCATCCCCTGCTGGGTGTCATTTCCAAGCCTTGCTACTCTATTTTTGGGTTTGTTGGTTCTCATGGAAGGGAGAGTCCTGTAGGCAATCAGAAACAAGACCCTGAGACTTCCACACACACTGCCATCATCCAGCATTGGAACTGAAGTCCCCAACTCTCTGAATGCTTTACTGTGCTAGAAATGTATTTAACTTTGTGTTATGAGTTCAAATAGGCAGATACAAGAGTTCTGTCAAATGACTTTACCTGGAGGGTCTGTGAATTGAAGAAATGTCCAACTTAGAAAATAAATACAGGTGCTTGAGTACCTCAGTTCCATGTTTCTGTGTGCTGACAGTGGCTACCAATATAAATTGTGTATGGAATATTCTCCTTCAAGTATTTTTTGATCAGTACATGGAAATATGTACAGTCACCACTATGTTGGTTTTCATTTTATTTCAGTTTAAATCTGTGGAAACCCATCATTCTAAATTTTGGATTTAAGATTTAGTCTCATCCACACCAAGATAGTTTTCTTCATCCAAAGCTCAGCAAAGTGATTCTGTTTTTATTCAGCCTTAGGGATTGCCAAACTAGGACATCCTGAGTTTATAGGATGCTTTGGGTTAAACTTAAATGTCTTCAGTTTTTTTGGCCTGTTTGTGAGCACAAATCACTGTAGTATTTATATATGAAATAGTTTTCAGATCACCTCAAATAGTCCATTTGTTTTTCACTTTATCCTTCTTGCTTCCTGTCTATGGTTTTATACCCCCAACTGCATCAAAAACACTATTTCAAAATTGAAATACTATTTCCACAAGTGAAAGGTAAAAATGCAACTTTAGCATTCCTCAACCGAAAGGAATTTTTAAGGATTTCAATATTTTTATCCTGCCACAGAGTCTCTGGCCACGAAATCAGTACCAGTTACTATTCTTACAGACACTTGTCAGTGCAGAGCTGTGCAGAAATAAAGAGCAGCTCTGCTCTGAAGAGTGGAGAGATGTCAGTTGGTGTTGATGCTGCTTTTGAATATGCTGATTCCGCTTCTGGAAGTAGGCTGGGATACCCTGGAGATCTGTGATCTCTGCTGCAGATTAGAGCTGTCTCCCCAGCGAGCCAGCATGAACCAAAATACAGAACTTGATGAGTTTTCCTGGCCTCAGATCTACACTCCAATGACAAAAAGCAAAAGGAATTAATCAGGGCCTGATGCAGCAGAGCATTCTGCATTGTGTCTTCATTAGGCTGCTTTTGCTCTCCCCTTTTGGAAAGGTTCTTTCATTTTCAGATTTCAAAGCGAGATGACAAGGAGAGCTGGTAATGCACTTGAGCCACTGCAGCCCTGGAATTCAAAGGCAAGGACACGGGAGGAGAAAGATTATCATCTTATTAGCGTGGGAGGAGAAAGATTATCAGCCTGCAATGCTCCATTATTTATAGGAATGCTGCCCTTCCCTCTGCACCTCGCTGGGGTGTTCAGTGTACTTGTGCTGGAGATTAACAGTGATGTGATTTCCTTTAATGCCTGTTTTTGGGCTGTGCTGTGCAGGTTGGCATTGAGGAAATGCAGCCAGAGGAGAAAAACAATAGTATTAATTAGCAATGTCAGTCATGGGTGTGATGAGATTCCGACTTGCCGAGTTTGGTGGGATCATAATGGAGTGTGGAGACAAGCTGTTCTGTTCCCTCTGCACAAGTGCAGAGTTTGTTGGCTCCAAGTGCTCATCACATGCTGGGGAATGCAGCAGTGTTCCTACAGTAAGGTGGACTTTTATTTTTTAATTTTGTTTTTGCTTTAAGGACGTTGTTGCCACAGCTAATTCATCAAGAGCAGCACTCACTTCTTCTTCAGGGCTGTTTATCACAGCATCTCTGCCTGCTCCATAAATTATCCTCGCTCTGCAAATGAGAATTTTGGCGTAATAGAACGGAATGAATTTAATGGGGCTTATCTGAGTCATCAGCCGAGCTGGGCATTGGAGTTGGGTTCCACCTGAGTATTTATTTTCTTTTTTTTTTTTTCCCCCCAGAAAGTTAGAAACCAAAGTTTAATGTGTCTGAGTTTCTGAGGGCTATTTCTCTGGTCTGCTGCTGTGAGGCAGGTACAGGAAAAACCCACAGGAGCCATAGCTGTGCCCAGGACACTTGTCTTGGCTGTACAAGGGCTTCCTTTTCACTGGAAAATCTATTATCTTCCACAAAAATAAACGAGAAAATGTTCCACAGCAGTAGGAAGGAAAGCTGGTGCTTTGACACTGTTGCAACCTTTGCTGAAATTATTTGGCCATTTGCAACGTTGGGTTTTGAGCCTGAAATTAAAAAAGGATGTTTTATGAATAGCAAGTTCATTTAAAATTTATTGTCATTATTTTTAATGAAGAAAAGTCTTCACAAAGTTATGCAAATCATAAGCAGTCAAAGGGTTTCTCTCACAAAAGGAAAACATCAGGCTTGATCTATGTTTGCATTTGAGTAATGCATTAAAAATCAATTAAATCCATTTGAATAATTGAGGTAAATTAGTGGTAGTGAACTGGGTTGTCCTGACTGAGGATGTAATTAACTTCAAAGTAAGTAATTGTAAATTAATTAGAAACAATGTATGCTCTCCATCTTGTAAACACTGCAGTTAAGGATTGTTGGGAGTTGAAATAATAAGGTTAGATTAGAATCAAGAATTGAATTCTGGGAATATTCAGGAAAATAACCTGGGGAATGATCCCACTATAGAAGAACATTCTTGGTTTTCATTTTCCACATCAGAGAAATGGAAAGAATAAAATTTCTTGTGTTTACAGAGCTTTGCTACAGTCCTTGTTTAGCATTTCACTGGAGGTCTGAAATAACTCCTCATCTGAAGGATTTAATCCTATTATTGCTGATGGAACAGCAAAAATCCCATTTGCAGGTGTGGTGTGGACTGGGACACCGACACAGGGCATGGGGTGGGTGGGCCAGCAGAAATGTGTTAACTTTCTGAGGTTTTACTGCTGTTCAGAAATAATCAGGTAGTTGGATATCAAAAGGGGCATAAATAACTTACTTTGCTTGAGGCTATTTCTCCACTTTTATTTTGAAATTCTTTTAGTGTATATTTGGCTGTCAATTTTCAAATTATTCAGATGCTCTGATTTAAAATGTTGAACAAATGTCTTAATATAAAATTCACAAGTTCTCACTCAGATAACTTTGGAGGACTTTCTCATAGAGAAGAAAACAAAGAGTAAAAATAGCAAAGTCCAGATTTTTATTTTTTTTTTGAGAGTTTAATAAACTCAGGGATACATTTAAAGTGCTGACATCTTTCACTGGAATGGAACTGGGAGACTTAAACTTGGGAAAAAAAATTCCATGACTGTCAGTTTTAATGTCAAAGCAGATGAACCGAAATCTCTGTAATTTTACTTCTTCTAACATATATCCAACAGCTCATGAGCATTTTCCTCAGCCTGTGGGAAGGACTGCAGTGCTACTGAGCTGAAATGTTTATTGCTGAAGTGTTTATTTTAGTAGTAATGCTTAAAAGCCAATACAAATTTAATCTTTTCTTAGCTGCAGCATTTTGTGATTCAGAGTGAGTGATGCTATGAGTAATGGTAATTCTGCTGATTGCACGGAACTGAGTATGGAATACTTCAATCAGTGAATAAATTACTGAAATATTTAAGGAGAAACTGCCAGGTTTTCAGGTCCCAGTTGGTTTTGGAACTCGGTGGCTCTATTTTTAATCTTTTCTTTTTAAATTGGGGGAAAGGATCATGGATGTGGATGGAAATACTCTGAATATTCTTCCCAGTGACCCAACTGGAGGGAGAGGAGTGATTAAATACTGCCCAGTGAAGTAAGAGCAAGGCCTAAAAGAGTTAACTGAATTAGTGAAGGGACTTCTCTGTTAGAAAATTGCCAGATGCTTGTTCTGCCTGATACCTGATGGACAAGTCCTGTTCTATGTACTGGACCAAAACCTTAGAAGACTGCGAGGAGTGCTATAGGATAAACCCAGTGGTCATAAATCAGGGGAACATGGACATTTGAAGAAGGCAGGAAGGCCTTGAGCCAAGGAGGTTTGCAAGCTCGACCAACCAGGACACCTCACAAAGAAAGGTGGAGAGGGCACAGTGAGAAAGAGGAGAAAACGAGCCCTGAAGATGCTGAAGGGCAGTCAGACCACCCAAAACTGTGCCTGGAGAAGAGCCTGGAAGGCTCCACCCCAAGCTCTGCCCAAACTCCCCCTCCTATGAGTATGATAATGAGCTATCACAACTTCATGAATATGTATGTTAAGATGTTGTCATCTTGACTGTCAGCTGGATAAATCACCTGGTTTCTCACTGAAACTTTGGAGCAGTTTGTGCCGTGGAACTGCCTCACTGCCCAACGTTGGCAACAAACACCTTTGGTGCTTAAAGCCCAAATTGTCTCTGGGCAGTTCATTTATTTTGTGCTTTTTGGCTTCACCAGGCAGCGTGGTGCTGGTGAAAAGGGACCAGCTCCAGGCAGGATGTGGAAAATCATGGATGTGGGGCAGTGCGTCAGCACTCTGCCCCCTTGGTGCAGCAAAGGGACTGAGCCAGAGCTGGAAAGAGCTTCTGACACGGGGGCCAGGCAGGAGCAGGACACAGCAGGGCAGGAGGTGCAGAACAGATGCCAGAGGCTGCACGAGGGAGGTTTAAACTCTGAGGTTCTCCTTGCACTTCCACCTCCTCTGGGTTTGGGCAGCCCCTTTAAAAACTTTGCAAAATCAAAACTGCCGAGCAAGTTCTGAAAATGGTGAAAAGCGTCTTTTGATCAGCTCAAGTTTGTTCTAACGAGACAGTTTTATGGGTCTTTAATATCTGAAGCTGATATTGCATCACTCCAAGGGCCATATGGGGTGAAGACCAAACAACCCCACACAGGTTGCAGAAGCACAGCTGACTCCACAAGAGTAAAAGGTGGAGCTCATTGCCAAATATCTGTGCACCCCAGTGGATCTCCATGGGCTGCAGGGGGGGCACAGCTTTGAGTCCTTCCCCTCCTGCTACAACGTGGGGTCCCTCTTTCTCCTCCTCCTGCTCCGACCTTGTGACTGTGTTGTTATCCTATGGCTGGAATTTCCAACTGCCCCACACTCCTAAATTCTTAACTATGTTATCCCAGAGCTGTGACTGTGATACTTAATTGGCTCAACTTTGGTCACCAGCAGGCGGTCCCTCCTGGCCCTGGCTGTCCTTGGCTCCACAGGACAGGAGAAGCTTCTGGCAGCTTCTACCAGAAACCATCCTGGAGAGCCCCCCCTTCTACCAAAATTCAGTCACAGAAACCTATGACACTTCTTCAGGGCATTATTCATTCCAGCCTCAGTGCTCCTGCCCGAACCTTGGTGATTCAAGGAATAGGACTGATCATCAGAGCATTTAAAGCAGAAGCAGATGTTGGGTTGGGATGTGCAGGCAGAGAGAAAGATGGGTTGCAAAACTGATAATGAGCAGTGGTGGCAGCCAGCTCTCCTAATACTCATGGGGGACCAGAAATACAGTGGTGGATCAAGTCTGAGCCCTTTAAACTGCAGACAATTGGCAGTGCTCAAAACACAGCTGTCTTAATCCTAGTCAAGCCTGGACTTTAAGCCAATTAATAAGAAAGCCAGACAACACTGAGGGCAGAATAGATGTATAAACATAAACACAAAAATTGAGCTTGAATACCAAGCAATTTTTGTTTGCTTTGCAGCATCACAAAGCAGCAAACGCAATGGGTTTGGATGTTTTGCAGAGATTTCCAAGCCTTTACAACAGTTCCATCTGTCCTGAGATTTATGATTAATTCCATCTGCTGGGAGAATGGAACACGGACGTTTCTCCTTTCCAACTGTTTCTTAGTAAACTCAACTGATAAAAATGCATGTAGGTTCTGATGACAATAAAATTCCCTTTGGTAATTGGAAAATAAGTGGATTTTACAGTAGGCTGTATAATCCTGTACTTGTGGAAATATGATGTAAGGAAGCAATCACACAGCACTGATGTTATGAAGATGAGCTCTTGGCATTTGCTGAACAGGATGGCCAAAATGTCTGGTTTTCAGGCTAATCTCTGAAGCAGTGTGAACAAAGTAATCAGATTGAGATGAAAAAGTTTAAGTGGGTCATCAATGTGATAGAAAAGGTTTTGAGAACACTTCAGAAGATGGAAGAGAAGGATATATCTTCTATTTCAGTTTTTAATCTTAGTGGCTTCTGTTGTGCTTGTCTGAGAAATGACCTATTATTTTTCACCAGGGTTCCCAAGTGAAACCAAAGTTGTGTGTTAATGCACTATAATCAAATGAGGTAATTTTTTTTTTGGCTGCTGTAAATGGGAAATGAATTTGGTTAAAGAAATTGTGATAAAACTGCATATTTCAAAGTTAAAAAAGAGTATTCTAGCCAGAAGCAAAACATCATAATCATTATTAGTAAGTTTTGCTTTGAAGAAGTACAGGAAAGTGATAAAAGCTACATATATAACCATTATAAAAACACAAATTGAAATCTAGGACTTGGAGTGTAACACTTCCTTTAGAAATGCACAGACCCAAGAAAGAGACATTTTCTTAGGTCAAATATAGGGTCAAAATAATTTTGGAAAATAACTTACTCTGGTTTGGACTGTGGCAGAAAGAGGGCCTAAGAGGTGTCTGCTGGTGTTACTGCTTCCCCTGCTCGCTTCATTCAAGAGCAGAGTGGCCGCACCTTTTGGACCTTCCCTGGGGATGACCCACCACAGCACTCCACACTTGGGTGGGAGGTAAATCCAAAGCCTTTGGAAGCAGTGGCTGCCTCCAGTGAGCCCTGGGTTGGCTCCTGACCATCACCCTGGGAAGTGTTTTTCTGATTGGGCTTTTCCATGACTGAACTTGCAGTGGGATGTTGCCACAAGTTTGTCGGCACTGGACTGGAGACACGTGTGCCCAGGCAGTGCTCCAGGATGAGCTGGTCCCTCACCCGAGCTGGGAAGGGTCCTTAAGAGCAGGAGCAATTGGTTCCAGGCTTTCCTGAGTTACTGAAATGCATCAAGTGCCATTAGTTTGCAGAGGTAGGAGGAGTGGAAGGTTCTGGATTTGGCCATTTCCCCCTAGATCCTACTTTCTCCACTGGAAGTCAAATCAGGTTTCACAGTTTGGTACAAAATGGGCCTAAAATTTTCTAACTTCTCTCAGAGCAACGTTTCTCAAATTTTCTTTCAAGTCATAGTACTTGATTATCACATGTAAACCTCTGTTAAAAACCAAAATAATCCCCCCCAACCCCCCAAACTTTTCTCTCCTAGCTGCTTCCCAGTCTGCTATTCTATCCCAGTGGTGTAACCTCTGTTTCCCAGGAGGATGGTGAATTGGGATATTCACGTGCTTTGGCCTCATCTGCAGATGTTCCCCAGGAGAACACAGGGCACCGGGGATGTCTCACCATTCCTTCCCAAACCAGCTGCGAGGCTGCAGCTTCATCTCTGCTGTTTTTGTCTCCTGGAGCAAAACCAACAACATTCTGTGACATGAAAAAGCCTCCAGGATTTAGGATTAGTCTTTGACAATAATTATTTTATTTTAGATTAGGCCTCCAGGTGCTAATTCCAAGCTGTAACATGGCAAGACAGGGACTAAAATCAGCCATGTGAGACGTCCCTCTGAGGATGCTGTGCCTGCAGCTTTCTCTCAGTGAAGGATGGCATTTTGCTGGGGTGCTATTTATAAAAGCTTAACTTTCTTAATCTTGCTGAAAACAGAGATCCTTTTGGGGCAAGCAGGAGTAGGATGGGGATTCTGTTTCATCCACACATGGCTCATTTCAGCAAAATAGATAGTGCTGCATTTGTAGAACTAGTTACTATTTTAGTAGCTTGTATGGTAAAGGAAACCCAAATGCCTAGGATATATTTCTAATTCTTTTGCTAAGTCTCCTGCTACAAATTTACTTATGTCCTCATTTCTGCATATATTTAATGTTGAGGTGAACACCACAAAATAGTTATATTTTCTTGGCCATTTTGGACTACAGCAATTTTTTTGGTCTTCTACAGAATTAATTTTTTATCACTTATTCCATTGTAGAATGCCAGTAGGATCTGGCATTTGGTAGTGTTTTATAGAGTGGGTGTTTTGTAATGTTGATTTTAGTCTCTTTTTCCTCTTATCACACCACAAGGCATTTGAAACTAATTATCTTACTCAGATTTCTTGCATTTCTAATACCACTGGAAGGAGATCACTTCTAATCCAGAGGGGGGAACAAGATTCCTGAGCAAATTTAAAACTTAATTTCAGACAACAGAAAAGACACAGATATCATAAGGGTGAGAGTAGTTTAGCCTTCCTTAAGGCTGCAAGCTGCTCTCTGTTATTTGACATTTAAATCCAGACACCTCCTGCACGGGACGTGCCAGAGCTCCGAAGTTCTTGGTGGTGCTCAAGGCTGAGGTGGGAGGTTTCCAAAGTGCACAGCTCTGAGTGCAGCTTTAGGAATCCAACCTTGACCCACACACCAAAGAAGTTTCAGGTTGCAGGGAATAAAAATAAAATGATGCACGTTTTTATTTTCTAAATATGAGCTATACTGAAATCCCCCACTCCTCTGTTCACAGGCGGGGCTGGGGATGTTTCCTGTGCCTTTCTGCTCACCACCTTTGGGGGGGTGTCCCTGCCTGACTTTTAGCTGGGATAAATCCCTGTTCTCTGGCTGTTTACACTCAACAAACATCCTCTACAGGAATACCCAGAATTCTATACGGAATAAATGGGACAGAATCAGTAAGACTTTGTTCTGTATTATGCCTCTCCTAGTATGATATAAAAATTCATAAGGCTTTTTAAGAGCCATAATTGAAATGAGTACTAATGTCATGCAGTAAGCACTATTTGTATTAGCTTTGTGTTTGTTTGTGGGGATTTTTTGATTAGACTTCTCTGAAAGTCGGAGTTTATAGCAAGCTTATGCTTTAGTTTGTTCTATTTCTCAGGACTTTAAATGTATATGTTCACAGACAAGTGCACATGTGCCTTTCATCTGACTCTAGGGTATCCTTCAGTGCTTCCACCACCCTGTCCTGCAACTTCTGTGTCTACAGTGAACTGCAGTCATGTTTGGTACTCTCTGGGTCACCCCATTCCTCAAAATGTATGTCTTCCTTACTCCTCTGATGGTGTCACACTCCACAGCCCCAGTGCCAGCTCAGCTAAGGCTGCCCTCAGCCCTCACAGCTCTTGCTGGTTTTCATTCTTGCTCGTAGCAAGTCCCTCAGAGCATGTCCTGGTTGTCTTATTGTCACTTGTTTGGGATGCAGTGTGTGCCTTTGGAGTTCTGTGACTGGTGCATTTTCCCTAATGAAAACCAAGAAGGAACAAGGAGGAGATGGAGGCTCAGGACACCTCCCACCAGTGTTCTTCCTCCTGCAGCAACATCAGGAGAGACCTTGAGGTGCTGGAGCAGGTCCAGAGAAGAGCAGCGAGGCTGGGGAAGGGACTGGAGCACAAGTGCTGTGGGGAGAGGCTGAGGGAGCTGGGGGGGTTCAGTGTGGAGAAGAGAAGGCTCAGAGGTGACCTCATCACTCTCTACAACCCCCTGAAGGGAGGTCATAGCCAGGTGGGGTTGGTCTCTTCTCCCAGGCAGCAGCAATAGGACAAGGGGGCACAGGCTGGAGCTCTGCCAGGGGAAACTTAGTTGGATATTAGGAAGAAATTCTTTGCAGAGAGAGTGACCAGGCATTGGAATGGCCTGCCCAGAGAGGGGGTGGATTCACCTCCCTGGAGGGTTTCACACTGAGATTGGCCGTGGCACTGAGTGCCAGGATCTGGTGAAGGGACTGGAGTTGGATCAAGGGTTGGACTCGATGATCTCGGAGGTCTTTTCCAACCCAACCCATTCTGCGATTCTAGGACTCTATGTGCTGCTGGAATGCAGCTGCACATTGACTTTAGACCCCTCTGAGGGAACCAGGACAAAGGTTTGCCCTGGGTGAGAGAGCTCAGAAGCAGCTGTGTGATGGCACACGTGTTCTCCAGTGCCTCTGTGAGAGAGATGGCTCCAGTGATGCTGACATGGGGTTTCCTACAAACACAGGAACAAAACACTGGTTTAGCCCCTCTCCCATGGAACAAAACATGGGAAGGAAGTGTGTTCAGGTGGATCTGTGGTGTGTTCAGGAGACCCTGCTGCAAGTTTGGGGTGTGACACACAGCTCTACCGGGCAGGTAGAGGGGGCTGAGGTCAACAGGGATCAGTGCTGGTGCTTTACATGGGTATAATACTAATCCCTGCACACATTCAGATAGACACTAACTATGGGATGTGTGCCTGCAGGAAGTTTAGTCTGCATCTGACTGGGATCACCCTGACCATGAAGTGTTGGGTTGGCTGGGGCATTGGGCAGCCTCACCTGGTTGGATGTGCCCCTGCCCAGACTAGATAATCTTCAAAAGTCACTTCCAGCCCAATTCCAGAAGAACTCCGACTGTTCTCATGTTCCTTAAGTACCTGATGTTTTTTTAAAAGAATTGGTGCATTCTAGACCAGACCTTGGAATATATGTATGGAGTCATACAGTGGTCCCACATGAGATGGGACGTCTTAAACAATATTTTGCATAAGTAAAAAGCAAATGGAATAAATGCTACAATAAAATGAGACAACGAGTGTAAGATCTGTGACATGATCTCTCACATTTGCAAAGCTCCACTCCTATCATTGCATGATATAAAGAGGCATAGAGCAGATAGAGAGATCCTTCTGCTCTTGCAGGTGTGGTGATGTGTGAGGATTGCTGTTCCTCCTTTCTGCACAGGTCATGTGCTGTGAGAAGTGTGGACTAGAATGAAATGTGCTGTGGGAGAGGTGATTGGAATGAAATCAAACCCTGAAAGAGCAGAAGGAGTTAAAAAAAAAGTTCTACTTTTTAAGAACAAGGTACAAAATATGACAGAATGAAAATTTCTCTACCCAGAAGGATTTTGTCTTCCCCTCACCCCAAGGTCATTAATTAGCTTGATTCTTTGCCCCTTGCACATCCCTCCTGCTCAGGAACAGGAAGAGCTTACAAAAGCACAGTGTCTGTAAAAGAGGGGAGCACAGTGAGCTGCTTCCCTGTGCTCAGGAAAAGCCCGTGCTCCCCTGGCTGTGCCCGTGCCCAGCTGAAGGTGTGGAACAGCTGGGGAGCTGCTCTTGGTAACCAGGAAGGTGTGCTCAGCATTCCTCACAGCTGGGGAAGGCTCTCAGTGTTCCTGGCACCTCTTTCCTCACCTGGTATCCTCCACACCAGGCAAAGGAAAGAAAAGACAAGCCAGAAGCCATGAACTAACCACTGCTTTTCCTTCTAGTGGGAATGCTTTGCAGTAATTTTTCCTTGAGAGCAACCTGGCTGACCCTGCCCCTACCCTGTCACATCTTTCATTTTCATCCCACTGATTCCCCTTAAACACTATATTCCACTGAGATAATATTTGCCATAGGGAGGGAGATGTAATTCAGCTTTCTGTAACTGTGATTAATGTAGAACAGATTGTAAGCATATTGTTTTCATTAGGAAGCAGCTACTGAATGTTTCCATGTAAGTCACTGACTGCTGCAGTTTGTTGCCATGTGATCTAAAGTCTATTAGTCTCTCTGTCCCCTTAATTCAGCCATATGATATAAAATGTTTGTGTTCTGCAAATAGTGTCTATTACAGTGATGTCTATAGAAATTATCCAGAGTGGAAAGCAAAACACAGCCTGCCACATGGAGGAGGAAAATAAGCAACTGAGTTCTGGTATTGCTTTGAAGTGAGTGATCTGAACTATATCCACTCCTGTGCAACCTGGCTCATAAATGGTCACAGTGAGTCACATCTTGAGTCACATGTTATGCTATTAATAGAATTACGATGTTCAGAGCCATTCAGGCTCAAATATAGGTGACGTCTTATATCAAATTATTTGAGATTGTTTCTGTGGGCCCTCTCTCTGTAGATTCTGCTCTAGCATAATTTTCACTTATCAGAAGTAAATATATGTCCTGGTTACAAAGTGTTAGGGTGGTGCTAAGTGGGACCTAAATGAAATTAGAAGACTGAACAACTGAAACCAAGATTTAGTGGCTGTTGTGGATGCTGACCATGTTCTGATGTAAGAATTCTCCTTATTATTGTAGCTTTGAGGGTGGTATTCAATGGGCACAGAGTTCACAAGGCTCACGTCACTTTGCACTATTCCATCCAGTTAAAGATGATGTATCACAGTATTATACCACAATCCCATCATTGTTTCTACTTCCAAAGACCTCCCATGAGACTGATCCATCAGTTGTCATCGCACAGGATAATGAAGGTGTGCTCTGAAGTGATTCCCTCAAAGTCAACTCCATGAAAAGCAGATTTGGCCCTGCTTGGCTCGTTGCTGTGTGCCTGTAATTTGCTGTTGGCACATCTTGCTCTCTCTTAAATGGACCACGAGTTTGGGATCTAATTGTGCACTTACAGGTTTGCAGAGAACCAGAATGCAAAGAGCTGTTGTGGAGTGAACCCTTACTTGGAGCTCTCCAGATTATTTTACTTTTTTAACTCCACCACTACAGCAAACCACACTGAGAGCTATTAATGTAAATTAATTATTCCTCCTGCTGGCTTCTTTACAACTTCCTCAGATGGGGGATTATTAAATGCATCATGCCTTCCAAATTTGCATGCATTAAAAGCCTTATCATTGCCTGTGCACTGCTGGCCTCCATCAGGGGTGCAGGAATTCAAAACTCATTGCTCAGCCTTTTGAAGTGGGAAGTGCTGATGAGTGTCCTTATGGCTCCAAAATACTGCGGGGTTGGTCATCCTGGTTATGGACCCTCCTGATAAGGTGACATCCCAAAGGCTGAGCAGGGCCTGTGCAGCATACTGCCCTTGGACTTAAGCTACCATGAAGAAGGAAATTATAGGATGCAGCAGAATATGTACTTTTTTCTGATTAAATGTTTTGTTGACTTATTTTCATTTTTATTTTTTAATTTCTGGTTCAAACAAGTAAAGAAAATAGATAACCATGGTAACCCAGGGGAAAAGTGAGAATATAGATATGCTGGGGCGTATCTGTGGAGAGTTGAAGAAATGGTAGAAAGGGGTTTATTTATTTATTTACCATTTTTCTCCAATTTTTGTTTGGCTTTTTGAGCCTAAACACACACATTTCTGGAAAACTGGAAGCCATAAACCAATCCAAACACGTTCTGTGCTTTTCAAAAGATTTTGTTTGAACACAATTGTAAATCATTTAAATAATTAACGTGTCTGCTTTTATAGTGATTTTAAGTAGAGAACTCTGAAACTAGGCCATTAAAAATATTCATTGATAAAATGCTGATGGGATGGCTTGCTTTGAATTTTAGGAAAAAAAGTTTCATGACTGACGTGTCATTATAGAGTACTTGGAAATAAAACACCTTCTAAATGTTGCTTTTGACTTTGAGAAGAATAGTTTTGGTGTCTGTGCCAGAAATGATTGGACATGAGGACCCACAGCAGGGCCCTGACGTGCTGTTGGCCAGACCCTTCAGCTGCTGTGACGTTTTGACTGTCCCAGAGAGTTGTGTCACACAAAGCCCTCCACTCTCAGATGTTCCCAGCCAAGGGGGAAGGATCTCTCTTGGTGGCTTTTGTGTCCTCCATGGAAGATTTTTTAATGTACTTTCTGCCTCCTTGACTGAGCAGAAAATGTGACCACACAGAAGTATTCACTCAGATGCTGGTTAGGAAAATCAAATCCATGGGGACAGCGACTGTCATGATTATCCAAGTCCTTTGTGTATGAGAAAGAGACGCTTGCAGGTGTCTTGGTGTTTATAAAAGGTTGTCACCTCCAGGGATGATCATAATTGTCTCATTGTTGATAATGATGTCTCCTCACTGATGTCCTATCTGCCAGAACTCAAAAAGACAAATAAAAATGTTAGGGTTGTATTCCAGACTTTACTGAAGATTACTGAACCAAATTTTTTTCACCTTTCCAGTAATGTTAGAGCAAACACATGGTCAGTTTTCTAATCTAGGTTTTTAAGTCCTTTTTGTAGGTGAAAATTTTATTAATTTTATGATTTTTTTCTTAGAAGCACATTTTGAAAAACGTTTTCATGGAGATATTTTTTAAATTTCAGCATTTTAGGAATGTTCAAAGCTTACTATTATGTTTCCCCCTTTTTTCTAGAATGGTAAATGCAAAGATTTGGACATATTGCAGTTGTGTAACACTATGATGGACAGGCATCTGCTTGGCTCTTAAAGATGGGCAGGGGGCTGGTTCAGCAGATTTCTGTGGACTGGGGTATTTCCCCAGTTTTGTTTCACTTCAACTGTGAGTTAACCCAGTATTTAAAAAAGAGGTTCCTGGAGGGAACATTTAACCATGTTGCTTCTTTAGGGAAGCTGTGCTCCGTTGTAATTGATTCAAGAATTAAGATTTTTGTATTCTAAAAGTTTCTTTTTTTTTTCAATGTTGCACTTTCCCATTTATTTAGTCTTGTGTCACTGTATTCTTTCTGTCCGTTGCATTGTTGGATGGCTCAACTCCTGGTTTCATGCAGCCTGTTTCCCACTGGGTGTATCCTTGCTCTGTTCCCTTGGGAAGATGGAATGCTCAAGGTTATGGATTCTGACTGAGCTGAGCTTAGCAGTGACCCGGGAGTTTGGGAATTCAGCTGTTCCCCTCTGATCTCACCGCTTGGGGTGATGCTTTCTTGCATAACTAGGGCAAATGTTAGCAGATACTTCACAAGGTGCTGCTGGAGCCTGTTCCTTCTTCCCTGCCCATCACACTTGCTTCCCACCAGCTCGTTTTCCTTCTGAAACTGAGCGAGGCAGTAGGAGCAGGAAGCTTTAGTTTAATTTAATAGTTTTAATTAAGATGTTACTATTGAGGGAACTGCTCATACGAGTTGAAGATGTTGGTATTGCAACAGCAGCAATAATTCTTCCTAAGTTTTGTGCCCCATTGCTTCACATAGCCAAGTGTCCCTGAAAGAACTGGGGCTCAGTTAACAAGCTTATTAGCTGCTCCTGGTTGTTACCCAGGATGCAGGTGGCAAAACTGAGTAGGATGCACATGGAATGCATTATGAGAGACTCAGGATTTGGTTTGTGTTGCTCTTTGCTGGAGAAAGTTGAGGCATGGGCGTGTTTTTCCTCTGGTGAAAGTAAACTTCATTTTTATGGGATTCATTGCAATAACACGCTTCAGTCAATTATGTTGCCTCCTTGGGGATTTTGCAGAAGCTGAGTTTATATTATTCCTCTAATAAAGAAACACTTAACAGTTAATAAATATATCAGAAGGCTTTCCACTGCACTTTGTTTCCTTGATAGCAGCATATTTTGTGTCTATGGCTACAGTATTCTACTGGGTGAAGATAAATGGATTTCATAATCTCTCACTGGGGAGAAAAGTGAGACTGGAAAAGATTGGAGCTGCATGAGCTGGATAACTTAAGATTATAGCTCTGAGAGGCAGAGCTCTAAAAAGCTATTAAGGACGTTACCTTCTTGATTGGAGATTCAGAAATTGATGCAGTGCCTTCAGTCCTGTTATTTTTTTCAAACTTTCATTAAGTTTATATCATTTTCCACCTGGCCCTGCTAAATTGCTGGCCTGAAAAGATATAATTTGTCATAGGGTGTCTGTTATAAGTAGATTCATCTTCAAAACAACATTATCATTTCCTAAAGACTGGCTTTAAATCCATCAGCAGAATAGGACCTCAAATGTGTTGCATTATTTTGACATATTACTCATTGAGATAATTTCCTGATGGGTTTGTGCTTAGTATGTTGAATTATCACAAAGAAAACCCCATTATTGGTTTTAAGAAATACCATAACTGGTGATTACAACTGTAAAAAAAAAAACCCAAAAGTGAAATTAAACTTTGGTTTGTCAGAGTAGGCTCATAAATTTGGTTTTTTGTCTGAAGGAACGAGTGCCTGGTCACTGTTTGTGGGAATTGCTGCTGTTACGGAAGGATTTCCTGTGGGGACAGGGGAGATTTGTGTCACAGTGTGGTGCATTTATTGAGATATGTCATCTTTGCCATCTAGTGGCTGGGCATGTTCAGAGAAACTGGGACTGTCAGGTATGGGTAAGGAACACCCAGCAGCTTTAAAAATTATTAACAATTCCCTCTATGTCAATCCCAGGGTTGCTGTTTGCTCTGGGCTGGTCTCATCTCACTGCCAGGGACCCACCAAACTGCCCTTTCACTCCATGTCCTGGGCAGGACAGGGACAAAAAATGAGACAAAAAACTCTTGAGTTGAGATTAAGGCAGTTTAATTCAAAAAAGCAAAGGTGATGTGCAGAAGCAAAGCAAAACCAAAGGAAGTTTAACCTCAGCTTCCCATCAGCTGGGAATTTCCAGCTGCTGCCCAGGAAGAAGCACCTTAGCAGGGCAGTGGTTGTCCCTGACATGGGGAACCCCAGGATCTCTTCCCGCAGATGTCACCCCTGCCAAAGCCTCCCCTCACACGCAGGGCAGGAGAGGTGCTCTTGGACTGATAGATAAAACAGTTAGTCTGGACTTGCTTAAATCCCCACTCAGGACTTGAGTTAGTCCTGACCACTTTCAGTGCCACTGCAGAGACGAAATCGTCTCCTCCTGCCTGTCTGCAGAAAATGATGCAGCCTGTTAAGTTTTAATGCTCAATTAGGAGAAAGAGATTGCTAAATGACCATCTCTTTAAGTGGGATTTTCCCATTATTGGCTAGGGATTTATCAAATCCCTCCATCTCCTGCCCTGTTGATACATAGAGATCAAAGAGACAGTTTGCTTAGGATGAAGATATGCTGGTATAGGAACACCTTCTGAAAATGGACAGTGGGGCTTTCTCCCACACTCAGTCTGCCCAGATGACAGGCAGCACTAAAACCGTATTTTTTAATAGAAATTTCTCTTCCAATTTTTTTTTTTAAATTTTTTATTTCTTTTTAAAACTTCTGGTTTAAATCTTGCTTGTTTTTAACCTCGGAAATAAAATTGAGAAGTTTCCTGCAAATTTCAGGTAATTAAAGGAGGAAAATGTTGATGGCTTTTTTTTTTTTATTTTGTGTGTGTGTGAAGAATCTCCCAGTTTCCCACCTCATGTTTAACTGAGAGATCAGAGAGACACTGGAGTCAAAGAAGGAGACTTCAAGCTACATAGACATTTTGAGTAGGAGGTGTGATCCAAAGTGAACCCACAGAGAGTGGAACAGGGGATGTTGTACATAAAGGAAAAGTACATTGACAATAGAAATTTGGATATCACCTGCCAAAGAGCATAAGATAAATTAATAAAAGGCTCAAATTTTAAATATCTGGTTTTCTAACACCACTGTAGTCTCAGAGAAAACCTAAGACATGCTAGATTTGAGGGATTTTGTTAGTGATGGTTCCTGCAGGTTTTTACTCCTTTTGCTGTGTTGCTTTCAGTGCTTTTAGGGCTGGCCACAGCTCATCATTTCCATTGCATGGGAAATACCTCTATTTCAAAACCTGCCTTTGTTCTTAGTAGAACACATTTTTGCTGCTGAATGTTTGCCCTCCCTTAACTGATGTGTCCCCTCGTTCCCTGGGCAGTAACAGCTGGTGGCTTTCCAGCACAGTGAGTTTCCACACCAGTGCCAAAAGCCTTCTGGTGAAGCCACACTTGAAAAGACAGGGATGCTGCTGTCAGAAGAGCCAGCAAATGGCAGCCAGGGCTAAACACAGAGGGTATGCTGAGGAGATCAGAGAGAAATCAGATGTGTGACATCCAGTGTTGCCTTTGCTTTAAACAGAAATGATGAATTGCCCAAGCCCTCGTACAGATCCGGGAGCCCACTGGAAATGCTGCTTTTGTCTGGGTTTGCTCACAGCTGGTGGTTCCTGAGGGAGCCATCACTGCACTCACCCTGGAAAATTCTGCAGTGGATATGATCTCATAAATGGGGGAAAATCTCCTGAGCCTGCTCAGAACTGCAAATGTGAGTCCTTGCCTTCCCCTTGCCCACTGTGAAATACAGAGGCAGCCGCTCAGTGGGAAAAAGGGTGGGAACTTCAGCCAGGGAGATTTAGAGAATGAAGTGAAAATGTGGCTGAGATTTTTAAAGTATGATTAAAAATAGGTTGGACTAATCCACTGAGTCTTTTTCTTAACCAGTGAATAGTAAATTTGCTTGGATGTTTCCTAGACTTAAGTTGCTTGAAAGGGACCTGAGGAGTAGCAGCCTACTCCAACTTCAGAGTCGAGTCATGTTACTCAGTGGCTCCGACCTCCAATGAATAGACATTCCACAGATTTTCTGGGCAATTCATTTCCTAATTATACAGCAGGTTATTCCTGATAGTTAATCAGAACTTGTTACCAGTTGCTTCTTGGCCTTTTGCTCTTCATGTTTGAGGACAATCTAGATTAAACTAAAGCAAGACCAAGGTCCTTAATTGTCTAACTCTAGACTGACTAAACCCAGTTCTCAGTCTCCTGTTTAGTGCTGTAGCCCTTCAAACATCTTGGTGGCGCTTCTGCCTTGGTCTCCCTTTATTCAAAGAGCACAGGGAGAACTGGATCCAGGACTTGGTGCAGTGCCAAAGGTTACAAATGTAATAGGGAGAAACAGGAAGCAGCAAAAATAATTTGAAGGGGCTGCTGAAGGGAGTGAAGACAAACCAATCCCAACTTGTTGAAATGGCCAATGTGAATTATGACAAAGGGTGGAACAACAGTAAATGTTGGTTCTTCACAGTGTTCTCACAAGCATCTAGTTTTCATGTAGGAGCTCTGTGGAGCTGACCTGAAGGAATTCGGGGATTCCCAAAGAGATTTCATGTCTGAATAGTTCATAAGTATTGTCTGTGTAGAGGGCTGAATTATATTTTAGAAAGAAAGGTCTAAATTTCTACAGGATAATGCTAGAGATGTTTGAAGAAATGAGAAGTTTTTATTAAGGAATGTGATTCATGTTTATTATAATATTAAAATTCATATTTGAAGTAGGAGCTTTCCACGATGTTGGAAGAGACAGCTTTCAGCTCTAACAGCAGTTATGGGCTTGACACAGGTAGTGATGAATGGAACTCTTTGGGGGATTGTACACAAGGGATCAGAGCAAAGTTTTATTGTTCAGTGGCTGTAGGGCAATATCCTTTTAATGGCACTGAGTGTGCAGGATGAACATCTTATCTTCCTAAAGCACTCAAACAGTTCCCTTGGAGTTGCTGTTGGGGTTGACTGTTTAACCATTTGAACATAGTTCCTGTCACCTACTGGCTGCTCATGTCTTATATTCTTCATGCATCATGTGTTCCTCTTGGCTTCCCTTCTTTATACTTCAAGGATTGTGGCTCCTCAAGCTCAGGCGTTCTTTGGGTTTTGTGCTGGATTAGGGTTAAATCAGCAGGAGAAATGGATCCAACTCAGAATGGGAATGCAAGTCAGAATAACAATTTATTAAAAAGATCACAATAAATACACTGATACAAAAGGAAAATCTGTGTGACCCACAAAAACAGATGTTCTGCCCTGCCCAGTGGGGCACGAGCAGAATGGAGCTCACCAACCCCTGTGCTGAGCACCACGTGGGCCCCCTGAGTTCAAAGTAAAAAGAAAGGAAGAAACCTGCTGGTGACAATGATGGGTGCAGTCCAGCTTGAGGCTCTGCTCCTCCTCTGGATCTGACCAGTGGTCCCAGTCCCAAAATCCCAAGCTTATCTCTGCTTGGGCTCAGATGGGAATGCCCAGTCCCTCCCCCAGGGTGGGGAGTTCCACAGTGGGTGATTTACTCTGTGAGGTCAATCCTGGCATATTTTTGGCATCCCTGATGGCCCCTGAGCAGACATGACCCCTCAGGTGGGTGTGAAGGTGCTGGTGACTCCCTGGAGGGGAGTTCTCACACCTGAGTCATAGATGTAAAGACAGGAACACTTCTTTACCCCACGGAAGTTCC
Organism: Formicarius rufipectus; assembly: GCA_013399695.1. Taxonomy (NCBI): domain Eukaryota; kingdom Metazoa; phylum Chordata; class Aves; order Passeriformes; family Formicariidae; genus Formicarius; species Formicarius rufipectus. Next base: position 677,025 of record VXAU01002171.1, read on the forward strand.
TAAACACCCCCCTGTCCCCTGAGGGGTGGGGTGTGCCCTGGGCAGCTGCTGCCAATGGTCCAATGTGAGCAGTTCATGAGAAAAATGACACAGAGGGTTTAGAATCCACACCCACCCAGTGACAAACTGGTCCTGGCTACCGTAACCTGGACAGATTTTTTCCATCTTGTGCCTACTGCAAAAGGAGCAAAATCCTTGCCCAAACCCACAGCCACATATTTGTTAGATCTGAACTACCTCTGAGAGGTTTTTTTTGTTTTTATTTGTTTGTGTTTTTTGTTTGTTTTGTTTGTTTTGTTTTTGTTTTTTGTTTGTTTTAAAAAACAAAACATTTTGTGGGGGAAATTATTTAGCAAATCTAACATTAAAATATGCAGTGTTTCAAAAATCAAGCTCTTGGAATTGAGTAACAGAGTTTATATTACACTAGAGTATAATGTAGAACACTATGAAAAAGATTTAACTGAAGTATTTTCATTTGTCTAGCAGAAATGTAAATTTAAGGTAGATTCTATTCTCTTCTATGAGCTGACAGTCGGGGAGACCAGTTGAGTTGAACACTGTAACTAATTGCAGAACTGAGTTTATTTGTTACATTTTGTTGCAAAGGTAGATCCAATTGCATGTTTTGATGGACAAATAACATCAAACAGAGGCTGCCTATTGTAGGCACCCTGTAGATCCACGGGGGTTACAAACTGCAGCATTGCCTGGCAGAAAAATCTATAACAATGTGTTTTTCAATAACTCTGCATTGCATATCAGTTGTTTGTTCCCATAATTCCACAGCAGTATTGACAACGATGTCCAAACGTGTGCTGGAAAATGGCAAGGAAAGAAGTATTTCTGTAGAGCAAACTTCTTATCCTGGTAGCATATTTAAGGGTCTCCAAAAAATACACTCACAGGTAGTTTGGCACATTCTTGTCTCTGCTTCTTTCTCAGCAGTCTGGTTGATGCAGAAGGGTGGGAATGGAAGGTGTTCCTGCCCACAGGAGCTCTGAAGTTGCAGTTGCACAAAATTAAAGCTAAATGTGTGGCTAAGGAGTTTGCATATTGCCTTTTTCACACTTGAACAACAAAGTGTAGCACCAGCCTAAGGGGTAATAATTTACCAGTCCCATTTCCCAGGACTGTTATTCCTCATCTTGACATACTATTAAAATAATTTAATTATCAGTATTTTGTCTTGTCTTCAAGTAACTGATGTTTCCACTATTTTTATTTCTGAAACCTTGAGTGCCCACAAAGAGACCTCCCCTTTATATGCATGTCCTTTGTCAAATAGTTGTATTGGATCATCTTGACTCCTGCAAACCTTCTGGCTAAAGAGAGTCTGTGATGGGCACTCTGAGGTAGGACAGAGTCCACACAGAATCAGAATAAATCTGCACATGAGTAGTAAGGAGGAGGATTGGACAGATTTGGTTTGTTCTATTGCAGTTGGTGATGGGGGAGTGGGAAGAATTCTTGGGACAACTCTCGGGTGTCTGTGGTCATTTTTGAACCTGGATAAGAGCACAAAACATTGGCAACCATCGGACACGTGTTCAGAACCAACTGCACTTAAAGAATGACATGGAAATGCCTTCTGAGATCCTCCAGTTGTGGGAACAGCTGTTCCTCCTGTGGGACACTCATGGGAAAGCCAGGCTTCTCTCTTTTCCTGCCTGCCAGACTGCTGAGCACAAAGTCTGCAGGGTTTAGCTGTGCTTTGCATCCATTAGAAAGCAGAGCACGACAGGACTTTCCTGTGGACACCCATGTCAGCAGTGTGCCCACCTGTGCAGGGAGCACCTTCAGAGGCTGTGCCAGGCAGGGACCCACCAGAGGTGCCCCCTGTGCCAGCCTGCAGGCACTACACTGAGTTCATGCCCATATTGACCTCTACTCAATTTAGGATTGGACACTGTTTTGTGAAATGATAGAGGAGCCAAAATGGTATTTTAGGGAAGATGGACCCTTTTGTTATTTCCTAAGACCACCTCAAAAAAAGGTTCCCCAGACTCTTTAGTTTGGATATTAGAAAGAAATTCTTTGCAGAGAGTGACCAGGCATTGGAATGACTTGCCCAGAAACGGGGTGGATTCACCATCCCTGGAGGTTTTTAAATGGAGATTGGACGTGGCGCTCAGTGCCATGAACTGGTGAATGGACTGGAGTTGGATCAAGGGTTGGACTCAGTGATCTTGGAGGTCTTTTCCAATCCATTCTATGATTCTATGATTTACCTATACCTGGGCTGCAGAGTTTCCATGTGGAGCCGTTTCTTAACCGAGGCTTATTACGGTGTTGGAAATTTTTCAGCTGTTTTCAGTGGTCACTGGGACTTGAAGCTGAGTGAGTTTCTGCATGGACTTGAGGGAGCTTGAATATATTGAAAATATGTATCTATATATATACACAGAATACCTGTACATAGTGAAAACAACAAATACAGGCATTTAATTATCTACTAGAGGTATACTAGTAGACTTCCATATACTACCAGTATTCTTCTAGAAATATGAATGTTTGAGATGCATGTACACTGGCAATTGATATTTACAGTTGCTAAAACAGAAGTATACTTTAAAAAACAGTGGTATTTGCTGGCTATAATTTTCTCATTTGGTCCATCCTTCTGACTGTCTGTGATGCAGATAACAGGATTTAGCTGTGCCTCTCCCTTGTTTCTCTCTTGGGACTTCTTTGGTTTCATTGTATTTGCATTTTTAAAACCTGGTGTAGACGTCTTAAGCCAAGGTGCCCTTGCTGGCCGTGGGGGGGGTGAAGTGATGGGGGAAGGGGCTGGTCAGCTCTTTCCATGGTGACTTAGCAGGCAGTGAGTCCGCTTGGAGACACAGGGGGACAAGACAGGGTAGGACCTGGGATTTCAGCAGTGGAAAAAGGGGTGGTGCTGGCTGTTCACTGGAGCTACCACCCTTCTGTCATAGACAAAGCAGCATTTTTGTGACTGGAGACTGATTTTAGCATCACATGGTGCAGACCTGTTGCACCCAGGGCAGTGCCAGTGGGTGTGGAAGATGTGGTGGCCTGGGTGTCAGTGGAGCACTGCACAAACTTGCTGAGATCTTGCACATGTACTGGAGTGACTTACTAGTGCTGCTGTGGTTTTACTACCAGGGTTACTCATGGCAGACTGGTAGTCCAAGGACAGGAACCAGAATGTGTGAAATCCCACGTATATTGGTGTGTGTATATATATAACATTTTTCTGGTGGAACTGGAACAGATTGTGTGTGTGGGAAGGAAGGTACTCAGAGCCCCAAAACTGGACCAGACTATTCCTGAGCACTGCTCTGGGTAGAGCAGAGCAGCTCGAAGCAGGTTGGAGTGGGTGGCTGCCAGAGCTCCAATCCAAGTGCTGTCACTGTGTGCTTCTCTGGAGTGTGAGAGCAAGTCTAAATATGAAAGAAAATGGATTCATGTGGAAATTGGAAGCCAGCTCTTTCAGGATACTCATCTTTCTGAAGCTGGAAGATGAATGAGGCAGACTAGGACAACAGTGTGAGTGGCTAGTCCAGTGGCCAGCTTTGGGACATTAAAACTCCTTAGTGTCTGTTTTAAAAGGTTAATCTGACAATTGTTTTGCTCAGGTCTGGTGTGAGCTCTCTTGGTACCAAGGTACCTCTGAGTTCCTTTTTTTCTCTTCCTTCAGCTTAGGGAGACAGTGACTGACTCATGTTAGAGGCACAGCAGGGTGTGTATCCCCTGAGACTGCCTTTGTCTGGCAGGTTACACACTTGTAGTGCAGGTAGTGCTTTTGATGGGTACACTGACCATTACTGTGTAAGGGAACTGCACTCTGAGAGTTCACAAAGTCTGTGAGAAGACTACAAACAATTACGTTTTCTAAAACAGTCATTTTTTGTTATTTTTATGGAGAGAACACTTTCTCTATATCCAACTCTTAGCTCCCCTTCCATCTCTAACCTCATGATTAATTCTGGTTTTAAAAAATGACCCCATGGCAAAGAGTTGACCTTGTTCTTTAAAGTGCTCATTTGATGTTCATGAAGTAGAGCTGTGATTTTTTCAGAAGATGCACCATGTTTCTTCCTGTCCTGCTACAATGAGTCATTGCTTCTGAAGGTTTTATTTTCCAGCTCACCTTCTCTTTTGTGTGGCTTCTGGCAGCACACATACATAGTTTCTATTCTCTCATTTGCTCCGATGTGTCTATAAAGATGCAAACACAGAGGCAGAAATGAATTTGTCAGTAATTTCTCATGTGAGCAGCAGTATCTTGAAAACACCTTCAAATGTTTTCTTCCCTGTTTTACTTCAGTTCTTTCTTCTATACATTTGTACATACAAACACAAAGTAGTTAACAGTGTTGGCTTTTCAATGCACTCACAGATTGCTGTGACTTTTTTTAACTTTTGCTATTTATCAGAGAAAACACTGCCACTCTTGTGGAAACAGAAACTTATGCCACCACTAAAGAACTAAAAACGTCAAGGGGGCCATAAAAGGAAAATAACACAGTTTGTTTTGGAAATTGTTCCATGACAACTTCTGTAATCATTTTGACAAAACTTCTGTAAACTGAAACCTTTGTACTCTTTCAACTGAATGAGCTCTGAAGGCACAATGCATCACTGGAAAGAGAAATTAAACAGGCTTTTTTTTTTTTACTTTTTATTTTTTATTCTCAGCAAGAAGCCCTGCACTCCGTGCCTCCAGAGTAAAGATGCTTGCTGAAACAAACAGAGGCTTTCTCTGTGTGATATATTCCAATGTGTAGTGCTTCCTTGACTTCTTATCCTTGGAGCTGCTCTGGAGGCAAAACAGATCAGGCTCCTTTGCATACTAATCAATACTGGGGTCTGTAACTATTCAGTGGTTGAAGTAGGATTCCTTTCAGATGAATCTTTGCCACATTTACTTCTCTTTGTTTAAATTATTTTGAACCTCTAGCTGAACTGTAAAACAAGGTTGTATTTATGTTGCTATGCTTATTACTTTGGTATTTTTTCCACCTATAATGCAAGGATTGAAGCAGCTGTGATACCCTGGAACCAAAAGTCATTTGACTGTATTTTGATAAGAAAACATGTATACCTGCTATAGAGAACTATGCATCCACTTGCATGTAGTCTTCTATGGCTTCAGTAGAAGGCAAAGATGAACCTCTGCACTGGACAGAGGTCAAAGTGCTGAAACCTGGCACAAGTTTCCATAAGGGACAAATGTAGTAACATTTTACGCTTCTTTTCTCCATTGTGGCCACTGTGCTCCTACTGAAAGAGTGAACTTCTAAAGGTCATTTCTCACCACTGTTGCTTTGCACAGCAGTGAAAAAATCAGATATAATAAAGAATAATCAGATATAATCAGATATAATAAAGAATCAGCATAATTTTCAAGAAGTCTGGCAATGTTCTCTTTTAAGCAACTACCTTGCCCCAGATTCTTAGATTTTACAGAAGTATGTATTGATAAAAATTCCTCAATCCTGTTGCACACCAAGACTAAATTCGGGTATTTGAGAATTTTAGACAACTATGACAAAGTGAAAGGGAAGTTCAGCTTCTTCCCTTTTCCACTGTACTGGCTGGGCAGCTTGAGAGAGAATAGTGATTTCTTTATCAGTGTCTCTGGAAGTACCACTAAAAAGCATGTTTTTGGGGCAGAGGGCATTCCATCCCATGATAATTCTTGTGGTGTGGTATTTTTAGCTGTATTTTTAGGTGGCATGTTTCCTCTTGCTTTAGGGAAGCACTGCATGCACTGGTAGAATTGTTCATGTCATTGGGATCAGATACACAACATTTATTTCATGTGATGGAGAATGTGTGATATTCACCATTTTGATTTTGATAAGCATCCCATGTTTTAATATCTGTGTAATCCTTTCCATGACATTTGGCAAGTTTTCATTTGAGAAAGCCAAAAATAGAATAAATTACAAAACAGGCTTCAGTTACAGTCTCAAATAGGTTCAGAAATAAGGAAAAAAGTAAGCTAAATAATCAGATGGTTTGATGCATAAACAACTGTCACAGAGGAAAACTTCAATGTGTTTTCTTTAAATCAGATCATGATCAAAGCACTTTATTCATTTGTTTAATGCCATGTAATTAACTGGCAATCAGTGAACTAGACACCCAGATGGAATCAGTAGTTGACATTTGGGAAATATTAGCATGTACCTACACATTCCTAAACACTTCTATAATCAATTCCTGGAAGTTTCTGTCCCCCCTTACACACTTGTCCTGTTTTCATGCACCCCTCTCACAGTTCTCATGGGGAAAGCCCCCACCTTCTGTTTCCTCAGCTCAGCTGGAGGTTTTCCTGCTGCTGGAGTTACTTCTGGCAGACACCAAGCTGCAGTCCAACAGACCACCTCTCCCCCTTGTGACCAGTTTTTTTGCTTCTTGGACATTTCTTTTCAAGCTGGCTCCTATTTTATGTTCAGGGATTCCCTCCTTGCTGTTGAACCTGGCAAATGGCCACTGGTTTCAGCAGCACCACTTCAGAGGCACTTATCTTCTTGCTTGGGGTGTTTAGGCATTTGTTCCTCTTCAGCTGTCACGTGTGCCAAGAGAGGGAGCCACATTTGTTCCCCCCTGGAGTCAAGATCAGCCAAGAGTAGCAGCAGAAAGGTAGCTCAGGTTCAGTTTGGGCATGAGAAGAGTTGAGTGCCCACTGGGTTCATGGACTGCTGTGTCCATCTGTCATTGTCACCTCCCAGATGCAGTTGACATCTGCAGGAGCTTCTTCTGCGTCAACTTTTACAGGCTATGTTGATAGACAGCAGTTTACTTCGTTTTCTTTTTTTTTTATTGAAGATTAAATTTCTGTTAATGAAGATAAAGACACAGAAGGCATTGGCAGGGTGAGAAGTCAGCTCTGCTCCATCAACATCTTGTTTCATCTGCTTTTGGTGCTCGACTTTGTGTGTGCTGCACTCACGAATAGACGCTGAAATACAAACAATTGCTGATCATGCTGCTGGCTCCGATAACATAACACATAATGCTGCCCTAATTACTTACATTGTAAAACTGTCAGGTCTGGAACATTTGGTCTCTCAAGGCAGCTCTCCAATTAATCTTTTCCTTTTTTATTAGAGATCTTGTTATGTGATTGTCTTTTGGGGAGGAACTAGTAGTTTTTATGTTGTAGTGGTGTGGGGATTTTTTAAAGCTTTCACTGATAATAGAACAAGAAGAGTTCAGACTTCACAGGAATGTTATGTTATCTATGTTAGCTACCTTTTTTTTTTAATTTTTTTTTTTTTTTTAATTTTTTAAATTTCAGCATCTGAAAGAATGTTGTCCTTGTTATTAATGCCAAGGAGAAAAATCACAGAACCATAAAACAAGCCAGGTTGGAAGGGACCTTGAAAGATCATCCGCTAAAATCTTTTATGGGAAATGGAGCCTATCCAGCATCCTGTCTAGTCATGTTTGGAAAAACCTCCAGTGATGGGGATTCCACCTCATCCATGGCAAGGTTGTTTCAGGGCCTGATTGTCCTCACTGTAAAAACAATTCTTATATCAAGGTGAAACCTCTCCTGGTGCAACTTGTGCCAGTTGTTCCTTGTGAAGATAAAGCCTCTACCCTCTCTGTAGGTGTCTATTAAGTAGTGGACCACTGTGAAGAGGTGGAAAAAGGATTGGCTCAAATCAACCTAAAAGAATGTTTTCTTCATTCACCCAGAAAGCCTGAAAGATGAAAATTTTGTCTTGAATGAAGAATTCTCTTTGCTAGCATTCTCTTCCTTTGAAGCAGAGACAGTGAAGGTGTAGATGCTTCGAGTGGCAGTTGCTGCTGCTCCTGCCTGCAGTGTCACCTGTGAGTTCTGGGGCTGTGAGAGGTCCTGTCCTTCCCCGTGCCTGTCCCCAAGAGCACAGCACAGAGCAGTGTCCTGCTCATGAGCAGTCATGTGAAGGAGTAGGTCCCCTGCAGCCTTTGGTGCTAGTTTTGTTTTATTTTTTAAAATAGGAGGCTTCTGTTTAAATCTCTGCTTAAGTCAAGGCAGAGATACAAACCCAGGTCTGCTAAAAAGCTGCACCTCCTTGCATTATTCTGGTTTGATCTCTCTCAATCTTTCTAGAAGTAAATGCTGAATTTTTCTTCTAAATAATGATGTTGTTTACTGAAGAACAAGCTAGAAAAATCATTGTGCTTTATTGCAGCTTAGTGTCTAGGCCATCAAAATACAAAGTTAGCCTTCTCTATATAGAACTATTTCATTGATTTTTAAACTATTTCATATAAAATAGAGATTCTGATGTTATCCAATTTTGCCAAGATCTGGGGCTGTAGGCAGAAAGTCTGTACCTCTAGTTGCTAAGCAGAGGTTCAAGACTGATCAATGTTTTTCACTCTAAAAGTTTTGATGTTCTTAAGAGTAGCTGGCAGGAAAAAAAAAGAGTAATAATTTGCCAGTCTTACAGAGTGACAGCACTAGGGTTTTTCTGTGTATAAATCTGGAGATATAAAAGATGACAATGATAAAAGTGTTATGTGTTGTGGATTCAAGAATCTGACTGCAATATACTGTCTTTCTGTTCCGTGCAGCTTTAATGCCTTAATTCACCTTGTTTGCAACTATTTCCTTTATAAATTATCATAAACCTGAAAAGGTGGGCTATTTTTTAGGCTTAACATAACCAGCATTGCCTTATTTCAAAATCTAATACAATTATGAACACACCATAACTTGTGGATGATTAAATTGCAAATTGTGGGTGTCCACCAGGCAACTGGAGATATTAAATTTGTTCACCTTCATAACTCATCCTCACCCACACTGTGTATTTTTCAGGATCACGCAAAGATGTGCTTGTTCTGCCTGAGGTACATTCCTTAGTATTTATGGTTTATCAGATGTACAGGATATCTTCTTCAAGGAGACACTCATACATCATCCCAACTTCAGTAGTTATTACATTGTTTTAATGGAAAAATGTTATAAGTGAGTGAGTTTTATTCTCTCTGCGACACTTCTATTTTTGAGCCTGACTTTCTCGATGCTGTTGTTTTTTGCCCTACGAGAACATGAACTTCTTGTTTATTGCTCACTGATTTTATAAAGATATCTCATTTCCTCCTTAGAGAGCTGTAAGGAAAAAAGGTCAAAAAGCAGAAGCTAAGTAATCAGAGTTGAGCTTCATAGAAGTTTTGTGGAATAAATGTGACACCTGCTAAAAAGCTAAAGTAAAAGTTGTCAAGACAAACACTTTACCTCCTACTTGGCGTTGTACTTCAATGAGGAATATAATAATTTATTCTAAATTTTGGAAGTGAGGTTTTGATTCAGCTAAGAGCTAAGTGATACCTGCTTTAATTCACATCGAAAATACCTGCCGTTGATATGAACTGGGACTATGAACTCATCAGATAAAAATACTAATTCCTCTTATCTTGTAAACAGACAGAAGATCCCCTAGAAACTCCTCTTTCAGTGTTTGTTGGTGAAACAGAGAGCTTTTCCCCCCAGAACTGATGCCGAACTCATTGCTCTGATACTGCAGCCACCTGAGTTACAGCTCTGAAGGTGCCAGGCTTCCCTGGCTGCTTTTGGTGCCTCATTTCTCTGCATTTCCTTTCCTCCATACCATTATTATTTGTGTTTCCAAGCCCTGTGCAAGGCAGTAACGCTCAGGCTCTCATCTTGCACGTAATGTATTTTATATTTTATGGTTTTTTTTGCTTGTCCTCTAGGACACAGCACTCCTGAGGCTGAATAGCAGCTTCTCCATCCTGCCCCAAGGCAGTGGCACTGCAGGAATGCTCTCCCTGCCCATGGTGGGATCTCCTGATCCGTGAAGATCACTGTGTGCTCCTCTCTCTGCCTGCCTGTCATAGGTTTCTGTGGCTGGATTTTGGTGGAAGGGGGGGCTCTCCAGGATGGTTTCTGGTAGAAGCTGCCAGAAGATTCTCCTGTGCTATGGAGCCAAGGACAGCCAGGGCCAGGAGGGACGTTCTGCCTGATGGCCAAAGTTGAGCCAATTAAGTATCACAGTCACAGCTCTGGGATAACATAGTTAAGAATTCAGGAGTGTGGGGCAGTTGGAAATTCCAGCCATGAGATAACAACACAGAGACCAAGGTGGGAGCAGGAGGAGGAGAACGAGGGACCCCAAGGAAGCAGGAGGGGAAGGACTCAAAGCTATGCCCCTCTGCAACCCATGGAGATCCATTGAGGTGCACAGAACCCCCTGCAGCACATGGAGATCTATCGGGGTGCACAGACCCCTCTGCAGCCCATGGGGTGACCCCCAGGACAAAAGCAATGGCAGAACCAACAACCCACTGCAAACCCCCATTCCCTGCTCCCTGGAACTCCTGGAAAGAGGGAGGAGGGGGACGAGAAAGGGGTTTTTAAGACTGATTTATTTCTTCCTTTTTAGTTTTAGTTCATATCTTGTTAGTAATAAATTTCAGTATTTAGCCACTCTGGGCTTGCTTTGCCATTATCTCTCTTTCCCCTTTTTCTCCTTTTCCTTTCCCTCTGGGAAAGGGGTGACCTGGAGGTTTGGGTGGACACCGGGTGAAAACCATAGCAATTCTAATGCCATGAATAGCGAAGGAGGTGTTGGGAACTTAAGGCTTTTGGCAAGTATAGTGACAGGGACAGATTAATTTCTGCATGTCATTTAAGAATCGGTTGAGTTGCCCAACATAAGGGCAAAAAAAACCCCAAAACCCAAATGCACATGAAATGGCACCACAGTTAGGATACAGCTCTTACCCAAAGAGACGGTCCTCCCAGGGAGTGCTGCTTGGATTAGGGATGTTGAGGGCAGAGGGGACCAGGAATGTCCCCAGAGTGCTGATCACCCAGAAGTGGCGTCAACTTATTGATCCTGAGGTCACTTGTAGATGAAGTGCAGCCACTGACAGGGGCAGAAATAAGTCCAAGTAGTGCTGGCCTTGTTGCTTTGCTGTCACAGGTGGGAGAGGTGAGGACAGTTTTGATGGCTCCTCCAGAGAACTTAGTATTTGCTTTATCTTACACTGGTCTTTTATATAATTGCACTGGATAATGTTGCAGAGTTGTATAAAATTAAAATTAAGTTTGAAATAAGGTTTGTTAATTACAGTATTTAACTGTTGTGGTTATTGTTTCCTAGGAGATTAATGAGGCGAATTATTGTAACATAATTAAACTACAGTATATCTAATCTCTTACATGCCCTTGTGGTTTACTGTTATTCAAGTATCACTTGAAGGTTAATTTCACTTAACTGGTATATATTTGACTTTGGCAATACAGTTTATATCAAAATATGCTGTTAATTATATTTGAAAGTCATTAGGCTCCGCCAAAATTATCACTGTAAGCTCTGCTAGTGAAGGTAAGGACCATAAAAGCAGTTAAATCAGCAGCCTCACATACATACACAAGCAGTAATCCTAAATCTGCCCTAAAATGTTTCTGATGGAAGCCTTAAACTAGGAGGAAATGAATCCCTCGCTCCCAGAGCGGGGCTGTGCCTCAGGCCCTGCAGAGCAGCTCCACTGCCTGTCTGCTGTGCTGCTTGGGCAGCAAATCCCTTTGTCTTGCCACATAAAAACTAGAAACATCCAGCAATATCTTTATAGGACAAGACAAAGCTACAGATTCATCAAAGCATGTCTTTCACCCCAGAGGAACACATTAGTTTATATACTTGCATTTTTTTAAATCCCCAAACCCAACCTTCTTCCTCCTCTAGTCACAAAATCAGCTTCATCTTAATTCACTGTTTCTCATTTATTCTCTTGCTGGATCTCTTTAAAGGAAGGATACTCCATTTATTATATGACAATAGAAAAGCTGCCATTCCCCCCTCCCCAATAGTTCCAGTCACAGACAGTTTTTTTACATCAACTTTTTTTGCTTTCTCTTCAGTAATCCTAAGAAATTCTCAATAGTTCTTTAATTTCCTCTAAGCTATGGTGCCAAAGATTTGAATCTATTATTTTCTCCCTCGTCTCGTTTCCATGGATAAAACTAAAATTCTTTGCCCCAAAATTATAGCTCAGTATAGAATCAAACCCAATGTTAGACATTTTTTTTTAAAAGAAATATGAATTTAACAGCATGTAATTCAATAATTATAATAGTCATCCAAAGTATAGAAGTTAAAGTATTAAGTGGTTACAATTTTGAGTGCCGAGTTCTCTGGACAGAACTCACAAATTTTTGATTTCTGAAAAACAGACCATTCTTGAGTATTTAAGTTGTATTTTATTTTTAGAGATTTATGAGCCAATTTGGAACAGCAAAACTCCTCAATAACTTTCTTGGCCAACATGGCTCGGATCCTCTTAAATGACATCCCATTGTGCCTTTCTAGGATAATATCCTCTTCTTTTCCATACACTTTTCATGCTGAATGCCCCCAGCTTGTTTATTTTGCTCTGTAATTAATGAGTGGCTCCTTTGTGTCAAGCACAGCACCTTCCAGTCTTTCCCACTCTCTGTGGCCACATTCCAGTCCTGTGGAATTACTTTATGTGCCTGCACATGGACAAGGCTCTAAGCCCCAATTATCCAGGGCACTCTGAAAGTGTTTGCTCTTTTCCCTCTGTTTTTGCTGCCTTAGACATTGTGTGCCACCAGCAAATGGAAGGATTTTGAGCATCACATTGCCAAGGTCACAACTTGAGAAAATAATCTAAACTTGTAAGCTCCCAGGAGCTCCAGTTCTCTCCTGCCCACTCAACAGCTGGACTGTTCCCTGCTGAGATGTGTCTTTGGATCTGCTGGAATTTGTTTTGTCACTTCTCTGCAAACACACTCGCCACATTTTCAAATCAATCTCCTTTGTGCCACAGTATCAAATGCTTTTCTGAACTCCAGATAAATTGTCCATTATACTGGGATTGTCTCCAGGTAAGCAACATATTAAAAGAATTCAAGTAGAGTTGTCTGTCACAACCTCCTCTTTCTATGCATTCAGCCTACTGTCATTTCTTCTAAGTCAGGCATTTCCAAACCTGGTTTAATAATTTTCTGTCTTCTGCATAACTGAGGCCAGGATAAGGAGCTTGGGCTGTCTTGGGTCTTGGAGCCTTTTAAAGTGAAAAGAATTATATTAACTGCTACTCCAGTTCTCATATACTCCCTTCCTTCTTTAGTGAGTTATCACAAATCCTGCCAAGGGCTTTCCTTTTCCCCTCACCATTCTCCTACAGATTTCTCAGTTGTAATTCAGCTGGGCCTGGAGCTTTGGCACTGTTTAATAGTTATAATTGCCTAATTAAGGTATCAGCTCTGGTAGACCAGAAGCCTTCTTTCTCCACTGTCTTTCCAGTTTTCAGGAGCGTCTTCACCACTTCTGTCACATTCTCCTCCTTTATGTATTCATTATTCATATCTATAAAGATATGAGTAATCTGCCTCGTTATGTTTTAAATTGCCTCACTTGAAGACACTTCCTTCTCTCGTTCCTGTCAGGCTACAGGCAGATGAACAAAAAACCCCCACAGTTACACAGAAAACTTGATATTGCTTTGGAGCAGTGGAAGGCTGTCGTTTGCTTTGCTTTCCAGGAGAAACATACACTGTGGGATCATGGCATGTTATGTGTGAGAGATGCTACTATGCACTTGGGGACTGAGTGTAACCCGTGGTGATTAGAAGGGATAGAGAGAATTCGTATTAATTGGCAAAAAAATGAAGTCAGATTTTGCACAGTGAGTGTGTTTTGCCTGTGGCAGTAACTGGTGAGGGGTTCTCCCTGAGTTTTCTCGCCTCAGTTCTTCCCTCTCCCTCCCCCGTGCTTTGGGGATGATGGGGCATTGGCTGAACAGCTGGGAGGGTTCTTGGCCCGTCCCAATCCCAGTGTTAACTGGCAGGCAGCTGGGAGGGAATGTGCTGGGAATTCTGCATGGAGCAGGGGCTGCTTAGCTCACCATTGCCACGGGGAGCTGCAGTGCTGTGTCACTGATTCACAGCCACCCAGCAGGGACAGTTTTGTGATGGGCTTTCCTTACCCCACATCATGTCCCTACCTGCTGGGTCAAAAGGGAGCTGGTTAAGGTGCATCTCTACAGGGAAGTGTAGCTCTAGAGTTTTTCTGTGAGTTAATTGCATGGCCAGCCATTTAAAACATTGCCACAATTGTATTTGCAGAGCTTCTCCTGTTCCTGAATCTTGCAGAATTTTTCAAACTCAACTGCAAAAAACCATGTGTTGAAATCGGTGTTTGAAAACCATTTTTGAACCTGAGCTGTTCCAGCTCTGATGGTGTTTGTCCTTTGGAGTTCTTCTACAGGGTACTAGAGGAAAAAAAAATAAAACCCCAGTTTCCTTCTTGCAGAGGCTGGGCAGGAGACTTCAGTAATTAAGCACGTGGGGGGTGTATGCACAAAGCAGCTTTTGGAGAGCTCCCTGGAAACACCAAAGAGCCAGTGGCAAAAGCAGGAGAAGGAACTGCATATTTGTTCCTCTATGGCATTTTTTTCTGTACCTGTAAATCTGGTATTGGGCTTCAATTTAACTTGAAATCTACTCCAGTAAAAATCATAATGGTCCCTTTCCAAGAGGATGGTTAACAGTCTGTCTAGCATTTGTACTCTTCTTTTGCCTCTTTCACCATCTGGGGCCCTTTTACAGAGATCTGTAGAAAAACTGTCATTGAGTCATATGTCACTTCACACGTGAGCCTTTGCTCTGTGACAAATGCACTATTTTGCAAACAGGGATGTGGACTGCATTGACACCTCCTGTAGATGATGCAGTGAAAATAAAGCTTGGTGACACAAAATGCAGTGGAATTTGAGAATTGTGAGGGCCTCATAAATTTAAAATGATGGAAGGAGAGGGTCCTGACTTCATCAATACAGCCTGATCTAGACAGAAGTCAGCTGAGACTGGAAATATATCACAGAATATCTGGAGTTGGAAAGGACCCACAAGGATCATCCGCTGGCCCTGCCCAGGACCATCCCCAGGAGTCACCCCCTGTGCCTCAGAGCATCATCCAAACACCCCTGGAGCTCTGCCAGCCTTGGTGCTGTGCCCACTGCCCTGAGCAGCCTGTTCAGTGCCCACCACCCTCTGGGGGAAGAACCTTTGTCTAATATGGAGAAGCACTTCTTGTCTTTCTGGTAGGAGTAGTGGGGCCAGGCAAAGCCTGTGGTAAGATGGTGCTCTGATGGACCTGGTTACAGCAGGTGAGTGCTGGCAAAGGCAGTGAGATTAGGGAGCAAGGTGCTGCAATACTTTGGGCATTGGTGGAGCCTTCAGTGGCAATATAACAAAATCACGTCCCCAAGTTGGATATATGAGCCTTCAGTAAACTCAGCAGGGTTTGCACAGGGACTGAGATTTTATTGCCAGGCTGGGGCCTCCCCTTCAGGCTGAAGGATCAAGTGGGAGCTCTGCAGGAGGAGGCAGGGCCGGAGGATGAGGCTGATGGCCACTGGCATAGGGCAGGTGTAAGATGGGATGGTGGTCCTGCTGTTCCATCAGCTTGTGCGGATTCATTTCCAGTGGGTGGAGAAGAAATAACAGTACTGGAGGCACCATTCACTAATGTTGCCAAGCAAGAAAGGACAAAGGTTCCACTTCTGACTGTCTTCCCCTTCCTTGCCTTGCCTCAGGAAGTAGTTTGCAGTTTCATGAGATGGACAGTGCTTACAGAGGACAAGGAGCAGGAGCAAGGCTTTTACCTCAGCCACAATGTTTTCAAAAGCCTGTGTCAGTTTTCCACCATGGAAATGGGGAATGGAGCCCTGGAATCAGGGTTTGCCACGTGAAAGATGCCTTATGGCTGGAAGGCAAGAACAAGAGCCAACCTGGTAGAAAGGCACGGCAGGCACTTTTCAGCCACTGCCTCCTCCCTTGCCTTCCAGGTCTCTCTGAGCAGTGTCCAAGCAGCGTGTTGGGTGTAGCATCTCTGCTTTTCAGTGCCACAAGAGTTCATTACACTATCTGGAAGTCTTTCAGAGGAAAGATGCTTATATGGGTAACTTAAGAAATACTTAAAAAAGTAGCCTTTAGAATAATCTAAACCAAGCAAGAAATACATCTTGCCCCACAGAACAAAAAATGATATATTGGTCTAATCAGGCACAGACATTTTCCCTTTTCTCGACATTTGTTGGGTAATCAACATTCCTGTTTGCTATTTATCTGCTTCTTAAGTTTTCACAAGTAATTCTGCTTATAATTGTGACACTTCATGATTTTGTAAAAATTGGCACCTGCTGTGTGTAGGATAATAGCACAGTTCAACATGCACTGTAGGAAGAACTGATTTGCTCCTCATTTTATCTGGAAATGTTTGAATTAGAGGTGGAGTTGCCCTCCTGTTAAAACTCACAATTACCGGGGATGTAGATCAATGAAAGTGATTTTTACTTGTGTAACAAGATGAGAACCCCAAAGAGATGTGATTTTCTTTGTTGTGAAGGCAGAAAAGTACTAAAAATTAATCTGAAAACGGAAAAGGGGTTGTTTTACCAGATTTTATCTGTGAGGTCTGTTGGTTAGAATGAAGTTTGGCAAAGATCTCTGAACAAATACAAACGGTCACTTCTCACCTCTGATGAAACCTGCCCTTTGGAGGAAAGAAACGAAGTCTGTGGAGGTCGTTCATCTAATCAGCAGGTGAATGTAGCTTTGGTAATTCTGTAGCACACAGCACTCCCTTCTCCTTTCCTCCCTGAAAAAAGGCTGCAACCCAAGTTTCTCGAGCTAAGGTGTTCAGCAGGGCCCTTGGAGGGCAGGAGCAGAAAGGGTAACAGTTGTTGCTGTCGTTTTTGAGGTTGATGTCTGTGGTGGGCAGGTGGACAGCCACTGTTGAACCTGGAACTTGGGTTGTCCCTGCAGATTTGAAGCTCGGAGCTGGAGCACAGGCACGGGGGGTCTCTTCCCTTCCTCCAGCAGATTGTGTGGAGATTTGTGGGGGAGACCTGGTGGATCCAGAGCTCCACGCTGCAGGCACCTGATGAAGACCATGGAAGAGTTGGAGACAGCAGGGAGGGGGAAATCCTTTCCCTTCTTTTGTCTCTTTGGCAAAAAAGTAAAGGAAAGATGTTCTTTGCTCTTCTTCTGCGAGGCAATGTGAGGACCCAGGACCGTGGCCAGCAGCTGGAGCAGAGCCCTGGCAGGCACTTCAGCCTGAGGAAAAGGGAATTCCTTACCTGGGCTGCTGCAGGTGCTTGTGGCCAAGGAGCTGGGATCCTTCCCCGTGCCAGAGGGACTGACCATCTGCTGACCATGGGCAATGCTGGCCCCAAGGCTCAGCACGATCTGCAGCCTCTCTGGTGGAGTTTGCAGCCTCATGATGGGACAGCAAAGGTTTGGCATTGCCAAGGAGTGCTCAGGAGGAAGGAGGAGAAGCAACAGCTTTGCCAGAAAGTGTTAAAGTGAGCAAAATCACAGCAACTTTAGTTGTTGCATATTTACTGTTTATCTGTGTGAGACCCAGGCAAATTAGCAGCAGCCATCTCATTTTTGTTTCTAGCAGATTATTCTCCTGTGAGTTTTAATTAAAACTTCCCTTAGGCACAGAGAAACTGGTGGTGATCCTTTTTTTTTTTTTTTTTTTCCTGGACTGTCTCAGCTTTAATTACCTTTTAGGATTGAAATAAGCCTTATGTTTCCACCAGATCATGTTTACTACAGAAGGCAGTGGCAAAGGGACCAGCAGGGATATTGACTATAAAATCAGAATGTCACGTAAAATGTATTTTAAATGTAGTCAAGTAAACATTCCCTTCCCACTCCTGAACAAGCCCATAGCCAGGTTTAATAGTCTCTCATGTATTTTGAACTGAATAACTTGTGTTGAATCTCCCCTTCCTGCACTATTCAATTTTTACTGGGAATATGATTACATTGAAATGAGACTCCATCAGAGAAATGAGATATTGGATGGGCAGTCGAGCAAGGCAAATTTCTGAGCAGTTTGCATAAATGTTTTTCCAAGCAAAGCAGCAGCCTCAGAACCTGAGTGGAAGAGCTCACCTGTCAGACTGCAATTTCTATTCATTGCTGCTCCCAACACCTTGTTTGCCAGAGAATCATCCGGTTTGTTTTGTGTTTGCCTGCAAATAAATTTGATATAGAAAGAGCTCAAATGGGTGTAATGCCATTCCAGCTGGAGAGAGGGGAGGTTTTTAGTTGCTAAGAGGTGTGTGTATATAGGGCACAATGCATTCCTACATTACTGAGGTGTTTTGGTGCCAGCAGAAAGCAGGAGCAGTGTTTGCTAATGGGATAAACTTCCCAGGGCAGCCCTGGGAGCAGCAGGCAGCGTGGGCTGCAGTGTGTAGCACAAGAGGAGTAAAACAGTCCCAGGAATTTCCTGCTGTTGACTGGAGAAGTGCTGGCAGATCTGTTAAAACCAGGAGGCCTTAGAATAGGGGTAAATGCTTGGAAGGAGAAGGCTTTTTGAAAAACACCTTTGGAGTGAGGGGAGCCCCCTCATACCATCCATCCATAGCAACGAGTGCCTTTCCATAGTGGATCTGGACTGCTGGAGAGCTGGGGCACAGTCCATGGATATTTTATCCATGCATTTGGGACCTGTATATGTGCAGGCACCAAAATTAGGGGTTATGTGTATACAAGTGAGGCTTATCCCAGCTCATCAGTTTGTCCTGTGCAGCTGAAGAGGCACTTTGTCATTTTACTTCTTTGTGTGGAAGTGAAGAAGCCTATGAAGGGAATAAGGTCTTCCAGTGCCTTAGGAATTAATAATAATGTTGTAGCTGTTGTATTAGATGATAATATTACTGTTGGTTTCAGTCTAATGATTTTTTTAAATACCATTGACTGGCTGGCTGGCTGCTGCATGTGCTTTTCAGGCAAACAGGAAATAAGGTTAGAAAAGAATAAAATTAGCTTTCCCTTCATTTACTTATTTCTGACCAGAGTGTTTTTGCCCCAAATCCCCAGATAACTGGCTTAGATAGGTCTTGCTTTTCAGATATTTTAGCTGATGATGAAGTGCACAGGCAAATCATCCCTCTCTACTCAAAATGGACTTGAAGTTATCCTTTTCTGCTTCTGTACAATGGGCATTCCTCCACACAAATTGGTTTTTAGCAGATGAATATTCTGTGCATTTAATTCAGAGTCTGCACCATAGGCTGTGTGCGTTAGAGCTAGTTAGCATCAAAAAAAAAAAATCAAGAGAAAGAATGGGAAAATACTTTCTAAATTAATGGTATAAAGTTAAATGGTGTGCTCCTGTTTACCCTTTCTAACACTATAAGAAGCCAAGGACATTCATCAAGAAGAAAGGCCGTAATTAATTAAGAGGAATACTCTGCAATGCATAATTAACACGTGTTCCAACATGTCACTAGACTAATGCCAATAAAGCAGTAACATTAGCAAAAGGATTTGACATTTATGTGGATAATAAAATATCGACAGTTAAATTAGGGTTTTTTATAAGCTATTCTCTGAAAGAAACTCTCTTCCTTAAAAACTTCTCCTTAGGAAAAGCCATCCCCTGCTGGCAGCCTGTTCCATAATGATTCAGTGGGAGGCAGGCAGTAAAATACCTTGGGAAACAAAAGGGCGTTAAGTTACTGGGAATTCTCATCGTATTCTGTGTAGGAAATACTGCTGTGCTAAACAGCTTCTTTCTTTGGAATTAATCAGCTGCTTAAATTCTTATAAAGGATCTCTGCACTTGAAGAATTGGTAACAACTCAGTTCTGACCAGTGTTCTCTCTCTCCCATCTCTGGGGTGTCCACGTGTCACTGCACCTTTCCATCTGGGAACTCTGGTTGCTCTTGGGATTCTGAGACACACACACTGTGCTGCCCACCTTGTGCAATTCATGCTACACAAAATGCAGGTGTGAGGGTCATAAATTTGGTTATAGCCTGCAGAAAAGCCCCAAGAGTAAGGCTGCATTTTCTCCCTTCTTAATTGCATTGCTGGTGGCTTAAAGGAAAAACATCACATGGAAATGACTTTGTTGTCAGAAAATCTTGGGCTTGTTATTTCTACAAATAACCTTAAGATTAATGAAACTGAAAGCAGCCATCTTACACTTATTAGGGCTACAAATAACCTCAAGAGTGACAAAAATGAAAGGAGCTGGTCAGTGCAAAAAGGCTTTTTGTCCCTATTTTTTCTCCATTTTGGTTAGACTGCACAACCAGTGCTACTTTTTGTAGCATTTTTCTATATTAAAGGAGAAAGTCACAGGCAAAGCTTTTAAGAATATCCACAGGTGAACAGATGGAAGCCCTTCTGTCTCTCTGTACCACTGTTTCAAGGGAATTTTAGCAGAGAATTTTCTAACCACCCATTCTTCTTTGATACATCCAGATAAATCACCAAGCAGTTTGAAGAGTGTTCCTTTAAAAGCTTGAGCAGGAGCTCTGGCCCATCTTGAAATTCTGCCCTGGAATAATTTGAAGGAATCAATGTCAGGAAATTGATTTGCTCCAAAGCAGTTTATTTCAATTTGAATATTCTGAAATGGTGGTGGCACCTCCGGTAGCGTGCCTGCAGCAAGATGAGCCTGTTGCCATGGTTTCAGGCTCAGCTTTGGGTTACTATGGTGTCAGCCTTTACTTCTTGCTATGCAGGAAAGTACTGTGTGACCTGGGCAAGGTCATGGAGACTTTAATCCTCCAAGAGGCTAAGCTGGAGCAATGAAAATTAGTCGCTGCGGTGAAGGTCTTTTATGCACCTGGAGCCCAAAGGAGAGACCTCTTGTAAAGTGCCAGCCACTGGATGCCAGGGCAGAGAAGTCACCACTCAGATCAGAGAGCTGGGCCCTGGCAGTTTGTTGCAAATCACAGCCATTCTGCCCAACTGGGAGTGCCATCGAAGCATCAGGAGGCACACGGCTCCTCAGAAGCTGTGGGGATTGTGCAGCCCCCCCTGTAGACGGGCATCAAACATGAGGTCCCTCTTCTCACTTCAGATGGGACGTGGGTGGAGGACACAAAGAGTCTTTGGAACAAGAGCTTGTCACCACGAACACTGCAAGGTGTGACACTTGGCATGGTTTGACCCCAGCCACAGACTCAGCCCTACACAGCCACTCCCTCCTACTCCACTGGTGGGAGCAGGAGAGAAGCAGAAGGGGGAAGGTGAGAAAATTCATGGCAATTATCATG
The DNA here is from genome assembly GCA_013399695.1 of Formicarius rufipectus. Classification (NCBI taxonomy): domain Eukaryota; kingdom Metazoa; phylum Chordata; class Aves; order Passeriformes; family Formicariidae; genus Formicarius; species Formicarius rufipectus. Next base: position 698,083 of record VXAU01002171.1, read on the forward strand.
CGGATGAGGGAAGGTGGCTGTGGCTGTTGCTGGATAACAGGCTATGGTTTTGACCTGGACAAGACAAAAAGCAACTCAGATGCCCCCCCTCAGTGCAGCACTCTGAGAACACAAGTGCAGTTAAGAACTTTATTAAAACTCTAGATTATAGACACAGTAGACATTCTATAATAAACATTTGCTATTGACTGTCATTTACTATAATTAACAATTCTGTTGTTAATTTGTTATTTACACAATTAATGTATTAGCCGCTGGAGCCTGGAAGTCACTGTAAGAGAAATGAGAATATATGAGCAAACACATTCATAAAGCTAAAACAAGGACCCAAATTTAAAAAACAAACAAACACAAACAAACAAACCCCAACAAAACAAAAATTCTTAAGCTTCAGCATGGCTTTTTCCACCTTCCAGGGTGACAGAAGAAAGGACCTGTCTGGTTTGGCACTTAGGTTCTGGTAGGAAGTCAAGTCATGCTGAAGGTCTTGATTGCCTCCAGTGCTTCATGTGGATTGTCCTCACCTGGGCCATAATTTCCACAGTGCTGAAGAAATAATAACCCACACAGAAGTTTCCTGAGGCAATATCAACATTTCTCTGACATAATTATGATTTTAAAGTAGAAACTGTCTAGTTATTCTATAGGTTCAGAAATTCTTAGGCATCTAATGTTTATACCTCTTTTTTTAATCCCAAATCTGGCAATAAGATACAAAGAAAATATTATGGATGGGGGTGACATTTGTAGTTGATCAGCACTGAAATGGTGTTTAAGAGCAGTCAGTAAGGCAGCTGACAAACCTGTTAGGAGGCAGAACTAAAGGATAATCCTTTCAGAGGGTCTGTTCCATCCTGTGCTGCCACTGGGAGCAGAGCTCACATCCCACGGGCTCAGAGGTACTTGAAAGCCACCACAGCTGGAGCCCAAAGTGGGTCACTGAGCGTTCCACACGAGGACACCACCCCCTGGTTCAGCTGCTGAGCTGGTGGCCCCGGTCACATCCAACGTGTCTGAAGGCAAACCTGTCCCAAAGTAGGAGTGTTGCAGCCTGTAGACAGTGTGGGAGTTGTAGTCTTCATTTATCAGGGTTTGCCCCTCAGAAAACCCAAGGTGAACTAATTCAGTGTTAACCAAAATGACTGAAAGCAGGTGAAGACTGAACTCCTCTCTGAAAGGCAGACTTTGTTTCAGCGCCAACTACTGATTCTCTGAAGAGCTTGGCTGAATGACATTCCCTGGATGTGCAGGACCAAAAGGTCTCACTGCATGATTCTGGTATCACAGTTGCTGGGATTGGGTCAGGCAAGCCAGAAAATCCCTCTCAGTGATGTCTTAGCTGAGAGCAGCACACAGAGGACACTTATTTTGTGGATCACAACAAGGTAGGCTTGGGACAGAGCACAGTCTTTTCAGCACTAAACTCAGTGCTCAACTGTTCTCCAGGACCAAAGAGCCTTACAGCAAACACTCAGATAGTAACAGGGCTTTTCCATTATTCAGTCAGTTGATTAGTTATTGGGGGTTTTTATTTGTAAGTATGTTTGGATTTTCCCTTTAAATAGGGTTTTTAATTTTGCATCATGAGATCCACATATGTAAATTCCACTGAAGTCCTATTCCAGCCTCTTAAATCCTGCTGCAGGATTTGCCTTTTGAGTTCTGATTTTGGCTTTCTCTCTGTAATCTCAAGATAGAGTTACATCAGAGGGCTGCTCCACTGGTGATATCACAGCATTTTTGATGCCATGGTAATAGATGCCATCTTAGTATCATATCTCTTGATTGCACCCAGAGAAGTGCCAATTTATCTATTTCATCACAGTGAAGCAGCTCTTCCCTCCTGAGAGTACAGTTCTTCTAAGTGTTATTCCCAAGTAATAACATTATCTCTCCAGCTTATACCTGGAGGGGAATTATGTGAAGTAGCAGTGTAGGATAATTATTTCAGTGAAAAACTTAGCCCTGACCAAAAAAAAGAGGTTTAGTTTTATACGTATGCAAACAAATACAATAATCAGGTAGACAGCAGTGATTTTAATTACTATAAATCAGTCTACATGGCAATGATCCCAATGACACTTGGGGATGCATTAAATGCCTCACTCCTGAATGGAGTTGGGTTACTTGGAATGAAATGATTTTTTGTATTTCTGGTTTCCATTGCCTGTCTCATTTTGTTTTCTTACATTCACTTTCCCTTCTCCCCAGGTTTCTGATGGCTGTTGGGCCACAGATCTATCCCTGAGCCTCATCTTGGGTATTATCTTTCAAAAGTCTGGAAAGGCAGAATCAAGCAAAGTGTAGTATTGGAAATCAACTGCTCCTAATGCTTTGTTTCTTGGTGACACAGAGACAGGGATCTGATCTTCCCATGGCATCGATCATGGTCTTACTCCAGAAGAGGACATTTGCAGAACAATTCATTGGTTTCAGAGTCTTGAATTTCTACTTTTTCTTTTCTTTCCCCCACCCCCTATTTCATGCCACTTTGCTCTCTGCTTTACTGTGTGCTAATCCCATGTTCCTTTTGCATGTTTGATTTTATGACACCCCAAAAATCCTTCTCTGGAAAGGAAGTGTATTAGCAGGAGTCAGCACAGCACTCAGCAAATCTCTGCTGGGTTCTTTGGTTCTCTTGGCACCTCTTGGGTACCCTCAATCCCATGAGGTATTTCAGGGTGGATCTAAACTTGCTTGTGAGCACAGCTTTTTCTGGGTAGTATTTAAGGGGGCTTTTCCAAGGGCTGAGCTGGCAGCAGGGTTTGGACTTGAAGGCAGGGATAACGTTTAGAAGTGTGCATATGAATTTTCATCCTCTGAAAAAGGAAGAATATTTTCTGAAAAATCAAAGCAATCCATTGCTTTCTGGAACGGAAATCTTCATTGTTCTGTTTGTTGCTTAAATGTAGGAGTTGTCAGATGTTTGCTCGCTAGGGAGTAGAGAATCAATGACAGAGGTAAATGTGCAGTGAATGAAAACCGGTTCTGATTGCTGGACGAGATGATGATTGTGTTTTTAGTCTTCTCATGGTCCGTGTTATCTAAAGAGTAACCAGGAATGAAAAAGACATACACAAAAAATATCCACTCTAGTCATTTCCCCCCACCCCAGTAAAAATGGAAAAGTGACTATTTTTTTTAACTTATTACATTTTAAAAGCAAGTTTGCACATTTGAAAAAGAGAAAACGTGGCTGAACCTCAGTGAAGTTTCAATTCAAGTAGATCAGCTTGCTGTAGCACTCAGCAAACACAAGAGCAGCACAACACTGACTGTGAAGACAGGCCTGAAAATCGGTGCCTGGGCATTAAAATACACAACATTGCATCATTTGAATTATTAAATATACTGGCACAAGCCACACTGGAGTCCCAGTGGGCAGCATCTGAACGTGCCAGTAGTTTATGCAGGACGACCTCGAGCTCTCCTGTGTAAGGCAGTCAGGGGGCACCATCTGCAGCTGACCCTTGAAGCTGCCAGGGGTCATGCCCAGCCCAGTATTGAATGCCAACCACTTATTCAGGGAAGAAAAACAGGCACCTTAAATCCCCACGCTTTTAAATGAGTTATTTCAGGCTAGATGGCGTTTATGGCAGTTAAACATACAAGGAATGTCTTGCAATCGTGCTTGTTTTCAGATAAACACTTAGGCCCGTGATTAAACTACTGTCAACATCAGTCGAAACTGTGTCACAACATTAGTGTTGACTAGGTAAGAGGTGTTTAAGCCTGTACACTTAATCCTTTTATCATTAATTGAAGTACTATGGCTGCAAATTTTAGTTTATCTTCTCTGCATTGAAGGTGAGCTTTTTAAAATGTCTTATCACTAAACAACCCCACACAGCAGCACTGAGAGGGCTGTCATGGATACCATTGTCATGCCTTTAATTATATATAAAATCATCATGATTTTCACCAGCCTGAAGTGAAAATTGTCCTCAGTCGTTCACTTTTTACTGTTTGTTTTTTCAAGATGGAAACCCAAATAATGAGGCACAAAATTCCAGGTACTTCTGAGGGATATCGAGGGGGTGGGGGGACAGATGTGACATTGTTAAAAGCTGATTGCTGATTAGAAGTCATGGAGGTGTAATTAATTCATCTCCACACTGAGAAATGTGGCTTCTGACCCTTTCAAAATACAGGTGAAATGAGCTCTTTTATGCAAAATCCATTTCTCTCCCTTCTGACAGGGGCACCACGTGGGGCCACGGGTGAGTGTCTTGACACCGGTGGGACATCCCCCTTTCCTCCCTTGCCCAAAGACATTGGTGTCTTGCCTCACCCAGCAAATGCACATGGAGATGATGTGGAGGGGTGCAGATAATGGGGATCCTTGGAGACAGCAGGTCACAGAACGTGAGACTCTGACCTTGCTTTGCCTCCGTACACTGAAAGTGTGGATGCCTTATGTGTTTCTCCTGCCCAGGCTGTTCTTACTGTAAAGGTTTGTTGCAGGAAAAGGTGTTATCCTGGTGTTAACACATGTTGGTTGTTAGTCCCATCTGTTGAATGCCAGATAACGTTTGAACAGCATTTACAGTGTAGCTGCATCCTATTGTAGAGCTAAAAAATCCTTTGCTAGCCTAAAGAGAACACAGAAATTGACCTTTTTTAAATCAATGTTGAAAAAAACCTAAAAGCAAAGTACAAATCATTGTACTTTTGGTACCTCAGACAGAATTCACCAAAAGCACTTCTAAAGAACAAAATTGGAATAATAATCATCTGTGAGCAATTTCAAGAAGCATTTCTTAGCTGTAATTAAATCAGCAATCAGACTAAATTCATGGACTTGCCATCACAGATAATCCTGGATGTTTTGCACACTGTGATAATAGCACTGTATTATTAAGCACTGACATTGCTCATAGGTGTATTGTTAGCCAGCTCTCAAGTTTTGATCATTAGTCAAAGGAGAAAAGAACAAAAGCAACATGGGAGACCTGTCTGTTGGAAACCATTTGAGCTCAGCTGCTTTCAAACACAAAGTACTTTTGAGAAGTTTTGTGTTAGTAAAGGAAGAAAAAATTATCTGACTTATTTTAATGAACTAACCCAGATTTCATGTCCATACAGCTGGGCTCACAAGTCTGTAAGTGACATGGATCCCCAGCAGGATCCAAACTGAAACCTTGAGCTGCCTGAGTTGGGGTCTTTTGCTCCAAGGACCTTGAATCCTGTCATAAATGGAAAAGGGCCTTGCTGTAAGTGAAATTCATGTCCTGTGGTGTGGCTGTGACTGCTCCTTAAGGCTGAGGGGTGATTTCATTGTCCTCTGTCCCTGTTCAGAGGCCTCAGATTGCATTTTGACAGCAGCCCTCTCTCCTCTCAAGATTTCCCATGTGGTAACTTATCTCAACAGGAATATCTCCTGGTTTTTCCTCTGTTTGCATGTCCATGGTAATTTGTACATCCATTCCTGTAGCTCCTTATGGAATTACACGTGGCTTGTTGGTGCTCAGATACTATTGGGACCCGTCAGGACTTGGAGGGATGGTAACACTGGTAGTCCCTCTCAACAGTGAACCATTTGTTCATTTTCTTCTAGGCTATTTTTATTTTAGTCTTACCTCTCGCAACTTGGCAGATGTTCCTCTGAGTTTCTCTATTCATGCATTTCTTCTGTATCTGGATCTGGTATAACTAAATCCCCTGTCACCAGGCTGATGGATATACCATGACCATACCAGCGCAGTATGTTTAGTTTTCTTCTCCAGGCTGCAGCAGTTCCAGAAAACTCTGGGACTGGCACAGACAAGCCTTTGTTAGTTTTGTCTATATCCCTTCATTCCCTGAGTGTTATTAATAGGAATTCAGGAAGTAATGTTGTGTATAGTTGTTTTTTTATTTCTTTTCTGACAAAATCTGCAGAACCAGGAGCTCTGGACTCCAGAGACTTCACTGATCTTTGTGTGCCTGATGTACAGGTGTGCTGTAAATGTTTTGGTTTGACTTTTTGGTGTCTCCAATTTCTGACCAGGAGAAGGTTCTCGTCTGTGACAAAACTGCAAACAGTATCACTGTGGCCACGTGCTCTGGTCACGTGCCCTCCAAAAATTTTGCTTCTCCAAGTGCCACTTAGGAATTTCTATTTCTGCTGCTGAGGAATTTGTATTTCAGACACTGCTGAAAGCAGCAGTCCCAGGGTAGCTATGTATAGCTGTCATCACACCCTCTCTTCAAATGGCAACATTTGGTGCTCTGACTACATTTTAAGAAAACAATAACAAAAATCACAAATCAGTGGAAGCACTATTTAGTTGGGTGTCAGAGATGGATAATACCGTGGATAATTTTAACGCTCCTATATTTAGGGTAGCGAGGCCCTGTGGTGTGTTGGGAACAGCAGAACTTGCTCGGTGTGAAGCACCAGCTGGTGTTCTATAAATGCAGACTTAGGGTATGTCCTGAAGAGCTGTGTGAAGACCAGAGACGTTACAGTAACTGCCCTCAAATGGGGCACTTCAGGAATAATCACAGTCTGAGGAGAAAGACATTTCCTTTCACTAATCACAGTGACAGGGAAAGGGTGGTGTAGCTTCATGCTGTACCTGGGAATGTTTCCCAGGTGGAAAACCTGGATCCTCCTGGTGGATTCTGGTGGGCCACATCCTGATTTCTCATCCTGCAAGGCTGTATTGGTGTGTCCAGCCAGGGGACGTCACAGCTCAAAGCTGTTTTGACAAAAGAAGTGCTTAAGCATATTTCTCATTGAGAAATAGTCGTGTGGAATGAGGAGATATAGACAAAACTAATAACTGCTTCTCTGTGTCAGTGCCAGAGTTTTCTGGAAGTCCAACATATGGCTTTGACTTCCTGAAAGCTTTGGAGAGTTTTCTTTACCTTCAATGCTGTACAAATGCCTTTTCTTTAGTGTGCACAAGTGGTTGTTTCAGGAAATTGGCCCAGCTAAAATGACATTTGCCCATTCATACAGATCAAGATCCTTTATTCCCCAGGGATTCCTGCCAAGGTTTGCATATGCTTCAGAGCATAGAAGAGTTTATTTTGCAACCCTGCTAGTTGCCTTTGCTATAGGAAGTGGGCAGCTTGGAGTCCTGACCCTTTCCTTTGAGTAGCCCTGGTCAGGTCAACGTCACACAGGAGGTGAAACGTGCTAGATGTGGGCACGTGAGGATTGAGAGAGAAACTGGGAATCAGCTAAAAAATCTGAACCAAACTCAGTTTCTACTCTTCTCTTCATGCAAGTGTGTGATCAGCCCCTTATTTACTCCTAGTAGGAACTTTGCTGGTGAGCATTTCATTGCAGTAGCTACAAGTGTATCGTGGCAAGTCTTATTTGTGACATCCTATGTAGACACAGGTTGTAATTTTGATTATTTAAAATCATTTGCTGTCGCAAAGAAGAGGCAAAATTAATTATCTTCTACTTAAAATTTCTTTGTTTAGCATTTTATCTCGTATTCATAGTGCTTGGGAGCAAACGAGCATTTCTGATGTGAAGATCTCTTTTAAGGGAAGCTGCTAGACAGGTTCCTACCAGCTGAATGAGAAGTTATATGTAGATTTTGACAAAAACTAAAGGTGTGCATACACAAAGTCCTGCACACCTGCTCTTAGGCTTGACAGCTATTATGTTAGGCAACAGTAGTAAAATATATACTCACATCCTAATGCAGATGAATTGAAAATAAGAAATGTCCCTTATGTATGCTCTATCTTGACCACAATTTTAACTTTCTCCTGGAATGTGTGTGGGCCACAGTCATGGAGCAGCAGAGATCCCGCCTGTAAAACATGGAGCAACTGAGATCCTGCCCAAAAAACATAGCTAAAATCCTTTTTTCCCTTTGTTTAAGAGTAGCTTTCAATGTTTCACTCTGTCACATGCCATTATTTGAGTGCCCAGTTGTAGCGGCTTTGGCTGGGACAGGGTTATTTTTCTGTGTGGTAACTGAGTGCCCAGGGGTTTCAGATTTGTTCCCAAACCAGTGGCAAGCTGGGACAGCTGGTTCCTGCTGCCCCAGGGGATGTCCCAGGGCATCTGATGTGCTCAGCAGTGGAGCTGGGGCCCTGTTTGGGGTCCAGGTGTCTGTGTTCCCAGGGAACTGCTCCAGGTGTGGGAGCTGGAGATGGGTGGAACATCTCCCAGCCTTTGGGGAGCAGAATGAACTCCATGGGTCGCTTTTCCTCTCTGATTAAACTGCCTTCATCTCATGGCCCAGGTTTTCCTTGGTTTTGCCCTTGGCAGTCTCCTCCATCCCAGATCAAGGAGTGAGCTGAGGGGGCTGTGTGGTGCTAAGCAGAAACTTCATCACACTGCTTATCTCAAGGTAAGATGCATCAGCTCAGCTCATGGCAGCAGGTGGTTCAAATCCATCACAGTAATGACTGTCCTGTCTGCCCTGACTGCTGCTTTGTGCCACACAGAAACAGAGGTGGCAGCAATTTATTGCCTTGGAATTGCAGGGAAAAGCCCCTGTTTTCTCATTTGACAGTGGTGCTGACATTCCTTTGTGTGGGATCTCATTTGCCTCGGGTAAAACCACCCTTCCCAGCTGCTGTTATTTATGGCAAAACTTAATAGTACTGGGAGCAGATTTTCTGTTTCTCTTCTCTAGGTTTCTCTTTTTTTTGTGTATGTGTGGTTTGATTTTATTTATTATTTATTTATTTATTTATTTTATTATTATTATCATGGAACGACAGCCCTTGCCATCACTCCCAAGTGGCTGTATCTGCTAGAAAGTTTTCCTGATAAACATGTGTTTTAAAGAAATGTAGTTCTCATGTTGTATTAAAATAAGGATTGTGGCTCAGACCTCATTCATTTCTCTGTCAGAGACCATTTCCATCTCCCTCTCTTAGCCTGTTTCATCTTGCTTGACTTGAAACTTCTAATCTTTTCTGTGAGTGCATGTGTGCAGAAATATTAATATCTCTGAGAAAACAAAATCCGCTGAAAGTGTGAACAAAATGGAATTAATTAGGTTACTGAAATAAGAAAATAATCCCATGTTATCACCTTGTCCCCTCATTTGTCTGCATCTTGTAGAAGGAATAGCAAGGCTGTAATGTCATTTTATAGTTGCATGGGTTTTCTTCAAGCACAGGAAGAGTTTTCCCAAATATCTCCCAGTCTTGGTTCAGAACTCATATGCATGAAGGAAGAATTGAAATATTTATGTGATAACTTTGGGAGAGGAGTTACTCTCTCAGCGTGGAAATGATGCCTTTTTACTAGTGAAAGTTGATGTGTGCCATCCATGGTTTGTTAATAAAACATTCCATATGCCAGGATAATCTGTTTCTCTCTGCCTGTAATAAGAATATGTCTGTATCTAATACTGATAAAATGAAATTTAAGCCATTAATAACTTAAGTTGTATCCTTTTAATGAAAAAAGTAAATGACACTAAAAAGCAGAATGGTGGGAAATGTTTGGTGAGGCCACCCCAGCGTGCTGAGGGGTGAGCAGCAGACAAATGATGGATGTTTCTTTCAGGTTTTCCACAAAGCCATGTCCCCTGAGGAAGTGTGCACTGCTAATACTGACTTATAATTACAGAAACACTGAGTGTCAGTCACAATGTGCACCACAAGCAAAAGCAAGAAGTTTACCAAATTCAAAGTTCTCAGTTGCATGAGGCTCCTGAAGAACTGGTGTGACTGCCTTGTTTTTCCTTCAAGGGAAGGGAAAAAATAAGAGGCAGAGAGGTTATGATTGATGTGGTAAATGAGGCTGTAGAAAGCAAGTGGGACCAGATGCCAATAACTGTAAATAACAGTAATTTGAACTCTGTTTGCAAACTTTTCGCAATACTTTTGCTAGAGAGTATTTTATTGGAAGTTTAAGCTTGCTCTTTCCTTCACTTTTTCTTTGAAGCTCGATTGTGTTATATTCATGCACTTAAAACAGGTAGCTTTACCCATCTTAGGTCAGAAGTGACCTTCATTATGAGAATATCCCTGTCAGAAGTTCACGGCAGTATTTTCTATTTTTAGCATTAGAATCAACCAAAGCAATTTTCAAAGCACTTTGAATTGGTCAAAGTCTGCTTTCCTGATTTTCTTAAGTCTGACCTTCAATCAGACCTGAATCCTGACGATCTGACATTCAGACAGTGTCATCCATGCACTTCCAGGGATTCTTCAAAATGATCTGCGTGATTCCCACAAGAAACATGCTGGAGGGACAAAAGTGATGTTTCTGGCCTAGAAATACTTTCAGTAGCCTCCATGACACAGAAGGCTTGTTTGTAAGTGGCACCCAGAGCTGGTGCCATGCAAGTAGATGATCAGGAAGTCCCTCATGGTGTCCTTTTCTCCATGAGGTGTGTGCATAATCCTGTGCTCTTTGTGTGCCCAGAGCAGCCACTATCCCCTTGGACATGCTCCAGGTTGCAGAACCTGAGGTTGATGTTGGTGTGTGCATAATCCTGTGCTCTTTGTGTGCCCAGAGCAGCCACCATCCCCTTGGACCTACTCCAGGTTGTAGAACCCGAAGGTGATGTTGGTGTGTGCAGGTGCCTCGGACAGACTGGGCAGATGACACTGGATCTGACAGCACTGGCAGGTTCAACCAGTCCCTGGAGTTCATCTCCTCTTGGGAGACATTCACACATACTTTTCCAGTGCTGGTTATTTTTGGCAACTCTTTCTCCATTCATACTCCTACAGGATCCACTCACACAGAAGATGCTTTTATGACAGTGTGTTAAGCACAGTCCCTACTCCCAAACTGCGACTGCTGAGACCTCCTGGCTGTGATTGCTGCACTGCAGGAACACCCTGTGCCAGGAGGGGTAAAAACCTGCACCTGGCAGCAGCCAGAAGTGCCATGACAGGTCCTGCAGGTATCCTCTGTGGCTATTTATTGAGCTGGCAACACCCAGACCACTTCTATTTACTGTGCACTGAGGTCTTGCTCGTGTGTGTTGAACAGAAGTGTCACTGATAGTCAAGGCATGGACAGTTTAATCTCATTAATCCCCAGTTATGTCTTAAGAATAATGGAGGCGCCAGGTTTTCAGTTTGTCCTGCTGGAAGTGCTCTGATACCCCCATGTCTGTGACGCTTTCTGCCTCAATAAAAAATGGGCTGGAATTCACCCAGTCAACACAGATCTCTGTTCACATAAATTGCAGCAGTGCTGTTCAATATTCCAAGGCAGCTTCCATGTCCTGGGTGCTTCAGTGAATTCTTAGAATATCTTACTGCTGCAGTTTACAGAAAACCTGATTATTTTTTTTTTTTTTCATTTAAAATGACTGTAATGTATTTAAAAACAGGCAAAAAGCCCACAGTGACTTCCCCCTACCTCCCCCAGTGCCCCAGCCCACAGTGTTCACTGGGATTCCAGTTGTTTGCCTGGCCAATAATCATTTCTGGCCAAGACCCATTTGCTTTTGGTTTTGCTTTTTGCCTTGCCTTGCCTTCCCTTTCCTGTTGATGTTCCTGGACAGGCAGGTTTTATTGATGTCAACTTCAGTGACTGTCAAGGAACAATCTCATATTTTTCAGCTGCTCCTGTTTTAATAAAATAAATCAAGGACACAAAGGTTTTTAAGACAGGGAATTAATGGAAGTGTGGACTGATCATTCATTATGCCAAGCACTACTTTTGACCTACACAGAGGCACTGCTGTCTGTTCTTCTGCATGGCTATGAATTCCTTGGGTTCAAGTTTTCCTTGGGCCATAATGTGAACATTCCTTTGTCCTGTGAACGGCTCTAAACCAAAATGAGGTGAGCTGTGGCAAAGTCAGGGACTGTGAGAGGGAAGGGAGGAGGCAGGAAGCATTGGCATTCCATAAATTCCCCTTTCATAGCAGACAAGGCTTCAGTAACTAGGGTCATTAATATCAGTATTTCCATGATCCTTAATGTCAAATAGATTTTTTTTTTCAAGTCAACAAAAACCATTATCTGGATTGTGCTTATTAAAGGTGGTGCAGTTCTGGCCAAAGAATGGTATCAGTGTGTTATATGAGTAAAACAGCCTGTAAAATCTAACAGCAGTTTCCAGTGATTTATAACCTCTAGTTTTCCATGATTTTTAATCATTAAAGAGTATGTAAAAACATATTTTATACACAATCTTTTATCTTACATTTATTTTTATATTTCTCCATAGCAATTTATTGCAATAGATATATCACCATTACTATAGACATTTATAGTGCCATTAAAATTCAATGCCACCATAAATTTATACTCCTTAAAGTGTTGACATTTGTAACAGCTTCCACAAGGGCATATTTTATATTGAAAGTGAAACTTGAAGTAGAAACTTTTGTTACATTTAAGATGGAGGCAAGGAAATAAACATATTTCATCTGTTTTTAGGAAATTCAGTAACTTGGGTGAGACAAACTCTGCTGTGCCCCACTTTTGGGTTTCATTTGCTCGAGTCACTTCAAACAAGGTCCAAGTGAAACACAATATACAAACCAAAATTGTAAAACAGTTATTTACTGGCTGACACACAAAACAGATGGCATATAATGAACTTATTTGAGTAAGAATTAATACCCTGGTTCTTCCTAAGGCCCCTGGAGGGTCTTTGCATCCCCAGCAGGCATCAGTCAAGAGAGGAGAGATGTCTCTGGGACAGACAGACAGGGCTGCCAAGCTGCTCTTCCACAAGGTCAGTCAAAGCTGATGGCACTGACAGCTCATGATTCCCAATTGTTCCTGACTGACCTTCGTGTTTTGTTTCCCTTTTTTTTTTTTNTCTGTGTCAGTATTTTTCCTCTGGAAACTGAGATTCTGTTTCAGCCTTCTTTGTCTCTCCACGGACTCTTCCAGCCCTTCCTCAGCAGTTTCAGGGAAGTTTGGGCAGCAGTGCAGGGTCAGAGGTGGGCTGTGCATTTCTGATACACCTCCTGCTAAAGGGCTCAGGGGGAGGAATTTTACATCAGAGGTTACAGATGGTCACACCTGATGGCTTTGTGTGTTGGCAAATATCTTAATATTGCACTGCATTGGATGGGAATGCAGGATTTAAATAGAAAAGTTTAAAAATTACAATTCTCAACCCTGAATGTTTAAGATTATTTGAAGATCATTGCAGGACTAGGAAGGAATCTCTCTCCCATAGACTGATGAGTTAAGTGTCAGCATGGAGTTTAATATAACCTGCAAGTGAATAGCAAGTTGATTTTCCTGTTGTTAAAGTCGGGGTTTTTTAATGGAAGTTCAGAAAGGAAAATATGTTTTGACAGTTTGATATACATTGATAATGGTAAAAATCACCATTAAACTTTACCTGGCATCACTCTGGATTCCATGTAGGTAACTCTTTATGACATGGGAAGGATTGGGAGAGAATAGGAATGTGGGAGAGACTGCAGAGAAATTGCCAAAGAGGTGCCTGCTGGACAATTCCAACCCCTCCAAAGGAAAGTGGGTGTGAAAAGCACCCAAACCATCCCTCGTGGCTGTGCAGGAAGGGAAAGCACTCTCATTTCAGATGGTGTCTGGAACTTTGTGAAGCATCTGCCAGTACTGGGGGCTGTGTCACTTCACCATGGAAGCACTTTGCTTCTGAGCTGAGCTGTGTTTGAAGAGCCAACAGGATTCAGCACAGGCTTTGTGTGGTGCAGAGAGGGACTGAATGTGTGAGAACAGCAATCCTGGGTGGGGGGTTACAGCTGATGATCAGGAGAATTATCAAGGAATTGGGGGTTTTCATGAGCAATGATGAGATCTGGTGGAAATTCCAGAGATGTTCTTATATTAATTAGCAGACTGAACCAAAATGTATTTATAGATATAGACAAGGCATAGCATGTATTTATAGATAGTATGAAAGAATTGTGCAATTGTTAGGAGCTGATATTTGCATGTTTTCAAGAGCTGCACTATTAGCATCTAAGCAGAACTGAATGAGTCACAGGATTTACTGAGTAGCACCAAGTAATCACCTTGAATTAGCAATAAACCTGCATTATATTGACCAGGAGTAGTATTTCTATATATCTGTGGACAGATTTGATAGGCAATGAGAAGAAAGTGGGAGAGTTGCAAAAGGGCAGCAAATGGAAAGATGGAAAAAAATAAAATACTTAATATAGACATAGGCAGATTTTATCACCTTTATTTCATGCTCTGGTTTTATGAGATGAGCTGTTCTGAAAACAGAGATTGCAGCGTGGTGATAAAGCAAACTACAAAACAACAAATGTACTATAAAACTACTTGAATGTTTCAGCGTCAGGATTCTGGAATTTGTCATCCTGTGCTTTGACTGTGGCTTTTTTTCACTGTGCACCCTCTTAGACAACTGGAAGCTCCATAAGGTAACGAGAAAGGACGATCAGTCAAGTGCTTCTGCCAAAGTCAAAACTAAAGCTGGACTTGAGGAAAGAGGATTTTTATCACAAAGAATGTACCTGTGTCCCAGCTGAGTTCACAGAGGTGCTGCTCTACTCAAAGCTCTCTTTAGAGTCAAAATTAAGAGCCCTGGAGGGCTTGTGGTCATTAGTGGGGCCACAGAACTTTCCATACAAAGTGGCTTGTTAGTGCTGTGGTTCTGACTGGCTGATGTAATTACTTTCAGCCAACTTAAATTACCCTTCACTTTCAATTGGAGTTGAGAGATTCCAGGAGCAAAGTCTGATGAGGTTAACCAGGAGGAGGTTATAGGGCTACAAATTAGAAGTAACTGCATCAGGAACAAAACTTTGGTAATGGAGGTATTCCAGTCTATCAGAAAAAAAAAGAAAAGAAAAAAGAAAAAAAAAGAAGTTGAAACAGGCCGAGTTCACTTTGGGGAAAAAAAAAAAAAAAGAAAAGATGCAAATTTTCCAGTGGCAAACTTGATTAATCATTTGGGTGAGTCTTCCAAGAAAACTAGTGGAAAATGCTTTATGGGTGGGAAAGTTAAAATCAGATTTGGATGTCTTTTAAGCCGATTTTGGACACTTCTTACAGAAGGATTCCAAGTTATTCCAGGCAGGATTTGCTGTGTAGAAGATAAAGCTTGTACAACAGTGCTATCACTGTGTTAATGACTGCATTTCCCTGTGCTCTTTGTTAACTCCTGATGGGCTGGGGGATGTGACATGTTTAATTTGGGAGAGTGGGTGAGTGAAATGGTCCATCTTTCCTTGGCAGCAGACAAGGGGCACCTGGAGATTTGTCAGTGGCCTCTTTTGCTGTAGCCATGATGTGCGTGTTGTTTAAAAATGTTTTCTCATCATGGCCCCATGTTTTTATATCACATGACCTGACATCAGTTTGAACATAATTCACAATATTAGAATCAATAAGCCTATCATTTTATTTCCATATTGCTTATAGGACGTTTAATCAGTATTTATGACATGCAAGATTAATGCCACTCATGAGGAGAGGCCTTTATAATTTATTAGTGCCATCACCTTTCTTGAGTTACAAAACTGTTCATGTCATTCAAGACAGACAAATCCATGTCTTAGAAATGTTCATCACGCCTCTTATTTGTTAATTTATTACTCCTCTTTACAGGAAAAATTTGAATGATAAAGGTATTTTTGCAGTGATAATTTTTGCCTTATGACTTTGACTATTTCCATGAAAATGCAACAGATTTGGCAGAAAACAGCCTGGTCCTTTTGGGTCCAAAAGGCTTTGGAAACATGTCAGAGTTGGAGAAACTGGAGATTCGGCCCTAATGAAAGGGGGAAAAACCCAGTGTTTTTTGAGGTGTGTGTTTTGGGCTTGATTTGCCTTTGCCATGGTGAGGATCCCTGGTGCTTCTGATCTGCAGGGATATCAAAGCTGCCTTGCACCTCTCCTGGATGTGCCTTGCTTATTTCCCTTCTCCCTGTGCAGGGACACAAGGACTTCTGGAAAGATGATATTGAATTTGCTCAACACTTCACACATGCAGTGGTTTTGGTAGTGTGTTTTTATCATTTAGTCACTTTTGTTCCCCTCAGTTTTAGGACACATCTATGTTTAGTTCCAAACTGAGATTGTAAAGGCTGGCACAGATGCTGGTATTGGTGGGTTTGCAATTAAAAAAGAAAAAAAAAAAAGTAGAAAAGGAGAGATGCTTTAATGCTTTAAAACTCAGCCCTTTTGCCTCTTGTGAAAGAGCATCGACCTGTAATTCCAGACTTTGGACTGAAACTGTGCAAGAGCCCCAAAGAGATTGGATTTTTCTTTGTGATGGTTTTGGTCAGACTCTGCTTTCACTGCAAAAACCCCAATATATAATCCCTTTGAGGGCTGTTTTCCTCAAAGAACTGAACTTGTGTTTAACAGCACATCAGAAATCCTCAGGAAACATCGAATGTTTTGATCAGTTTTCATTTCAGTGCGAAAAATTGACATTTTACTCACTTTGTTTTTAAGAAAGAAACAAAATATTTGGAAGGTCGTGCTGACCTGGTTTCATGTGTTTCAGGTTGAGCTGCTTTCCTATGAGTTCACCTGTCTTTGTTCAAATTTGCAACTTGATTTCTTCCTGGAGCATCTCGCAGTTGTGACTTTGAGCTTGCAGGTCACCTTGCATTGGGTTGCAGCCTTTCAGGGGAGAAATTTTGACCTCTGTTGAGCAGCAATATGTAGAAAAACTGTCCTACATGCCTTGCTGAGCTTCTCTGATGTCCTTTGCACTGCTGTTACGTGCCAGGAGACTTGACTCAATAATCAAAGACCTCTGACCCTCATGCTGGGTGTTTGAGTGCAGGGGGTCACATCTGGACTAGGAGCACTTCCAGTCTGTGATCACAAGACACTCAGTGCCAAATCCTCGGGGATTTTACCACGGCTGTCTGAGGCATTAATTCATCATCTTAATGTGATTTTTCCCTGTTCCTTGTACGTGTGGGCGGAGAGGATTTGTTGCAGAAAGCTGTGCAAACAGATCTTGCTACAGTTACCTGGTCTCCTGAAAAGTTTTGGATGAGCCTGCCTAATTGCTATTTGCATATTTGTGTGAACCAGATGCTGTTTAGAAAGGGCAGGAGCTGTTTGACCAGAGCGAAGCTGGTGCCTGTCTGTCAGTGCATTCCCTCCTCTGGCAAAAAAAGAAATGTGTTTTTTATGAGGCTTGAGTTTGTCTGAGCGGGTTTTTAATGCTCAGGGCAGAGGATTAAGAGTGATAAAAAGGGACCAGACAAATGCAGATAACCAGCAACAACCATCAAAACTGCTGCAACACAGCCCATCTTGGACTGCTGGCACCATTAGTATGCTGAGAATAGTTTTGGTTGCATAATATCTGATGACTCATCCGTGGAGAATTCCTTACCACAATTTACTGTGATTTCTGTTCTACTCTCTGGTTTTTAAGACTTTGAGATTCTCATCTAAACTAAACCTCAGTTAACACTGTGATACAATGTAATTTCCTTTTCCCCAGCCTGCCAGTTCCATTGAAATTTTACTTTATCACTGTAGGAAGTTTGGCAAAAGTCATGGCATTTACACTGAGTTAAACACAAAGCTCCAGTTGTCCCCACATTGGCAGCTGTGGTGTGTCTGGGGATCGGGGTTGCTCCTCTGTGTGTGTTGTGCTCTTCAGTCCTCAGATCCCTGTGGGCTCCAGGAGCTCCCCAGCTCAGTGGTCACTGCCTGAGAACATGGGATGGAGTAGAGGCTGCACTGATGTGATTGACTGAACACCCTGGGGCTTCCCAGCACAGGGAATGACTGTTCCAGGGCCTCTCCTGGTGGGGATTTCAGGCAGCCTCCATCCACCCCAAGCAGTGCAGTGCTGGTGCTTCAGGGTTTTGAGGAGCTCTCAGATGAAGGAACTGAGAGCCCAAATTCTCCTCAGCTCTGCAGCTGCAGGACAGACCAAAGGCAGGGCACACAAGTGAACAGGCATCAGATGCACCAGTGGGGACATAGGACAGTCTTCTGCACATATTTAGCATAGCTGAACGCCTTGTCAGTAGTTTAAGGTCATAGAGCATCCCAGTGGGGTGTAAGAATTCAGCAGAACAGTGTTTTGGGGTGGAGGGTGAATGGGGTCTTTCCTGCTCCTGCTGGAGATGTGACTGCAGCACCTTTGGAGTCTCCTTTGATGATCTAGGCAGACATAGGTGATCTGGTTCAAGGGCTTTGATACCCCAAGCAGGCACTGTCCTGGGATTGGGTTTCTTTTGTTTCGTTATTTTGGTTTGGTTTTAATCAGTCCATGAGTGACTGGTGTCTGTGCCATCACTAAAATTCTGCAGTTCCATTTCAAGCAGAACTTTCAGGGTATTCTTTCCCAGCTAAGTGTCATTTCTGTTGTAACCAGAGGTGTAAGGAGGCATCTGGCACCTTGTTGTCGGCCTTACCTGCACAGGCAAGATGAAGGGCCAAGGACTTGAGCTAAGGGAGCTTTTGGGACCCTGGGTGTCAGTCCTGGATGGGCTCAGAGTCCTTAAGTCCTATTGATGCCCTCGAGGTGTATGAAATTAATTTGGCACTGTCAGTCAGGCACTTCTTCCAAATGACATCATGGGCCCAGTGCAACCAGAACGTGTGGTTCATTCGATGTAGCCCCAATGACCTGAAGAAGACAGAATGCTGCCCCAAATCCAGTGTCCTGGTTGTATATAGAACCAGTTTGTCACTGGGTGGGGGTGGATTCTAAACCCTCTGTGTCATTTTTCTCATGAACTGCTCACCATGGACCATTGGCAGCAGCTGCCCAGGGCACACCCCACCCCTCAGGGGACAGGGGGGTGTTTAGGAACTTCTGTGAGATAAGGAAGTTTTCCTGTCTTCACACCAATGTCTCAAGTGTGAGAACTCCCCTCTGAGGTGTCACCATCACCTTCACACCCACCTGAGGGGTCATGTCTGCTCATGGGCCATCAGGGTTGCCAAAAATATGCCATGATTGACCTCACAGAGTAAATCACCCATTGTGAAATTCTCTACCCTGGGGCAGGGACTGGGTGTTCCCATCTGAGCCCAAGCAGAGATAAGGTTGGGGTCTTGGGACTGGGACCTCTGGTCAGATCCAGAGGAGGAGCAGAGCCTCAACTGAACTGAGACTGCCACCAGACTGCAACCATCATTTCACCAGCAGGTTTCTTCCTTTCTTCTTACTTTGAACTCAGGGGGCCCACATGGTGCTCAGCACAGGGGTTGGTGAGCTCCATTCTGCTTGTGCCCCACTAGGCTGGGTTGCACATCTGGTTTTGTGGGTCACATGGATTTTCCTTCTGTACCAGTGTATTTATTGTGATCTTTTTTATTAAATTGTTATTCTGACTTGCAATTCCATTCCGAGTTGGATTCATTTCTTCTGCCTGTTTAACTCTAAACCAGCACACCCAGCCAGTGGTTTGGAATATAAATAACCATCAATAAGAAATGCCATTAACCCAGAGTGTGCTCGGGGTTTTTGTTTTACTTGTTGAAAGGAGCCAGAAGCAATGTTGTGTTATTTAGTCCTAGAATGATGTTACTATAGTAACTGTTGTACCTCACTGTTAGGTGTGCACAGGAGTTGGGAAATTATTTGGGGGACAGATAAGAAAGTTGTCCAGTAATTGGGCATTTCAGTCAAAGAGGTGTTTGCCTGCCTTGAGAGCCTGAGCACAGCAGGAAACCCGGGAGCTTTGGGAAAGGAGAGGGATGTGCAAGGACTTGGATTGCACTAAGTTGGGTCGTTGTTGGGACTGTTTTCCCGTGGCAGTTTTGCAGTATGGACTGTGGGGGTAACCATGGGAACAGACTCTACAAACTGAGGACTCGAAGACAGTGCTGTGAGAATCCTTCAGGTGTGCCCACGTGGATTATTAGAGATGGACCACTGCACGAGCTCACATGGGGTGGAGGACACCTCTTGTTTTGCCCTGATTCCCAGAGGCTGCTGAACTCACACACAGAGGTTGCCTTGATGTGAAAGTTGGACTGTGGGGTGGCTGCTGAGGGAGGCCTTGAGGTGTCACACAAGTCACCCCCAAAATCACAACACAGGCTCAGGGATGTAACTGTTGCTTGACTTCCTCAGGCATCATGGAATTATTGGGAAGAAGAGAGGACAGGCCATTCCCTCCCACAAAAGCCAGGCATGTTGTTAGCTTAAAGAAGGTCCTGAACAGCTATGAGGAGAGTTGAGATGAACCAGCTTAGCATTCATTTCTTGTTTTGCTTTTCTATCTCAGATTTCCAGGCTTATTGATGTGTTGTCCTGCACATTCCAAGGTGGTTCATGTGCTAAAACTCTGTACACTTGCATATAGAAATTTTCAACGTTTTTAGCACTAACTAAAATCATGTTTAGCAGCACAGTAGTACCCAAATCCTTGGAAGACTCTAGTTTGGGTTTTTTAACACTGTGGTTAATGCTGTGCTGCAAAATTACCTCCATCCCTCCCTTATTTTAGCAGAATTCTAATTTGAATCCAGGCAATTGGTAAACTACAAAACCAGGGGGGAATCCAAAGAAGGAATCCATTAGTTTATTCTGTGGTAAGCAGAAATAATTTTGTGGATTAAAGAAAACAAAACAAAACAAAAAAACCCTACCTAACTTTTCTAAGATAACAGTGAAGAGTAACTGTATTAGAAGTTAAGGGGCTTAGGCATTTAGAACCTTACAACGAAACACTGAATTTCTTGGAGTACAGGCTTATTAGGGCTGTGGAAAAGGATTATTCAAACAATTTGGAAGTATTAGTACACTCCAGTGAAACTTTCTCTTGTCAGTGACTGTGCCTTTTTTTGTCAGAACAAAAGATTTGGTTAATTAATCTATCCCTGATTACTTTTAAAGTGCAATATGTGGTAGGTAATATGCAAGCTGGTTATTACCTTAGATTCATTTTTATGTCAATCTGAATTATTAAAGCAATTCTAATTCACCATTCAAAGGTCTAAAGGAAGTAATATATGTTTTAAATTTCATGAAACACTTTACTCATGAAAATCCCCAGTGACGTTAAGAGTGTATTAATGTGCGGAAGGTGAGCAGGGTTTTAGCTGGTCTGACAATAAAATGTGGCAGAGTGGAAATGTGCTTTATGAAAAGATTTTAAACCAGTACATCTCTAAACCACTTTTGGATATAATATAGTATTTACTGTAAAATTATATGGTATTCTTTGACATATTTCAAATTAACAGTTACAGTTAAAAAAATCAAATGGAACACATCTACCTTAACTTTTGAATTGCAGTAAGCTGCTTTATTATAGAGGGGTGGGCACTGATAACAGTTTCACCAAAACTAGATCCTGTTACCCACCCGAGTGTTCCCTTTTATTTTGTTATACAATGTATACTCTGAAAACTAGACATCAGAAAAATAACAGAAGCAATTTGAAGTTGATTCTGGACTAATACAGTGATTCAGGGATAAAATGGTGTGGAACAAAACACAAATTACTGAATTTCACTCTTCTCAATACATATTTTTGCACCAGCCTGAGTGCTGTTGCCTTAACAATTCAAACCACTTAAGCAAATGTTTTACTAAAAAACCACGAGTCGTGTTATTTGAAGCTTTTTAAAAGTCTTTGAATGGCACAAAAAAAGGAAGGGAGGGCAAACCAGAATGATACAGGCATTTGTGACCCGAACACACATTTTGTGAAAAAATGTCCCCGATTTACTGAGATAAATACATATTTTTGCAGCATGAAGCTGAGCAGAATAAAGAAGAAAGCCAGCAGAGTCCAAGCAGTAGCCTTGGTTTGTTGCTTTAGCTCCTTTGGTGTAATGTGGGCAGAGCTGGGCTGGTGTTCTGAGAGTGCAGCTGATTTGCAGTAGTTGGTGGCTGGTTTTTAACAGCAGCATTAGGCAGGTGTAGAAGTCACCCCCTCTGGAGCTGTAATTGAATGTACAGACCCAAGGTGAAACAGGAGTTCCCCAAAATTGCTGTTTTATTTCTGCAGCTCCTTTAGTCCAAGTGGGTGACTTGAAGCAGAACTGTGTAACTCATGTTCTCATGTACGTGGGCCATTCCTTCTCCTTCATCTACACTGGTGTGCTGCTTTAAACTGGCAGGAGAAATGAATTCAACTCGGAATGGAATTGCAAGTCAGAATAACAATTTAATTAAAAGACCACAATAAATACACTGATACAGAAGGAAAATCCGCTTGACCCACAAAACCAGATGCACAGCCCAGCCCAGGGGGGCACGAGCAGAATGGAGCTCACCAACCCCTGTGCTGAGCACCACGTGGGCCCCCTGAGTTCAAAGTAAGAAGAAAGGAAGAAGCCTGCTGGTGAAATGATGGGTGCAGTCTGGTGGCAGTCTCAGTCCAGTCGAGGCTCTGCTCCTCCTCTGGATCTGAAGAGAGATCCCAGTCCCAAGACCCCAACCTTATCTCTGCTTGGGCTCAGATGGGAATGCCCAGTCCCTCCCCCAGGGTGGGGAGTTTCCCAAGGGTTGATTTACTCTGTGAGGTCAATCATGGCATATTTTTGGCAACCCTGATGGCCCCTGAGCAGACATGACCCCTCAGGTGGGTGTGAAGGTGCTAGTGGTTCCCCAGAGGGGAGTTCTCACACCTGAGTCATTGGTGTGAAGACAGGAAAACTTCCTTATCCCACAGAAGTTCCTAAACACCCCCCTGTACCCTGAGGGGTGGGGTGTGCCCTGGGCAGCTGTTGCCCATGGTCCATTGTGAGCAGTTCATGAGAAATGACACAGAGGGTTTAGAATCCACACCCAGACAATGACAAACTGGTCCTGGCTACCGTAACCAGGACAACTGTTCATCCCTGAAGGCAAAATTTCCTACAGCATGTGACAATCCCCTCCTAAAACAAACCCCTCCCTGTGACAGCCAGGCAGAGAATCTGACCACGTTCTACCTGAGACGGGCACATTGCTGCAAGACTTAATTTGCAGTGTCCCTTAGCCTTGTGCCAACACGCAGGTGTTTTGGTGTTCCCAGCTGCAGGGAGGGACAGTTGTGTCCCTTGTCTGAGGTGAGTGTGCCCTGCAGCTCCAAGAACACTGCAGGGCTGCAGGTGTTGCTGCAAGGCTCCCTGCAAGAGGGCTCTCCATTGCCTCCCCGAGCTGCTGGAGTGAGCTGGCAGTGGTGTCCCCAGCAGGGCAGATCCTGTCCTCCACCTCACCCTGACAGCAAGGCTAATAGCTGTGCAGGAGGCCAATGGATCTTCATAAAAAATGGAAATGGTTTTGCCCCTTCATTTTAATTAACATTATGTCTACGTTTCTATGAGAATGGATAATTGAGTGAGTTACCTTGACATTGGAATGCTCTTGGGAATCATTTACTCTGCAGTTTCATTAGGTTCAAGACATTTGTCTATTTTATTTGGAGTGGAAGTTTCATCATAAATATTTCTGAATATGATTTACACGTAAACTAATCATCATTCACGGAGTCAGGACTTGGCAAAATCCATTAGGTGCATTTTAAAAATCTTTTTGTGATCGCACATAGAACCCATCTCATGTATTGCTTCAAAGAAACAGTCCTTTGTTTTTTTCTGGAGTCTCCAATCCTCTGTTATTCTATAAGCACATCAAGAGGCAGACAAGCATCCTCATGGAATATTATTATTTTGGGGATAGCAGTTTTGCTGCATAAGGAGTGGTTTATTACACTTCAGAGAAAAATGTTAATCAATCAAAAGTGTTCTTCAATAAAATTGGAAAGAATTGTAAAGAGGCAATTTTGGCCTTTTTTTTATTCACCCTAAGTGTTGCCTTCCAGGCAAACTCCTACTCCCCAGTACCATCCTCGTTCAAGCGGAAAATGGAAATGATAAAATGGACCTGCTAGATTTAGTAAAGATCTTGTCTTTGTAAATATTCTTGCATATCTGTATTTACAAAGAAAGGGGATGTGTGGAGGCATGTTGGGTGCTTTTTGCTGTAAAGTACCCTCAGAAAACACTTAATTGGCAGTTTTGTCCCTCAGCTTCTTTCAGGGGCATGACTCCAGTTCACAAAAATGCTTAACTGTGTTTTGTGCTGTGGAGATGCTGTAAATGCTGCTGCAGATTTTCTGTATTGTGAGATGTGCCCACAGCTCACATACAGATTGACTGGATTGCAAATTGGTGTCCTGTTTCCCAGTTAATAGGTACAGCTCTATCAAAAGATGCATCTCAAATACCCCACAGAAGGGGTCATTAATTTATTCATAGTCTCTGACATCACTGTTTGATATGTGAGAACTAATAGAAAGCCACAGCTTCCTTCCAAGGGGTTGGCACTGAGATCAGTCCTCAAACATACTGCAAAGAGCATTCCTAAGGGCAGATTTGTGGAAGAATTTTTGAGCTATCTCCTACTTTTGTGATGCAAATTACCAACTGCATCATGGAAACAAATTGCACAGTTTTTTCCTTTAAGGCATAATAGACTGTCCTGTTTGAGCACTGCTGGTTTGCTTACCATGGACAGGCAGAGGGGCAGGTGAGGAAGGGAAAGGGAAGAGAAAAATGTTTTGAAGATAAGTGTTTTAGGACAGTACTTCAATATAGGATGTGATACAGTGATCTGTGAAAGACCATTGCACTACAGGAAAAACAGTGGCAGTAATAATCAGACTATAAAATGGTTCAAGAACATCAGATGTCTCTTGGAAACTCTGTAGAGTATTGTTTAGTAACATTTCTCTGTCCGTAATAAATCTCTCTGAAGCCTAATCCTACAGCTGAGTCTCAGTGAAACTGGAAATTCAAGACCTGGGGTTACTTGGACTACACTTTGCCATTGATTGAATCATCTGCTGGATCCAAGGGAACAAAAGGGCAATTTAAGTTTCCATAAAGCAGATGAATTCATGTGTTAATATTTGAGATGGACTGATTTGTAATGCTCAGTGACACAGTTACATTTTTCTGTCTCTCAGCTAAAATCAGCACGTTTCCACTGAAACATTTGAGAGAAACCAGTCGGGCAAATAGTTTGCTGCTTTATCATCTCCCTTGCCCTGTCCAGTTCCATCCCCCTCCTGCTTTAGTCAGTTGAAATAAAGCAGATTTTGAAATCCTTGGAGTTTGGTAGCCCTGCATGCCACACAAAGGGCTCCAGCTGAGCTGTCTCCCTGGACAAACCCATTCTCCTCGGTACCTGGTGACTCTGGGGAGCTCAGGGAGGCACCACCTTTGGAAACGTAGACTTTGTGGGATTGCTCTTTGGCTGGATCTAGGGAATGTTGTGGGGCAGGCTCCCTGTGGAGCTGGAGCTTCTGCAAGGAGCTCTCGGGGCTCTCTGTGCCCCTGACCCTGCAGTGAGAGGAGACAGCAAGAGGGTGAGAACAGAGTGGGGTGACACCAGTCTGAGGTGCCAGTGCCCAAAATGAAACCACCAGATTGTTCACAGCACCAGACATCCAATTTCCCTGGAGCCTGTGCTGTGCTGCCAGTCTTACAAAGCCTTGGTAACCAGGGGAGTCATTTTTGTTGGGAACTTGTTCTATAAGGGTTTTAAACTGAAGATCTCCTTTAAGCTCCTTCTACCCACCCCCACAAGGCAGCTTAGTTTTGGCAGCAACCATGAAAACAGCACCAGTTTGTGCTGGCAGCTCCCCCCCACTGTGTTTTCAGTGCACAGGGATGAACTGAAGAATGATTCTGGTACCCTTTCATTGTTTGATTTTCTTCCCCTCGCAGTTCTTTAATGAGGAAATACTCCAGGTTTGAATGTTTTCTCCTTTTAAATGTTGATTCCTACACTGACTTTAATAGGAGCAGAGACAGATAAGGCTAATTAATTAAAAATTAATATGAAGTAATTCCTAGCCTAACCTAAGAACATGCAGTATATCAAGAACCCCCTCACACTGGCAGAGCTATTTAATAGAGGAAATCCCAAATGAGTACAATCTTTAAGTTCCTCTCTAAAATCTGTCCCTGTTGTCTTTCTGCCCTCTCTGAAGTTTTTCCTTCCACCAGTGATCTGACTTTAGGCCACCTGACTGAAATGTGTATCAGGAAGTTATATTTTCATGGAGGATTCAGGCTTGCTAAACTTAAATAACGTGGGAGAAGTTTGGAAAGGCAGATCATTGGATCAGATGGTTAATATGCATGTGGAGAGAATGAAGGTTGAAGGCACAATTACAGCAGGATGCTTTTTGTACTGCAAAAATTTGTTGTATACTTTAGATAAAAATCTAAAAATGACAGTATTTATGTGATGTTAACTGCATTCCACTGTCAGTGCTTCATTTAACATAGACACTGATTCTGAAAATAGTATGTAACCTCTACATTACACAGGACCATTATAAGAGAAGTTTTCAGAGAAAGCCTGTCTCCCAATAGCATAAATGTCACTCTTATAACTGCCTTTCACTCTTTTTGTTTTCTCTACAGCTAATATAATGTACTCAGTGATCACCTCTGACTTTCAGAGCAATTTAAAGATATTTCTCACTTTATTTCATGCTGAATAGTCTTACAGCATATAAACTATGTAAAATACAAACTGCTTCTTAGATCTTAAAGGAAAGTCAGTTTAGACTTTTCAAGTTGCTTGCTTTAACCTTCGTGAATAACTGGATGACACAAAACACAGAGAGGGTGGAAATACATGAAGTTTGCCTGCTTTTGGGAAGGAATTCTGTCCCTGCTCTTTCTGTCTGTGCATAAGAGAAGCCTCAGGTTTTGAGCTCCAGTCCTGCGTCTCTCAGTGTCAGTGGTGGCACTGACAGGTTGTCCAGCTCCAGGTCTAACACAAGTGTGATGGACAAGGCTGCCCTGCTAACAAAGGGTTGATCAGTGCTAGACTCCTTGTACAAAAGAAGTGTTTTTCTTTCTTTCTTTCTTTCTTTCTTTCTTTCATTCTTTCTGCCTTTTATTTAATTTTTAATAGAACACAGAGTCTGAAGGCTCATCTAAGTAGGAAAGATTCATCAAAATCTCTAATTAAATACATGACAGCTGGTGAATTAGAGCATTCTGTCTTAGTGCTGCCATCCTATAATACTTCATAATCCTGAGAGTCCAAAGTATGAATTAATTATGCTTATAAGTATCCTGATACCCAACTAAAAGGGGAAAAATAATCAAAAGCAACCCTAAAAGGTCTCAGAGAATGTAGGCAGTACTGCTAATCATGAGTAACTAGGACCAAATTATTTCCAGATTACAAGACTTGGGAGATGCTTTGATAGAAAATATGCTTGAATTACAAGACTGTTTGGGTAAAGAAACTGCTTGGGTTTAAAACAATGTGTTAAAAAAGTGGTTTTTTGCAGTGTTGTGGTTTGACCCCAACCAGCAGCGGCTGTTCATCCACCCTGTCCCTGGTGGGATGGGGGAGAGAACCAGGAGAGTCACAGTGAGAAAACTCATGGGTTTGGTTAAACACAGTTTGATATTGTGGTGGTTTAGATCAAAACCAGCAGGAAAAACGAATCCAACTTGGAATGGGATTGCAAGTCAGAATAACAATTAAATAAAAGATCACATTAAATACACTGATACAGAAGGAAAATCTGTTTGATCCACAAAACCAGATGTGCAGCCCAGCCCAGGGGGGCATGAGCAGAGTGGAGCTCACCAAGTCCTGTGCTGAGCACCACATGGGCCCCCTGAGTTTAGAGTAAAAAGAAAGAAGAAACCTGCTGGTGAAATGATGGTTGCAGTCCTGGTGAGGCTCTGCTTCTCCTCTGGATCTGAACAGTGGTCCCAGTCCCAAAATCCCAAGCTTATCTCCGCTTGGGCTGAGATGGGAATGCCCAGTCCCTCCCCCAGGGTGGGGAGTTTTCCAGTGGCTGATTTACTCTGTGAGGTGAACAATGGCATATTTTTGGCATCCCTGATGGCCCATGAGCAGACATGACCCCTCAGGTGGGTGTGAAGGCACTCCCTGGAGGGGAGTTGTCACACCTGAGTCATAGGTGTGAAGACAGGAGAACTTCCTTATCTCCCAGATGTTCCTAAACACCCAGTTCGTACCCTGAGGGGTTGGTGTGCCCTGGGCAGCTGCTGCCAATGGTCCATGGTGAGCAGTTTGGCAGAAAAATGACACAGAGGGTTTAGAATCCACACCCAGACAATGACAAACTCATCATGGCTGCTACAACCAGGACAGATATGTAAAGCAAAAGCCCCACATGCAGGCAAAGCAAACCGAGGAATTCATTCCCCCCCTTCCCATGGGCAGGCAGGTGTTCAGGCCCCCCAGGACAGCCGGGCTCCACCATGTGGAACCCTCCCCTGGAAAGACCAAGCCGTGCCAGCCCTGCTCAGCAGTGCCAAACACTTCCCTGAGGACCATCAGCCCCGTTTTCAGCACGAATCCAAAGCACAGCCCCTCTCCAGCTACTGTGAAAAAAACCACTCTCTCCCAGCCCCAACGAGCACAAAAAGGCATGTGTTAAACATCAGTTCCCAACAGCCGGCACAGTCCTCAACCTGGCAAAGATAAATACGAGAGAAGTCCCCAAAGTCATTGGTTTACAGTAGTCCTGTGGTCTTCAAGATATGGAAGTGTAGAGATGAATCTGTACAGATGCCCAAAAGTTCTCTTTGTTTAGATTTGCTGGTGAAGAGGTGCTGGTTGGCTGTTGTTACTTTAGGGAGCAGGAGCAGAACTAAAGTAGGAATTTCCACTTCCATACAGTTTAGAACACTGCCGAACTGAAATGCTTCAGGTTTGGGGCATGTCATTTTTGAGCATCGGTAGCCAAAGATTCGATGTTCCACTGAAGCTCTTCAGAAATGTTTGCTCCATCCATAATCCAGATCTGAAAATGGTATTTCTAAGGAAAAACTTCTAAGCAGCCCTAGTGGTTTGTATTAACCTTGTTCTCTGATTGAACTTTTTTTTCCCTCATATCAAAACTTTAGGGTTTTTTCCCAAGGACTTTCTAACTAACAGTTTTCTCATCAAAATATATCCTACAAAACGTGAAGCATGTATCATTAGATTCCTATTTCTGCATGTTCTGAACAAAAGCAGAGCTGTGTGACAGGTCTTGGGTCTCTTCCTGCCTACTGATTCCTTGTTTCATTGGTTCTTCAGAGGCTGTGCCATTACACTGAAATCATGTGCACTTGGTTCTCTGAACCTCCTCAAGATCCACACACAGTGAGTTCTTTCTGTCTCAGGGCTCTTTTTCACTTTGCTCAGCAGGTATCAGGTGTCAGTGTCATGATTCTGATGTGAGGAGATGATGAATTTCAGACAAACTTGGCCTAAAATTCCCAAGAATTCACATATCCCTGAGTCAAGAGGACTCTCTGGAAGTGTGTTTCAGCTGCTTTGTGAAGTTGCTGTGTTTCCACCCATGAAATTACCATTTCTTTTCCACAGTTGTTCACTGACGTGGTTCCTGAACTGGCACCTGGTTTCTCTTGGCCATCCAGAAGCCTGACTAAAAGTACAGTTCCTGAAATTCAAGTGTCAGGTACTTTTCACCTTGTTAATAGATGTACTCTGTCCAAAGCAAGAGAGGAGAAAGATGCCAAATGTTGCTCAGGATTAAGAAGACTTTGAAGAAAGCAACAGATGTTGTGAATTCCACTTGTAAGAAGTGCAATGTTCCTGAGAAAGGCACCCACTCAGGGTGTGTTTGGACAGAGAGGGAACCACTGAGTATCTTTTAAGCACACTGATTTCTCCCTTGAAGGGTTGTGCTGTTTTCCCTAATCCATCTGCTGAGCTGCCATTTTCATGGAAGAATTGCTGGGAAAGGCTGCTGGTCTTGGATCAGCTGCTCAGGAATGGCTTTCACCAGCTGAGGCGTTTCCATCCTTCTGGGGGGCTGAGTAATCACTTGTCACAATCCTCAGAAATGCTTGGCAGGAGATCCTCCATCGCCTTCTCCTGTAATCATCAGTCAGAAAATTATTCCTATTTGTCATTTTTGTGAGCTTTGGAAACTCGTCTATTTTTTTCTCCATTTGAGAACAGTGGGGATGTTTGAGGGTTGTTGGAGTTGGGGCTTGGTGTGGGGTTTTGTGTGTGTGGGAAGATGGGGGCTTTCTTTTCCATAGCTTTTTTTAGTGTTTTATTTTGTTTTCTTTTTGTTTGTTTTGCTTTTGGAGTGGTGTTTGTTTGTCTTGTTTGTTTGGTTTTGTTTTTTTTTTTACCCTGTAGTGTGCTTTCTTAAAAAATGAATGTCGTAGAATCATAGAATTGCTCAGGTTGGAAGGAACTGTGGGAAGTTCCTAGTCCAAGTTTCTAGTCATTTTAGCTCAGCAGGCAGTCACTGTGGTCAGGTATGATTTATCTTCGTAAGCCCATGACAAGTGATTGTGGTTTTGGCTTTCCTGCCACCTTCCCTGCATGCTTGAGCAACGAGCCCATCCATCTTCCTGCCCTGCAGCCTGTCTTCCCCTCCAGCACACATCCTATTTTGCTGGAGATCAGTCATGACTTCCCTGCTCACCCAACTCCGTGTCCTGCTACATCTACTCCTTTTCCTCCCTGCCAGGATGGGCTCTTGTGCTCAGAGGAGTTTGTCCTAAAGGACCTGCCACCTGCTTTTGGAGCTCCTTCACAAGTACCTGAGATCCTCTCTACCAGCCCCAAGGTTCTTTGCCTAAATATGTGACCACGGGGCTTGTCATTTCCACTATTCTTACCTCCTTTTGACTCTCCTTATCTGCACTGTGGGTTACAAAGGGCATCCAACTGCAAATGCTGTCCTGACACATCGTGTGAGACACACCCAGCAGAGAACTGTTGTCTCTAAGAGGGTGGCCACGGGCTTCTTCTCTAAAGGCACCAACTCAGTCCAGCCAGACTCATGTCAATCTTGAGCTAAGACTAAACCACTTCAGCTGATTTTTATACCGAGCTGTCTGTCTGAACAGATTGTGTCACAACTGTTCTTTTCCAGTGAATACACCACAGTGGAATAAGGAAAGAAAAAGTACACATTGAAATTTATCTAAACTTCACGTGGGATGAAGGGGAAGGAAAATGAATGTGTGTGGATCAGAAGTTTTCCCAGGGAACTTCAACTTTGCTGTTAGGTTTAGTTCCCAGTACAGGTGCCAGCAGATGGCACTCAGCAATCTGGAATGTTGTTACCTCTGGGGCTCTCTGTGACCAACGCAGCTCCTGCCACATTCCAGGGCTTTTGGGGCTTCCTGTGGGTGGAAACATCCCTATGGAATGGGAGCAGCTGATGGGTGCTTGGGGTGCCTGACGTGTGGCATGACGTGCTTACTCAGGATTGGCAAGGTACCAAGCCCTGCTTTGAATATTCTGAAGTAGTTGCTGCAAAGGGAGCTGAAATGTGATTTGTATTATTAAAATAGTGTTTTGGTTTATTGTTGTTTGTAGGGTGTCTAATAGTGCTGTCCAGTGGCATAGATTGCATCATTTAATCAGTTTTCAATTTTGATTATAGCTACCAGCAGGAGACTCAAAGTTGCCAACTGTAATTAAAACGTTAAAAAAAATAAAAAAGAAAAAAAATCAAGCAAGGAACAGAAGAAAAAAACAGTTCAGAGATAATTAAAGCTGAGAAACGTTTATTTTCCTGTGAACTTTTGTACTGCTGTGCTGGGGAAAGCTGAATATTATCTGCCTTCAAACATCCACTTCCTTGGGTTGTTTGGATCTGGGGTTAGATCATCATTTCCATCTTAGTGCAGAATTTTGTCAATGAATAATGCAGATAACACTTGAATAATTTGTATTAACGCTTATGGGATTTGTCAGTGCTGCAAAATAACACGGGAGTGCTTTATTTCTATTCTGGCCCTCGTGAAAGGACCCCAGGGGCTTTGCAAGCAAAGATAAAAGTTTGCAGAGGCCTCTTTACAGCTACCACCGGACTTTTCTCCCACACTGGGAGCAAAAAGATAATGCCACTGTCTTGTGTAACAAGTGGGTTTATCTCTCTGGCTTTTGGTACCTTGTATTTGGTTTTTATCACCTTGAGAAAGTGATCTGCAATGAAAAGATAAGGGTCTGTCTGACCCTGGAGCTCAAGTAAAGGTTGCATATTATAAATGCACAAAACTGCACTGGAAGGCTGTGTCAGAGGCTTGGTCTTTCAGTGATTAGAAACCTCTTAATAGGAATCCTCAACTGATTCTTGGAGCTCTTTATGTGGTTTTGCACAATGTTATTTAGCTCAAGTAGCATTTCCTCTTCTCTGGTCTGCACTTTCCTTCAGTATTTTCCAGGTTTATCTTCTCAGTAGACAGAGTCCCTCTGTTTCTGTTCACTAAAGAAGCTAAACTCTTTGTGATCTCACAAGGAAGACCTTCTCATGATTAGAGATGATGATGATGATATCCCTCCTCCCCCCTCCCCCCCCCCCCCCCCCCCCCCCCTTTTTTTTTTTAATTTTCACTTAGAAATAGCCCAGATTCCTGAATAACAACATGTATTTGCAATCCTTTTATGTGGACCCAGTTGCTTCAGTCCTATATGATAAAAATAGGTCTATTTGGTAACTTCTCTTGTATACTTCTACATCTGCCTTTTCCCAGAGTCAGTCCAGAAGTAGCTTTGCCATAAATATCATTTTTCTTGAGGTACACATCTGAAACAGGTCAGGTGAATTGTTCTTTTCAATGTTCCTCTTCTTTTTCGAGTTTGGAGGGAGGGTAAACACCGTGGAAGGCTGAAGTCAGCAGGAGTGAATCCCCTCTGTTGTGCTCTGTGCTGGGCAGGGCACAACACATCATTTTTGGAGCAAATATTAAACTTTATTGGGTTTAAAGATGAAAAAAGTCTTTGAAGTTATTCACATGCCCAAATGAACTAACGAACTACTCTCAGTCAGAAAGGACGTGCACATTTGAGACTTTGCACCGCTGATAAACTGCTTTATTTATACCAAGTGCAGATGAAGCAGGACTGGAGGGCCTGGGCAGGCTAAAGCTGAGGATCTGAACCATTTTTAGAGCCTGTACTACAGTGAAATGAATAGATTTATATATTTTTAATGTAGACGTTTTGCCTGAAATATTCCGAACCATCAGCTTGGCAGGATCTTCATAGACTTTTGTTAGCTAATCAAAGACAGATTGCAGTCAGGAGCCATATCTAAATTTATTAAGAAAATTAATAGACCATTTAAATTTTACTAGAATTAGGCTAAGATACAATAAGCTTTTGCACCAGCAGCCACTCATTAGCTGTACCATTGACCTGGTGGCTGTGTGTGTAATGGCAAATTGACATCCAGATTTGGGGACAGTCGTGCTTCTAATCTGAGTCTGAACGATTGGGGGGGGGGGAAAGACTAATATTACACATGTGTCAGATTTTATTTTTCACATTCATTTCCTTGGGTACATTCTGGGCTGCAAAGTCCATGTTTCAAGGGCTATGTTGGCCTAATCCAGGAGTTTTGCTTCCTTCTCTGCTCTGTAATCTCTGGCTGTGAAGGGAATTTCATGTATTTATTTATATGGGGGTTTTGGGAAGTGATCAGCTTGGTGAGGGTTGAGGCACTAATTGTGTTTTTCCCTAAGTGTACCACTATTTCTGGGTTAGATTACCATGAAAATGGGTCCTTGCAAAGTTTCAGCTCATTGGGCTTTAGCACATTTAAGCCTTCCCAATAATCCGTCTCTGCCTTAGGCTGATATTTTTAAATCTAATGAAAATTACCCCCTTTTTCTTTATTAGGTGACTTTTTCAAGCCTCCACAGAGCTTATGGCTGGGTAGGAGACTCCTTGAGGTTAGTTTTCACTTTCCAAGGAGCTACCTTAGCAAGCTTTCCTAGGAATAAGTGTGTGCAGTAGGGATTAGTTCCCCCCAGAGTAGTGCTCAGCACTTCAAAAAAGATTATATAATTGAAGCTCAATTATTTTTTAAACTAGTTTTTCTGTCTTGGAGTTGCAGCCATGAACAACAGTGCGTTCTGTATACCAAACCTCTGAACACTGACATACAAGATGACCTGGATTTGAAAAGGTGAACATTTGTGCCATTCACAAACGCATGAATTTGTAAACTGTACTTTATAAATGATTTTAGGAATGGAATTGATGATTTGTCCTGTGGTCTAAAGGCAGGAATAAGGATTAATAACGTTCTCAGGACAGTTTGTGTTTTTAGCTGCAAGTGGCCAAATGAACATGCATTTGAAGAAAATATTCCTCTGCCATTTTAGATGATTTTGCATCTATTGGATATTGCAAATACGTTGCACGCTTCTGAGGAGCTTTCTGTTCCTGTTGTCCAAATACATTTCATTTCCAGCACATCAGCATCAGCTTCAACCCCATTTGCATCTTAACTATCTCTTGATGCAGGCAGCAAGTGAAAATATTTGGATTAGGGAAAATGAGCCATTACTTTCAGCATGAGTCCTCTGCTGCCTTCCAGCCACGGGTCCTCATGCTGCTGGTTCTCCTCAGCCGCTGTCTGACTCTCTGGTGACTTGGGCGTAGGGCAGAACTTCAGTAAGGTGCACGGGTTTGGGATGGGTCTTGCACCAGGCAGCGATGGTGGCAACTGTAGGTAACTCCTGCCACTGTTGTCCACGTGAAGGGGAGAGTGTCCTCAGCTGAGGTTACTGCAGGGGGTGGTTTGGGGCAGCAGGCTTTGCTCCCAGCCTGCCTGTGGATCTCCTGGGATCATCCCCTCGACTGCACGAGTGCCCGGTTCTCAATGTCGCTGAAAGCGCAAGCTGTGAAGCTGAACTATTTGGGGTTTGGGCCATCTGGCTTTGATATCCCTTCATTTCTTTGTGGAATCCAGACGACTTTGGTCCCCTGGTAGAAGCTGGACACCACCAGGAAGAGATATGGTTGACAGAATTGCCAGCAGTTCAGCACAGACATCTCAAAGCAGGCCGGTGTTTATCTGCCAGCTCTGATACAACACTTCGAGCTGTGGCAGAGTGGCAAAGCAAAACTTGGGTGAGTGAACATCACTTTTCTCCCTGGTCCACAGCTTTGAAGGTTCCTTATCTTCCTCTCTTGCTGCTCTGCAAACACAGTTCTTATCCTCAATTCCCTTCCCACTCTGGTGGCAATTCACATGTTTGCATTCAGGGCTGCCAGCTCCGTGCCCGACTCCCTGGGCAGCAGAGCCAGCTCCATCCCACAGGCAGCAGCTTTGCTGATAGTTCAGTCCCAGCAGGCTGAGCAAACCTGCAGTCCTGCCATCCTTTGATGCCAGAAAGGACTTCAATCCCTCCAGTCTCAGTAGGAAAAAGCAGAGGGTGTGTGTACAGAATCGTTTTCCTTGTATTTCCAAACGATTAGAGACATTTCCACAGGAGTTGGTGGCTGCTTTACAACTGCTGGGAGAGGTTATAAAAGCAAGGAGTGAATGTTGTTTGGTTTTATGTAAGTTTTAGCCTACTTTATATACCTCATTTTCTTTCCTATGATGCTGAGGCCAATAAACAGTGATCCCAGACACTGACCAACCTTTATGGCTGGTACAGAGCAACAAATCTTTGAAAGCTTCAGCATTTCATCCTGAGCAGGAGCAATCATTTTTCTCATGTTTTCCCTTTCTGTTGAAGACTGAGGTAACTTTTCTTCTGTTGCAGACAGAGCTGACAGCTCAGGAATTTATAATTCCAGTGATTATTCCAAAACTTGTGAGTTCTGCTACTTGTGGAGAGACAAAAGCTGGGCTAGCAGTGGATGCATGATAGCAATATGTGCCCTTCCTGTTTGATTCCCCTTGGGCTTTGCTCAGGTCTGTCACGGGGGAACTGGGTGAGGCAGAGATCTCTAATCTCCCTGAGCAATCACACCCGTGCTGGAAGGATGTTAATGATGTTTTACCACCTAAAAGGGTGATGAGAGGAGAGCATTTGAACACCTGAGCATGTATAATTTAAATGTAATAAAACCACAATGTGAGTTCTAAGTAGAAAAATTAGCATCGCTAATTATTGCTTGCTGATTATTGCTGTAAGCTGTTCCTACTTCTCTCTCTCTCTTTTTTTTTTTTTTTTTTTCTTTTTTAAATACAAGCTGCTGCTGGGTTCAGGTGTCAGGATAAATACCTGCCACCACATGCACTTGACTTTCTGACTGTCACCAACTTCAGATGTTTCTCTGCCTCTCCCTTACCTGTTGCAGAGTTTGACTGGGAGTGGCTGAGAGGGGAAGGTCGGGCAGCAGGTGGACATCCCGGAGCTCTCATCAGAAAGGGAACCACCCTGCTTTTGTTTATTAGTCTGTCATCAAAAATGCAATATGAAATGGGGCAAACCATCATAATTAGTGCAGACAGGGGGACTGAGGAGAGCACTTCCACATCAGGTGCTGCTCGTGCAGCCGTGGCTCTGCTGTTGAAGGCAGCAGTTCTTTCTGCCAGAAGTCCAAAGGCCTCCTCTGCTGCTGCAGAAGGGCCTCAAGGTTACCCAGTGCATGTGTGACAGAAATGCAGCAGAGCATTTTAATTAGATTCCTCCACCAGAACTCCTGACCTTCTGTGTAGCACATTAATGTGTTTTACTAATTATAAATGCAATTAAAAAGTACTGAAATAAAATTAGGCTGATCTATCTAATTTACATTAAGCACTTTCAAATTATGCAGATTTTCAAAGTCTTTTTCTTTCTTTCTCTACTTTTTCTGTTGTCTTTTTATTTTTTTTTTCCCTTTCCAATTTGTGTTTCAGGAAAAAATTGTCTGCATTAAAACAGCTGGAAAACAACCTTGTAGCAGAACAAATTTCTTTTCTGTGATTATTCACAGTGTGTGAGTTAATTTTCTAGGCAGTAATATGCTTAGCTGTCGTTAGGGCAGTGACTCAGACAAAAGAACCCATATGTGCATTGGCTGCAGTGGTGGGTCATGCACTGGGTGGGTACTTGTCCCTTTTTTCCCTTGGGAATTGGGTTCAGGGGCCAACAGGGAAAATAATACTGATATAATGCTCAGAAACCACAGAGATTTAGAAGCAATAAAGAAACAGCAAAAGCAGAGCAGGAATAATACAGGCAGAACCTGTGGTATGTCCAGTCATTCAACCAGGCTGACTTATCACTGCTCTCTACGTGTTTTGGTAGCACTTTCATACTATCTTGGAGTTTCAGACATAAAAGCAGAAAAATCACAACATTTCATTATTATTTTTGTCAAGCATCTGAATGGCAGTAGACACTGGAACAAACATAACACAATCCTTACCCTGGAGAGCTTCTGATCTAATTTTAGATGGGCTGCAGAAACAGAGGCAGTGCTAAGTGCTGAACACAGATAGAAAGAGCCAAGCTTAAAGGAGGGAAACTTGTAGAGCTACTCAGGCATTTTATTTCAAGTTGTTTATCCTAAAACCCTTTCTATAATGAAAGATTAATTTCTTTTACATGTGTGTTTTCATGAAAAATCTCTAGTTTTTCACTAAAAAATAAAAAAGGAAGGAACACTACCTCACGTTTTTTCTCCTGTTCTACTCTTTTCCTAAAGTATTAATGGAAAAGAGTGGTGGAGAGGAGAGAAATTAAAACAGAAATGTGCAGATGAGAGAAAGAAAGAAATATGAAGTTATTAGAATAAATGAACAAGTTCAGTGTTCACCTAATGCCAAATGTCATGCATTAAGTCCATACTATTTTTCTGCTGTTTTTTTCAGGAGAGGGGGTGGTGACTATTGAGTCTGAGTTTCACACACCTGGTATGAAACAACAAAAGTGAGAAGAAAGCTTTGCTCACTATTGGTGCTTATTTTTTAAACATGTATAAGGTAGTTCCACTGTGATGGTGCTTTCTTAATGATTATCAGTTAGATCTACAAGGGATTGAAGGGATAGGAAGGCATGTTAATTGCTGATAAAATTAGAAATGGTAAGAATTTATCCCCACTACCCCAAAGATCTTCTTGCTGGACAGCTTTGGAAGGTTTCTCACACTTGTCTGGAAGCAGCAAGCAGTGATCACTTGTGACCTTTCCCTTGAACAAGGTGCCACCTTCCTATGCCCATCCATGAGAGGACCATGGGTGCTTTCCAAGTGGAAGTTTGTCCCTAAAATTGTGAGCTTCTCCCCTTGGTACAGCAACAAGTGTAGCTCACATCTTCATATGTCATAGCCCTTTTGAAGTCAAGTAAGTAGTTTCCCCTGGGAGAGATGCACTGTTGCACTTGAGGTGTTTTACTTCATGTCCATGTTATAAATTGAGGTTCTCTGCACTGGGAAGGGAAGGAAGGAAATCTAAATCATCCTCTGGAAGATGTGTCCTGTACACTTGAGATAATGATCCTGTGGGAACTGGAGCACAGAAGGGGTCTTTGGGGAAAGCAGCAGCTCCTTCTCTGGAGCAGTTCCACCTCTGGAGCACGACCACCATGAGACCAAGATGGGATGTCCTTGCTCTGGCTTCTGTGATAATCACTTAGCAGGACTCAGAATATGTTGCTGTGTACAACAGCAGGGACTCTCCTGAAAGACAGTGCCAGCAGATCCCAAATCCTACTTGGGTCAGAGCAACCTTGAGGCTGGGAGTGCCTGTTCCAGCCCAAGGATTGGAAAGCAGCCCTTTCTCTCAGGAGCTTTGCACTCTCAGGTAATCAGATCATCCCATGGGCAGGACAACATTCAGGTCATCCTCTCACCATGGCTCCTGTAGGCATTATAAATCTGGTGGTCACCTACAGAAATATCCACCTTTCTCTTTGAAACATTGACACAGAGCAGCATTTGGGTGTCTTTCTGGTGCAGGTTAGTATATGGAAGGAATTGCTGTTTTTTTTTTTTTTTTTTTGCAAATGCTTGCTGAATCTTTAGGAAGCAGTGTTCGTGAAAGGACCTGGAATATTGGGAAGGGTTTGCTTTGAGCTTTCTCCTTCCTCAATCCTCCCAACTATGTGTATTTAATAAAATGTTTATGTAGTGACACTTTGCAGTTTGAACACTTTGGAAATTTCTATATTCCCATAAAAAGTACATATTGTTGTACCATCAATATTTAAATGAAGGCTTTTCTCGTGTTTTAAGCACACTTGGGACTGCTGTCTGATGTGATTTTGGTACAAGCCATCCAGCAATGAATTATCAATAGGGATTGCATGGCTCCCAATTCATAAGTTTATTTCAGCATTTAGTTGTGCACAGTACAGAGCTTGGTTATTTTTATTGTGACATTTGATAAGGGTGAGATTTCATTGTTCCACCAAGAGTGAATATAGGCACAGCCTTGGCAGGAGACCCCAGCTGCCTCCACGGCCAAGCTGTGGTGGTTCTGATTAGGCAATGAAATCCTGCCAAAGCACTCTGGTTTGGTGGGTTTTGTTGGCATGAGATGGGTGTAGGCCCTGGGTTCAGATCCCTTGCTGAACAGAAATCTCTCTAACTGTGAAATTCTTCATGGGGAAATAGATTAATCACACTTCAGTATTAGGGGAAACAAAGTTTAGAACGTTTATTTGTGCCTGTGAGTGAAAAAGGTATGGTAAGAACAGAATATATAAAAATGTCCTTGTAGTAACAAGTTATAATTACATTTATAACCATTCTTGTTCTTCATAGGCATTTTTGTTAACCTTTGTCCTATGGCATTGTCCAAAATATGGTTTAGTTATAATTTTTTTAACCCCTGAGGATGCTTGCTAAAGGGTGTTTGTAACAATTTGTAAAACTTTGAAAGCCTTCTTTTCTTCCAGAAATAGGGGTCAGTATGCAAGTAAGTTGGCCAGGAGTTCTGTGCTTAACTGCACGAACAGAGAGCTGAGAGGGGGAAAAAAGATAAGACTTAAATAATCCACGGAAACTCAAAAGCAAGTTAACTTTTGTTTGTTTGTTTGCGGTTTTGTTTGTGTTTTGTTTTGGTTTTTACTTTGTGGGGGTTTTTTTGGTTTGGTTTTGGTTTTTTGTTTGTTTTTTTTTGTTTTTCTTTTTGCCTTTTGTTTGTTCGGTTGTTTTTTTGTTTGTTTGGTTGTTTTTTTGTTTGGTTTTTTTTGTGAAATGTCATGTGCAAAAACTTTCAAGGCACCCAAACAAATCAGTAAGTTGGACTTTGCAGCTCTGCAGTGAGATATGACAGCCAAAGTGCTCCTGGTAATAACTCACACACCGCCTTGATAATAGAGTCTTTCACTGAGAGAACAAGTGTGATGGCCAAGACAGTGGGGTTATCCTTCTGGGTGTCTCAAAAAAGAGATATACGATCATCAGCTCCTGCTTGGGGGAAGGCTGAGGGGAGTTTGACAGGCTGAGCATGACAGCTCTGCAGGAACAGCTGCTCCGGGGCCTGACTTGCCCTGGGTGAGATTTGGAGCCCCTGAGATGTGCCATCAGCAGGGATAGACTGACACAACTCCACTCCTTTCAGTGAGGTCACACCAATTTCCACGAACAGAAGATATGGCCCATAATTTCTTCATGCCAGCTCTAGCAATGAATCCAAGGCTGTGATTAAGAATGTAAGAACGCTCATTACAGTTAATGCCTTGTGCTTAAAGCCCTGAGCTTCGAGTTAAGGAGCGATTTAAGTGTCCGGTGGCATCAGCATCACAATGCAGAGCTGCCCGGTGCCCACCGAGGTGTTCCTGCAGCAAGTGCTGGGCAAGGCATCTTCATCTGGGCTCTGCACTGCCCAGCTGCTGTTCACAGTGTCCCCTTCTGCTGCAACATGTTTCACTTGTGCGAGAATAAGGAGAGAAGTATTGAACAGTTTCCTTAATGATGACCTTTCCAATTGGATACGATCCGCCTTAATCCAAAACAGAAGCCAGAAATTCTCTTCCAACCCCTGCCTTGGGAAGTCAGAAAGACCTTTCAGAAACGATATCATCTCAGAGCTCACATGGGCACAATGTTTATCTTTATTTTTTGATACTTATTTGAGTTTGGGCACTAAGTATACAGCAGCACAGAGTGCAGTGGGGCCCTGGAGACATTTTTTTCTCCCTCTCTATGCCTGGCAGTCACAGCCAAGGCACAGCCCAGAGGGGTTCAGAGGGGTGGAAAGACTTTGCTAGACATTTGTGAGCACAGCATAGGTGACTTGGCTGACCTGTAATCAAAGCAAATGACTGAGAACCTCATCTTTCCAAAAGTGTAGTTTGACAAATAGTTTATATTGGACACTATTTTCACATGATCTTTCATCAGTTATACCTTGCTGCATTGCTTACCTTCACAAGCCCCAGCTCAGGATAAAATCGGGTGTTTGTCTTTAGGTGAGCATTAAAAAAGAGCCTCCAGCTCTTCCTTGCTCACTAATTTGAGCTGCATTCAGCCTCTCATTCCTGTGACAGCCTCACTTTGCCAGACACAGACACTTAGCAGGTGTTTCCATCATGACATTAATAATAAGAATTGACATGTTCTAAATGAGGAATCCCTTGTTGTGCCTGGGAGCGCTGATGGATATTTGGGCAAATTGACAGCTTCTGAAAAATGCTTTTGCCATGACCAGCACTTCTCTGACAGATTTTTAATGGTTCTCATAGAACTCTCACTAACTTGAACACTTTTGCAGATCAAGTGGAAAGTGGTGAAATGTGCTGCTTTAACACTTCTTTCAAAGTTAGCGAAGAAACACGGAACAACTCTGAATTTTGCTTCTAAATCACAATCCCTTTTTCCTCCCCCTGTGACAATATTTTTTTTCTCTGTCAGTACTCAAAGATTGGAATGGATTAGCTGAGGGGCCAGGCATTTGTTATGATACACCAGGACCCAGCTATATAACCCCCATTAACCTTAATGGGAGCCACAAAGCTTGTTCTCCTCATTTAGATGGAAATATCCCCCTGCTCATCGGGGATCAATTGCACTCTGGGTTACCTGCTTTCAGGGTCTCACTCAATATGGGACTCAGTGGCATGACCTTGTAAGCCTTGGACTGCAAGCAAGAGAGCACAGATAAATTTGGGCTGTGAGGAGAAGGATCAAATAAAACTCCAGGGTAAAAAAAGGGAGAGGAGATGTTGCAAAGGTCGGTGTGTAACTCATGTTAGAAGTTCATATGAAATGCAATTGCAATTAAATCACAAGTCTCCTGTGCAGTTCAATGTGATACTGCAGAAAATCAATACCAAGATAACAGCGTATCGTGTGCAGGTACTTCAGAGAATAATTAAATTGAAAATAATTTTACAGGAAGAATGAGGTTTTTCTTTTTTAACTTTTCCATAAAGAATGGAACAAGATAGTGATCTTTATACACTCTTAGTTTTGGCTTCTCCCCCCATAGTTAGTCACTGCATACAAAAACCTGAGCTACTGAGGATGGTGTTATCAGAAGAGCCTAAATGGAAGAGATGCTCATCTCTTCTTGAAAGTCAATTAAGCTTATGTGCCTAAATCCAGTGTTGATGTTTGAATCCCAGTCGATAGCTTTATTGAAAAAGATCTCCTGTTGCCTTTTAAGTGATAGGAGGATTATGATTAAGTATAGCAAAGACCCAATTCTATGCTGACATCTCTTATCTCTCACTGATGAAAATAACATGCATCTTCCGCCCCAGAAGGGTTCCATAATTAGAAAAGGGGACCAGAGAGGACCTGGCAAAGCTGTGGAAGGAATGAGTTTCTTGTGGAAAATTGTTCAGGGTTTTAGTTATGATTTGAGGCTGCCCAGTGCAGATAACAAAAGACAGGGAAGTCAGACTTAGGAGTGACTTCCAGTATTGCAATCTGCTTCATTAATAATAAAATAAGACCTCTTGTTCTCAGGTAAAATACAGCAATCCTAAAGCTAACACAGCACAAGCAGAACTGGTTTCCAAACGTCTCTCGCAGCCAGAAAATTACAATAGAGCTACAGACAGAATTTAGGAAAACAGTTTCAGTAGTTTGTTTTTCATGCCTGGGAATAATTAGGTTTTTTCAGATCAACATGCAGTTCTAAGCACGCAGCAGGACCACTCAGGAGACAATTTTGTCTACTGCTTCTGCAAATAATTCCCACTATAGCCAGTATGAAAGCATAATATACAGACTACCTAGATAAGAATGAAGTTGTCCTGATCTCTGAATTAAAGCTAACAGTGGTATTCAAGTGAGAAATGGAACCCTGTGATATTGGCCAAATTGTCTCTTTCCAGCTCAATACAGGCTCATGCTAAATAGGCACCAAAACCCTCCCAGAAGAGAAGAAATCCCAAAGAGGATACTTATTAAGTTTCTGTGGTGTGGCTTTATTTTAGGGAGGCAGTTTGGGGGTATTTTTTAGGTTTCCTAGATGACAAGCATTCTGATCCATTACTCTGTCAGGGTACATTTTCCAATTATATAAGTACCTAATAGGTGAGAAAGTAAATTGTTGGTTTGGTCAGACCTCCACAACCACTGATTTCTTAAATCCTGAGACCAAGAATTCAGGCAAAGGTGACTCTGACAGAAGATCAGCCTGGGGGTGCCCCCAGGGAATCTGCTGTACCGAGAAGCAGCATGTGCCTCCTACCCAGGTGTGGAATATTGGACAGCTGTCGCAGCGAGGGAGACTTGTTCTCTCAATATGAGTGATCA
Source organism: Formicarius rufipectus (assembly GCA_013399695.1). Taxonomy (NCBI): domain Eukaryota; kingdom Metazoa; phylum Chordata; class Aves; order Passeriformes; family Formicariidae; genus Formicarius; species Formicarius rufipectus. The sequence goes on from VXAU01002171.1 coordinate 741,299, forward strand.
GCAAGTATCCGTTTATTGATCCACATGTTACATTCTTATATTGCATATAATAAGCTAATACATATTCTGCAACCTAAACATATTATTGAATGCTTTCTTAAGAGAAAATCCCACCTTCTAATCCTCATTCTGTTTGCCCTCAAGTGCATATTTCTCATGCCTTTCTAATCACAACGTTCTGTTATCAGGTACAGCTGCAGCAACTCAAGCTAGTTGAGTCTGATGATTCCCAAGCTCCCTCTCAGCCACCTGCAGCATGTCTGTGTAACCCTTTATTAGCCAACTAAGCCCTCACAGACAGCCACCACAAGCCTCCACACAGACATCTCCAATTCTGCATTCTGACAAGAAGGCTTAAGTGAACTTATGTCCTGTAGGTTTCAGTGGCATCACCATCTTTATTGGGAGGTTATCTCCTTTTCTCAGCAGTTTCAGCATGGTGGGAGGACGCACAGACCATTTGCATTTATCCCTTCTCTCACTGCAAGCACAGATCAGAGCAAACCACCTGAAAGATCTCGACACCAGTTCCTGAAGCTGCTGTGCCAGGATGGCTCCTCCTGAATCAATTCCTCCATACACTTATGTAAACAGGTCTCTTCGTTTGGCCTCTCTGCAAACAAACAGCTTATTGATGCCAGGCAGAGGGTGACCTCCCTGGCACTCTGTGGCCCGGGGTTACACATCCCACTGACAGCAGATCCTCCCTCCAGACTCCAGAGGAAGTCCCAGTGCAGGGGTCAGGAACCAGTGTCTGCTGCAGGAACTCAGGGTTCAGACAGCAAGGCAAATATCATCCCTGTGAGCAGATTTAAAAGAGCACAGCAGCAGTGCTGTGAAGTTGGGTCACTGATGCAGTTACTGCTGCAGGGGCCCAATTATCACAGATGAGTTACCAGGATTTGTGTTTTTTTCATCTTAAAGTAAAGCTAAACCTGCTCTGGGAGCTCTGAAGGAAGGCTGGTTGGTCTATTTTAAAACTGCAGTAGAAGTACCACTTGCTGGTGTGTAATCACATCTGAATGCCTAAATTTCCACTTCAGCAGTCGTATCTTGGGATCTTATTTGGAACAGGGATTTTAGGGCTAATAAATCCTCCTGTGGATGGTCATTGGGATTTTATTTTACTGAGAAATGGAATACAGCAAGATGTGAAGAAAGACATGTTCAGATACTCTTAGTTCCCCTTCAGAATGTTTTCCATTGCTCTGTTTGTTGTGGCTGGTTTGTGCTTTTCTTCCAGTTATTTATAACTGCTAAAGACTGATGTGTTTACTTTGTTTAACCATGGCCGTGATGGGTCGAGGACACATTAAATCATCCTCAGGCTCTTATTTGCAGCCAATTCTGAAATAACCTGAGTAGCAACATAAAATTACTTCATACTGCAGAGATTTTGTATTGGTTTAAGCCTCTGAAGTCTCCAGTGTTTTACAAGAAGACACTTTAATGGTGAAAGAGTGACAGCAAAGATGAGAGTCCATGTGGAACTGCCTATCAGACAACTCAAGGTTTGTTTAAGGTGCCAAGATATGAAAAAGGGAGATTGCTTTCTTCTGAGGCTTTTCTTGATGAGTTTACAGATCTGGCTGTTGTTTATTTATATTTAAAGTGTCTTCATATCTCAGAAATAGTGATGGAGAATAGTGTCACTCTTATTCTGATGAGATTAAAGCGGAGAAATGTTCTCTCCTGGCAATTTCTACAGCCTCTCTGTGTGCACATTTATGCTTCTCTGAAAGCACCACGTGCAGTTTCTACTGTTACTTTAATGGTTTGATTCATTTTGTTTTGGGATTACCTGCAAGCAAAGTTCACTGTTTATAATTGCCTGGTGTCATTAAAATCAGGAGTGACTGAAAAATCAAGCCCATCCTATGGTGCACACCAAATTAATAGATCTCCTTTACGCTGCCAGTGCACCTCAGCCCAATATTTGCAACGTCTCCTTCTATTAATATATGAATAAGATTGTATCACTGGTTTATTGTGTGTAATTAACAATGACTCAACAACCTGAGTCCGAGAATTATCTCTCTATTTGTTTGCATTAGAGAATGAATGGCAGCCCGAGGTACTGTGGGATGGGTTGGTGCTCAACACCAACCTGCAATTCTCACTTCACTTCTTTCTCAGCTCTCTGAGAACCAGGAGGAGCTTTGTCCCAAGGGTTAAAAAGTCTGAGCTCAATTATGTCGTGTTTGAGAATGAATTGCAGAGTTCAGGGCCATTTAATGGAATCCACTTGGCCATCAGGTGATACTGCAATGTTTGAGTCAAACAATTTGTGGGCCAGGAATCCTCCCCTGAGCAATGACACAGTGCAGGAGTTGGAGAGTCATTCATACGAAAGTCGGGAAAGAGGGAAAGGGGTTCTCTTGAAAATCCTTTTGTTTGCATATAAATAATTCATTGAAATTACCTTCCAGTGGTTTCAGTCTGTTTCAAGGGAAGTAATTAAAACCATGCAGATCTCACTTATTAATGCTAGTGGGAATAGGAGATGTTGTAGCTGGAACTATTACAAGTTACCCAGAAGAAAATCAGGGCCGTGGACTGATGGTACACTGAAAACAAACTTATTTTGGAAAGGGTTCTGCAGGCAGCAGGGATTATATACACCTCTTTCCCTGTAAAGGGAGATAATAGTTTATATTTCTGCTGATTTACTGCAAACTTTTGCTACCCAGCAGTTGGAGGAAACACAAATAAATATTCAAGTTCTTACTGAGCATAATTTCTTGGTTCCCCTTCTTGGACATGGACATATCTAATACCCAACAAAGACACAGAGCTGAACCTAAAATTTGTCAGTAAAACTGAATTTTATAGTGCCCTGGCCCAGAAGTTTTGGATCTGTAAATTGCCTTGACATGCCTGTTAAGCTTTGCCTTTGGTTTTGATTCAGGAAAACACATGGTCTTTATTTCTTCATAAGTTGGAATTTCAGTTCAACCTCTTTTAGGAAAATTATTCATAAACAAAATACAGCTTTAAGTAAGGAAAGAAGGTGAATCTTACAGCTGTTTTGCCAAAGGATGCAGGGCATTTTACACGTAGTCTGCAAGCTATTTGCATAATATTTTGAAATGCAGTTTGGTGAGATAAGGCACCCAGGATGTTTGTTGTGAATAAAACAGCCCAGGAATGTGAAACACGGAGTGCTGTCTGTGCAGAAATGGCCAGTGCAAAAGGCCATTTGAAACCTGTAAGAAAACCTTCTAATACCTTGTTAGAAACTGATTCCTTTTAATGCTGTTCATAATAACACAGTTTAGGCAAATACTTCAGGAATACATAAAGAAAATATTAAAGGAAGCAGAACTGTCTGGGCAGGGCTCAAATTTGGATGATCTGCTGTTGTTAAGTGGTTTCTCCTCGTACTTGACCATTCAATCCCTAATTCTGAGACCCTTTACAGAACCATCCCATCCTTCTCTGTCTTCTTAGGAGGATTGGTGTCTGTCTCAATTGCTGTTTCTGCAGTAGCTCCAAGTAAATGCATCTCAATCTGTCCGAATTCTGAATATTTCTATGTCCTACTCCCCAGGACAAACCCATTCTGGTACTAATAACAATGTTTGTTTGTACCTCTTATTTGTAAAGGTGAACAAAAGCAGTGGCTGCGTGTGGGAGGTGGAGAAGCAACCTCCGTTTATTGGCTGCTGTTTATAAACTCTCAGTAATATTTTGGGTTTCAGGAGCCCCAGGACGAGCTGAGGGTGAGGGGTGGGATTCTCCAGAGCCTGCCTTCTCCACAGATATCCAAATAGGAAGTAATTTGCTTTCAAATAGCCATAATTCCCAACCTGTGCTTCGTGTCCTTCAGGGAGAGGACAACTCCAGAGGTAAGGAAAGAAGAGCTTAGCTTTTAGAGAATCTCTGGGGTCAGGAGGATAGGAGGAGGCACACACTTGTATTAGAAATAACGAGAATGAGAAGAGGCAGTGTGAATCCAACAACAACGTTCAGCAATTTGGCAAATGCAACACTGTGAAGGTTTACAATTGCAGCAGACATAATTTAATTTGAATTCTTTATATCCAGAGTGAGTTAGAGCATAAAGTGTTCATCGAGTTTTGTGTCGCAGTCCTCCAGGAAAATACATATATGCCAAACATTTCCATAAAAATGGACGGATTTTTGGTCTGGTGAAACAGTCCTTTTTAGCCATGGTAGCATTCCAGTTGAATTGCCCTGCAGTCCCTGGGCTTGCAGGAGAGCCCTGCAGCAGGGCCTGGGCTGCACTGGCCCCTTCTCACACCTTGTTTCTGGAATCCCAGAGGAAAAAACACAGCTGTTTGTTACAAGTTCATTCCAAACAGCAAAATTCTGACTGGCAAGAAGTACCAGAGCCTGTGTTGTGTAATTTGGGTGCTGTGATTTATTGTGCCTTCTGCACTTCCCAGTGCTTTTCTCACTGTATTCCTTTTTTTTTTTTCTTTCCTGTTAAGTAAATTTGATAAAATATACCACTGTGTGACAATAAGAGAACTAAACCAGAAAATAATTCATAGTGTGGTATTGATAAATGCTCGCTGCAGTAATAGCAATATGTCATCAATCACCTGTGTTCCTATTTGATGGCATCATATAACCTAATTCAGAACAAACGTCCTTTGCTTTAACCTTGGCTGCATTTGCAACTTACTCTAGAGGAAAGTAATAATCCTTCATTAACTGGTAGGTGTGAAACATTCTCTATCAAGAGGGTAGAGGAGGAGGCAAATGAAAATTGGTTTCAGAATGTGTCCTGAGTCAAAATCAGTCTTTGCAGACTCATAAACTGCATAAATTATTATTATTATTGTATGTTTTGAAGGGTAGGTAAGTGAATGAATCGTTGTGTTTTGCTCTGTCTCTCTTTGCTGCTTATCCTCATCCGTATTCAAATGTACATATAAAAGATTCAAGGACACATCAATTCTTTGATCCTGCTACGGCTTTAATTCTTAAGAGCCCATATAAGACTGTGCTTTACATTATGCATTAAGGTACTTGTAATTAGGAGCTTGTGGTAATGACCCATTCTCAGGCTGTTCCTTGTTTTCCATTAACGGCATTGAGGGTTTATTTGCTGAGAATTGAGTTTAATTTGATTAGCAAGAATTGTGAAACATTTGCAACACAAGGTATATTAACATGGCACTTCGTTTGTAATGAAAGCCAAAAAGCGGTTAGGGGAAGAGCTAATTATTGAAGATTTTCCTTTTAATAAGGAAGGTCTGGCTAAATTTTAGTACTCTGCTCTCAAAATCCCTTAAGCTTTAACTGCTGGCTGAAAGAAAAAATAAAATGGATTGCAAAAGTTCAGTGGATGTTTTCTGAAAGTCACTGTTGAGTGAAATCCACGGATTTACTAAAGAAAGAATTCGTTTAATCTGAAAACTTGGCAGTACCAGCAGATTTTTTTTCCACATCTTTCAGTTTATGAATCTGATATTGGTATTAGTTTACCACAAAGCAAAGATATTCACAGGGTTCACCAAGGACTCCCCTCACCTCTTCCTTTCCTCCCAAACAGGGTGAGCTGTTCTGTTGCAAAAATGTGCTGGGTGCTGACCTGACTGGAAGCTCTTGCAATGCCCACTTCAAAATCCTATGAAAACACTACTAATTCTGTTAATTTACTGAGAAGGCTTTTAATTGATTTTAGCTAATGAGCAGTGTTTTTATTCACCTGTTGAGGAGCTTTCTGACCAAGCCCCCATCGTGCCCATTCCATGGGCAGTGTGCCAGGGTTAACCCCGTGCTCAGAGAATGGGACGATGATGATGATGCCTCTGACAACTCAGTTCCTTTCTGTCCATCTCTTGAGTTCCTTGGGGACCCCCCCTTGGATTGTTCAGAGTCTAGCTGAAACATACTTTCAGTCAAACAAGATAGTGAAACACCAGGTCCCAGGACAGAAAAAGACACCTAAATGGACAACATTTAAACAACCTTTATACAGTTTGTCAGATCATTTATAGACAGAATAAAGTCAAATACATAAGCTCCAGAAGGAAGATGCAGGTAATTTGTTCATAGGACAAGTGTTTTATCCTTCAAATTTTCCTTCTTAAGGCGAAGTACTCATCTCTCCTGGAAATAATTTTCACTCTTCTACCCTTAATTCTCCAGCAGCTTTTGTCATTTGCATAAGCTGGCAGTCAGGAGCTGGTGTTCCTTAAATAGGGTTGCTTATCATTCTGAAAGTGTTCCAAGGCAAAGTAGCCACTTTATTAAATACACAGTGGCTTTTCTTCTCCTCCGTGTTCTCTCTGCCTGCTCCAAACCAAACATTCCTGCTTTGTCGTAGTCCCTGTTTTGTTTCTCTCGGTTTAACTTCATTCATTTGGGCTGCAGTGCTGGGGTTAGCACATCCCCGTGTCTTTGGGGGAGGGGAGTGCCATTGAGATGGCAGCTCATTTGAACAAAAAGGGAATTATGGGGGTGTTTTTGCACATGCTGGGAAGCCCCTGGAAGGGTTTGGAGTGGGCTACAGCAGTTTGCCTGCTCCCAGCTGCTGCACAGGGCTGGAAATCCAGGCCACAGTGTCTGCTTTACTGAGAATCCTGCTTTGTTTCTGCTCAAATACATCTTCTTAGAGCTGGTGCTGTCTTATTAAGTTTAGCCTGAAATTACAGTTGATGCCAATTATTACCATAATTTCAGTAGTAATTAATTAATTGTGCTGACTCAGTTTTCATAATAACCCTTTGCTCTAGATTGTTTGGAGTTTGGGTGTTATAGTAACATCCCATTATTAGCTGTATTTACATTAGCACTTGTTTTTTCGCTGTCTTTAGCAACAGTTTCTTTGTCAGCCTGCTGCCAGATCCCTTTCCGTCTTTTGCTTAATCGTGATGGTTTGACTGAATAGAAATGGCAATTAGAGTTAGCCAAATATGGGAAACACATTTCTCCCCATCTTCTAACTTCAGTATTTGCTTGAAGTTTTGAACAAATTTGTTTCGAGTTCATTTGCACCTACTTTGTGTTTGCTTATCCCAAGTACTCAGCAGATGAGCTGAGTGGGATTCGGTGAACATGCTGGCAGCAGGTTTGCAACAAATACTCCAGAGTATTTGCAGAAAGAGAGTTTTAACTTTAATTGTCCACACAGGGCTAATAAAAGCACTTATTTTACAGTGAGGCAGAGTTATATAATTGTATATGTAACTGAAACTGCTCACAAGCTTCAACTCAGCTGAAGAATTAACCAGAAAACACATTGATTTGTTTCAGTAACTCGGTTAGAAAGGTTGCAGTGTTTCTCAACATCTTGCTGCTGCTTTTCTCTGCAATGTCCATTGAACCAAGTATGGATTAGGAATTATTTCCTCACTTCCATGATGGAAACACATTAACCCAACAGCTGGGATTGCAACAGTTTTGCCTTGATTGCTATTTGCAGTTGAGTATTTGCCCATGGTGTATCCACAGACTGTGGTTAATGTAGGTGAGCATCTTCTGCCAAGCCAAATAGAACCCGAACAGGGTGATCAGTATATGAGGAGCATTTGAACTGTGAATTTTTGTCTCTCTTTTTCTCCACAGTGAATTTTGTATTCACTGACTGCTCTGCTTAGGCTTCTCTCATGGCTGGGAGAGAAGGGAGCTGGGAGTCCCAAGCAGTGTTCCCTGGGTTTGGGTGCTTTGTGCAGTGCACAGCCCTGGGAACATCCCACCAAACTTCTCAGACCATTCTGGCCTCCTGAGGGGATGCCATGCTGCAGTCCCTTAGGAATGGTAGACATGCCCCCTTTGGGAAGCTGCAGGAGCATCCCATGGCGCAGAAGATCAGCACATAACTCCCGGTAAGGAGTGGAGTGAATGTCACTCCTCACTCTCTGTCCCTGCAGTTCCCTTTTTTGCTCCATGCACTGTGGTCTCACCTCTGGCAAACTACTTTTTCTCTCACTTAACAAGTGAGCAAAGTCTGTAGGCCCCCATGTCATCTGGTTTAGAAGAGGAATGTGTCTTGCCAGAGTTGTGGCAGCTCCCTCATGTGTGGTATTTAGGAAACCCAAGGGCAGGAGTCTTGTGTATTTGTTTCTCAGTCTTCTTGCCTCCTGACTTGCAAATAACTCTTGGTCTGTTAATTGCTGTAGTTTCCCTTTACTGTTGTTTGTTATCCTCGGTCTGAGTGGTTTTGTTGACATCTGTTATTTTCAACGTTGGTTTGGACCATTCACACTGAACTCGGTGTAAGTTTCCTTTTTCCCAGAGTGTTTCCAGAGCAGTCCAAACGTAGCCCAGCAGGATTCTGGTCTTAACTGAAATTAACTGTCATACATAGGATTTGTTTATCTCTTCACATCCTTCTGTCACAGATGTTTGTCCTTTGGCTTGTTCCTCTTTCTAATTAATTTTTGATTATATTTTGAAGCACCTTCTGTCTAACCAATTTCCCCCCAAATCAAATAGTTCATTTATTTCCCCTTCACCTCCAGTGATTCCCCCAAATGGAATGTTTTTCGCTCCTGGTTCAAAGTGACCTTTGTATTAATCTGTTGCAAAGAAAAGTTGCGTTTTGATGCTATGCTGCTTCTTACTCTTCTTGAATTCTGAATCCACATGTGCTGTGCTTTGTGTTGTTCCCAAAGACACACAGGGTATGATAAGGAGGGTATTGCTCATTCTCCATGGTCATGCCCCAAAATTTCTTTCTGGGGTCACCACTAAGTTATGGGTAGATGATGGAAAAATCAGAGCAACTCTAACAGAGGCAACCCTGACCAAAACAATGTGACAGGCCACCAGCAGCTCTTAAAGCAGATAATTTTCTTATTTTCTAGCCAGTCTGTGGAATGGTAGTGCATGAAAATATATGATTTTCCCCAAATGACATCTTAGACAAGCATGGAAGAAACCCAAAATTGGGCTGCTGAAGCTGTTAGCATCTTCAGCTTGTGTCTGAGCCACAGGCTCTGCTCTCACCTACCATAAAGGCTTTGCTGAGCCCCGGTTTTCAGGCTGGCTAAACCCTCTGGAATGCTGACTGTGGGAAGGAGACTGCCTGTCAGGAGAGCCGAGCAGACCTGCTTCAGGGGACATGCAGGCAACAGTGAGCTGCAGAACACCCCCGGGGGCAAAAGGGCAGAGCCCGGTGTTGAAAAGAGCAGTGTAAAGTGGGTTATACGATCTTATTTCTGTTGGCAGCTTTGCTGCTCCTGTACTTGCACGTGGGTATGGAGCTCTGGGCAGCCTCTCCTTGCAAAGTCACGGGAGATTAATGGAGAGAAACAAAAAGTGTGCAGGAGACAACCCGAGCACCTCTGCACAGCAATTACCGGAGCTGGGTGACAGCTCATTGATACGCACGTGCCGCTGCAGGAGGTGGTGTGAAGTCCATCATCAGCATGGCTAGACTTCCCGAACGAAAATTTGGGAGGGGGGGTGAAGTCCACAGACAAAAAGCAGCTCATTTGCCAGCATTAAGCAGGGAGGTGATACGGGACAGATGGCAGAATTCAGTTCTTCACTTCTCGGAGTCATTCAGGGAAGAGTGGAACTTCACTGCTTGGGATGGTGCTTTGCTGAGTTGCTGTAGATGATTTCTCTCATCACGTAAGCCTCTGGAGTTATTCCAGTGCAGAAGTACTTCGAGATGCCATGAGGTGGCCGTGGCTGCAGGACTGACGCTGATGGTGGCCTGGGTGTGTTCCAGACCTTCTGCCTGCAGCTCAGCCGGCAGCTGGGTCTCCTCTCGCTCCTCAGCTGCGATGCTCTGGGATGCTCCTCTACCTGGTCGTTCTCTAAACGAATTATGTGAACTCAGCTGGGTTTAAGAGGGCAGAAGATGTTACCCAGGCAGGGGAGGTAGTGGAGTCTTCTGGGGGGTGGGGCGAGGTGGGGCTTGGAACATTGTGGAGTTTTGCTTTATCTGGCGTTAAAAAAGCCAGGTCTGAGATTGAAGCAGGCTCGTTCTTCAAGACAAATTAATACGTAATCAATGGAATTGTTCAGGCAATCAAAGCCTGTGCCCACGATCTTTAAGTCACAATTACAATGGGGTAGTGTTCTGATAATCACCGTTAAGGGAGTTTCTTTTTATGTCACTTCAGTCTTGCAAATTAAAGTGTTTTGGTTTTTTTTTTTTTTCTTTTTTTTTTCTTCTGTGAGCCTCTGGGATTAGGTCTGTTTAGCAGCACTTGGATAGGCATAATTATTCTGGTACTGAAGAAAGTTTTCTGATTGTCTCATTCCTCTATTATGAGCCTTCTCACAAGGTTTCCACTAAAAGATAACATGTGACGTGTGAGCAGAGGGGACTAACATAGAAGGTGCAGCTTCCTCCCTTTCTAACAGGGTAATGACTATCAGTGATCCCCTTCTTGAAAGAAGAAATAGAATATGTCTCTTCACAAGTAAGAATACCAGAAAAATCAATAATACAGGTTTTCTGCTAGTCAGACTTGCCTAGTATCCTTTACAGCAGGGAAATCAAGAAAAAGGTTTTAATTCTTTTTTTCTTTTTTTTTTTTTTTTAATTATTTCTTTGCACAGAAAAACAACTGTGGAGAAAAATGTGAAGTGTTTCTCTGACAACTGGTTTTCTGTAGCCTACATTGCAGTAAAAAACAATTTAATTGTGCAAAGCTTTCCAGGAAATAAATCTCTCAAATCTCCTAGGTAGGGAGGGATGGGATTTTATTTTTAACTGCAAAGCCGGAATGTATATTGTGCTCTAAATGCACACACAGTTAAAACTGAATCAGTTTCTTGTAGAAGTTTTGTCCCATGTTTCTCTATAGAAAATTCTTGGTCACCAGAATGCAGAGGACACCTCACTTCTTGTACTATAAGTTGCTGTGTCTAATGTGTTTATTGTGGCAATAAACTTTCTCTCATGTTTTTAATATCAATTAAAGCCTAACTTTTGTTTGAAGTGTATCTCGGCTGTTTTGCTGTAACACTTTTATCTGTGACTTGTTGTGGTTGTCCTTTACACAGCATCAACCTTGAGTTTTCCTCTCTGGTGGAATGGGAAGGTCTGGAATCTCAGAGTCTCAGAGGAGAAAAGCTAAATTTCAGGGGTAAAATACATGACTCTTAACTGAAATGTGGTGCAAGAGGCAACTGATGTTGCTCTGTGTGTTTGACTCTGAATCAGTCACTCCAAATCCAACTTTGAATTGGAACATATGCTTTTTTCTTTTGATTGTTGAACTTAGTTGCATGGTAAAAATAAACTCCTTGGTTCCTTTGCATCTGATTTGAAACATTTGCCTTCCGGTTTTTTGCAAATAGAGAACACAGAGCTCAAAACCCAAGACTAGAGATGATAATCGCTTGCCTTGTGTAGCCTTTTCAGCTGGACTGGATCTCCTGCTGGTTTCTCGCTCGCTTGGATTTGGTCATCTCTGTCAGGGCCCTCAGCAGCCTTTCTGAAGATCCAGTGCTATTGGATGAAAATCTGTTCTAATCATTTCTCTCCTGGCTGTTGCTGTAATTACTCTAAATTGTGTTCCACATTAGACAGAGGCACATTAGGTTTACAGAAAGAAGTACCAGGTTCCATTTCCTGTTTCTGACACAAAACCCTGACTTGTTTTCCTCTGCTGCTCAGCAGGTGCATTGTATGGAACCCTCACAAGTCCAGAGGTTGGCACAGACTGGACAACCTCTTCTTCCTCTGGCCCTCTCATGGTTTTACTCTAAGAGTGCTTTTTCAGTCACTGTAAATTGTGTCAAAACCAGTGATATCAGGGAGAATTCTGGAATATTGTTTGTGTATTCAGAATTGCCAGTTCAGACGTGAGAGATTCACTCATGACAATTTAATATGGAAATTTAAAAAGGCTGGGGGGGACTCTGTCCTTGGCAAGAAATAGTTTTATAGTATTCATTTATTATCAAGATGCTACTGAATCACAGGTTTAATTGGTGGTGTTACTTGTCTGATAACAACGTTGCTTTAGATTGGGATTTCCATATACATCTGGGAAGGTTTAGGTTTGCTCTTCCACCCACTCTACCAGTACTTGAGGCACTAAAAGTCTCTGTTTCTTTATGTAGATCTCTAGGGGAAATAAGATAAGTTACAGAGCTGTTGAAATATCAGAAAAGTCACTGCACCAGCACACCTCAAATGGCAGAAGTTGCCCCATTCAACAAAATGCAATTACATCTCATGGTCATTTTAGAGTAATATTCTTAAAGTATGGGTTTAAATATATTTTTGAAATTAATTTAGAAATAGTAAGTGCAGGAAAGACCTTTGAGGATTAATCCATTTTTTTCTAAGTGAGAACTCAGAAAGGCACTGGAAGTATTAGAACTGTTAACATTCAGTAACTGACTTTCCTTTAGAATGTGTCCAAATGATCTGATTCATTTAATTAAAGACTATGTTAATAATTACACCTGGAAATGTGATTGATTGCAGACAACAGTCCCCGTGGGTTTGCATAGGCTCAGGTTAATTGAGGAGCTGAGCTCAGGCAGGAGAGGTTTGCAGAAGGCAAGGCAGGCACTGCTCTCCTTCTGCTGAGCAAATCCATCCTTTTCATGTCCTTTGTAGCCCAAGCTCAAAACTTGACAGCAATAACCTTCAAACTACATGGACTGGATGTTGTGACTTCAATGAAAGACAGCCTTGGGTGAGATTCTCTTGGTTGCATTTCAGAGATTTATTCAAAGTATATGAGGCTTTCTAAGAAGAAAAGATAAAAGATCATTTTTTGCCAGACCCTGGTTCAATAAAGCCCACAGGCACTGGACCTGTGCTTCTAACTGAAATCTCAATATCATCTTTAAAACATGTATATTCTTCTGTACTTTGCTAAAGAATGACTTCAGAGAGGTAATTAAAGAGAAGTATTTTTCATGAGTTAGGGAAATCTCCCGATCCATGTCTGGGTTTTCTTTTGTCTGCCAATAGTGTATCCCCAAAATGTTACAGAATAAATATGGTGGGAGAATATGCTTACAAGTCATACAATGTGCATGTTGCTTGTAAACTTCATAATGAAGATATTTATCTCTCCATTAATTGATATTTTCAGTTTTCCAAGAAGTTCTGCAAGACATTAATGGCACTAGAACAGTCCTTGTCACATCACATGAACCAGACCATGAGGTATCTGAAGTAACCTTTCTTAAAACAGCATTAATATGAGTCAACAAAGTTCAAGGGTTCTTGAAATCAATCCCTTTCTGTTCCTGGGTAAGAGGAATTTAGGGCAGTGCTTATTGTGGTGAATAAAAAATCCTCTCAGAATCCAGGCTGCCAGAATCTCCAAAGCTCACACTGTAAACATTTCACTGCCTCAGTGACAGCTACGTGAGGGTGCCTTGCTCATTATCCATAAAGAATATGTGGCACAGATGAGCTCAGAATGTGAATTTCTAAGGAAATGGAGAAAACGGAATTAATTTTTCCTGCAGAAATGTGGTGGGGTTTTTTTCATGCTGAAAAGTTCACAGAGAAATTAATTAGTAAGAATCTAGCAAATCTGTGGCGTTGGTAATGCTGTAAAAGTGCTTTTCAGCATGGAAGGAAATAAGAGGGGCCACAAACATTAAGGTTAAATGGAAAATGGGAGGAACAAATGGACCCTCAACTGTTCATTGTATAGTATTATATATTATATTATATTATATATAAGATATATATATATTATATTCCCATATGTAGGAATATAGCTGTTCATTGTAGGATTTTTAAATAAATGACAGAAATTGGGAGAAATGCAAAAGGAGGAGACGCCGTTTGCTGCGATGTGGTGTTCGACTTCACCAGAGCCGCTGAAAATCTGTCAGCATTTTGAAATTTGTTTTCTGAGGGGGGAGTGGGAAACAAATAGTTGCACTCAGTGCATCTTTGCAGCCCTGTCACAGCTAAATGTCTGTGTACTCTCACCAAAATACTGTCTTTGCCACGACACATTTAATGCTCCTGACAGATGAGGGACTGAGTGCAGAGCAGAGAGGAGCCCGTTTGTTTCGAGCAGGTGACTCGGGACAGGCACGATTTTGGTTGCCCAAACCAACGAGAGGCTGGCTGGTGTTGCTGGAGTCATATCCATTATTTACACTGCTGGGCTGGGAGGATGTCTGCAGCAAAGTCACACCAACCTCTATGAATTCTTGATTGAGCAATAAAAAATTAACCATATGGACTGCTGGGAGCACTGGTGTGCAGACACAAGGGGTTTGGAAGCAAGGCTGGTGGTAACTCCAACACATCTGATGTCTCAGAGCAGCATTTAATGCTGCAGCACTTACTCAGAGGATTCATTCCATTCCACCCCCTGCCCTCCACTCCTGCCCAGGGAGCTGAGGCTGGGGAGCAGCTCAGGGTTTTCTTGCATTTCTGGATTTCCCATGTTGCCTGACCTTCCCTCAGCCCTGGGAACAAGATCCAGAGTAGTGTTTGAGCCAATTAACTCCCCTCCACCAGGTAATGCCAGTGTGTCTTTTAGCAGCAGCCCTGCCAGGAGGAGCTGCTTTGTTCCCTGTGCCATCTCCCCTTTCAGCCAGGGGGTCCTTTCCTTGAGCCTGACTCTGGGGATGGGGTGCCTGAGGAAATGGGCACCCATGGCACTGCAGGGATAACAAACAGCCTGGCATCAGTGAAAGCAAAGCAGAGGAGACAGCCTCCTTTAGTAGCCTGTGCCATGATGGTGATGGTCAGAAGAACAAAAGTGGAAAGCAGGACTCTTGTGTGGTTTGTTTCTTAGTAACAGCTGAAGCAGGAGTTGCCTGAGATGCCAAGGCTTGTACTAACCATCACCACTGTTTCATCAACTGTCTCTGTTAGACTGGGACCTCAGCCCTGGCTGCTCTGCTACAGAGCTTGGGTGAACTTTTTGGTGGCTCCTGAAACATCACATCATAGCTTGTCCCTCGTTTAAAGCAGTCACCTCCCTTGGAATCAAAGAAATACCAGAGGAAAAAAACTGAGCCAGCCTGTACCCACAAGTCACATGCAGTGCAGTTTTGCAGGGGCCAAAGCACACTGTGCTTTCCATTCCAGTGAGCACTCGTGTTCTCCTGGTCTGCTCTGGCTGTGGTTTGGTGCATTCTGTGCTCCTCCAGTGATGCTTTTGTGTTATTTTAATCTTAAAATGGCAACTTACCACTAGAATCCTCTTTAGAGTGGAACTGAATTTACATGTATTTTATATTGATATGACTTGTCTCTCTAGTCTCTGGGTTTGTTTTTTTTTTTTCCTGGATTATCATCCTGAACCGATGGAAGCCTGCAATGTTCCCTTGGTCCAAACAGATCTGACTTGGGGTTCAAAGGCAGGACAACTTTCATCTGCTTTGAAAAGGGATTTCAATAAGACTTGATTTAGTATGGGAGCCTGCTGATCAATGTTTAAGGACTACATTGGAGTTAGAAAGCATTTGCATGAACCTCTTAATTTTTTCAATAATTCTTTACTCAAAGCAGAGAACTTAAAGAACAGCTGATTTATCTTTTGTACACAGGGAAGATTCCAAAACACAAAACCATTTCTGCAGGACCCTTAAGGGACACCACTTTTTGCTGCATTTTATTGTATTGCTTAGATTAAAATTCTGAAATGTGCAGTACATTGTCTGTACTTTATCCTGCTTTTTAACCATACCTTTAAAGTCAGTGGATCCTCTCATGAAGGGAATAAGTGTTGCTTATTGATAGTTTCTGCTTCCTAATTGAAAGCTTTCAGTAGTGTCCAAATTGGAAGTATTTTACGTAATTCATTGCACCATTTTCTTACTGCCTTAGGAAATTAGAAGCATCTCTTGCAGTGATCTTTCACTCCAAGGATTAAGACTCTTTTCATATTCATAAACCTGAAGAATTCTAATAACTGTTGTGTCAGTGGGCTCTGGGTAATGGCCAGAAGTGGCAGAGGAGCTGCAAAGTTGGCTCATAATGCACTGAGGGGGCCTTTGTGGGGGAAATTTCAATCCCATTGACTGCCATAGATCACAGGAAGGAAGGTTTGTACTATCAAACAGAGCCAAGAGACAGGTATAAACCTCCTGATGGTGAGAAATCAGGAGTAAAGGGGTTTAAAATCGTTTACATGTGGGTTGGAGGCTGAGTGGTACAGCTCTTTTATTTTGCATGCCTATCAGTATTGAATAAACGACAGCTGTAGCTTAGAAACAGATGAGACTTTCTCTTAGGAAATGCTTCTGTTAAGGGCTTTTTACAACCCTGTCACAGTTTAAATGGACTTTCAAGCTGTGCTGATGTTAAATCCCCTGTTTGGGGCCAGGATGATGGAAGAATTGCAATCCATTTCCCAGCCCCGGTGACTGGTTCGTCGTCAGAAGTTATGTGTTTTAAAATGTGACTCAAAATTCTGCATTTTCTGACACATGGCACTGCTATTGTCTATAGCTAACTCTTAGGCCACTGGTGTCTTTTGTGCATTCCTCTTGTAGTAATATCCCCCCAAAATAGCGAAGTTAATGGAAAGGAAGTACTTTAGGTAGCTAAAACCTGGCGGTGCTGACCAAAAGCCTGAAACTTTGCTGTGAAGTGAAGGACCTGGGCATTGCTGCAACCTGGTGAAACACCTCAGTGCTCTCATCATGCTGCTCTGTCCCCAACATGTTTTTAATGCCCTTTCAAATGTGTTGTTGCTATGAGATTATGAAAAAGAAAGCATTTATTTCAGTCCATATATCAATCTACCCCGTCCTCCTCCCTGTCAGTCACAAAGCTGCTGCCTTCCCTACTGACTGTAGTCTCTGGGAATGGTGATGTCTTACTCAGTTTACCCCACTGATCTTACACCAGTTTAACAGGGCTGTGGGTAAGCACAACCAGCTCTGAGTCCTCCCAGCAAAAAGATGGAAAAATACTTGATTATTCTTACCTCAGCGTAACAGGGCGACATGATCTGGAGACACACTCTAGCTGTGAGTGTCAGGGATAAATAGGCAGCTTACAAATGGCATTGAAAATGGTCTGTACTGCTGAGAGGAAAAAAAGATTTGGTTTCTTATTGTTCTGCTAGCTCTGGGTTGATTTAAAAAGAAAAAAAAAAGAGTGGTGTGTTTTGATGAGGATGAAACAGAGTAATGGCTTTTGAAAGTGCAGGAGCTCTTTTCTTCAAATGTTTGCATTTTAGACTGAATTTATTAGGCTGGGCTGTTCTGTGTGGCTGGTTTGGCCTCAGCTCACACACTGCCAGGCAGGAGCAGCTCTACCCTCGTGCAGCACAGGATGGTGGCACTAATATGTTAACATCTGTTTGCTACAGCAGAGGTACAATGACCTTGGTGTCTCATCATTAATTTCCCAAAAACAAACCATCCAGAACTATTGCTGGTAGAAACAATTTGAAGAACATCAGCATACAGTCAAACTTATTTAGTCTTTGACATTGACAGAGGGGTTGTTGCTTTTGTGACCAAAACTCCTCAGGACCATGAAGGTGGTGACTTGCTTGGCCCCAGCACTGCCAGGGGAATTGTCCCTGGGGAAGGTGGGAACGAGTGACTGGACTTCAGGAAACTTTCACAGGCTTCTTTCTAATCAGAATACATGGGAGCAGTGGCAAAGAGCTTAGTCTTCATTTCTGTGCCTTACGGCCTCAGAACACAGGGGGATAAATGATGGAAGAGGCAGCACGTCCCCCTGGAACACGGGTGCATGTGTGGGCACCAGGCTGGTTCTTCAGCTCCTGGCAGGTGGGAACAGCACAGCCAGTCACTCCAGGACCTGGCCCACCTTTGTGCTGCTTCCCATTCCTGTCCCTCACACCCACACACAGCTCCAAGCAGCCCCCAGAACTGGGAATGTGTGATGGTGCAGCTGCTCTTCACAGGGGGATGTTTTGTTCCTAGAGTGGTTAATTTTGGAGGGGTCTCTGGTGGGTTCCCTGCAGGTCAGAGCAGGTTGGGGGGGACTGAGAGTCTACTGCTGCCCATGACTGGTGATCCGCAGGGGTGGCAGGTGGGGACTGAACCCCCTGTGGGGCCACTGGCACTGCCTCCTCTCATGCCCCAGCCCCTGTCAGTCCATGAAGGGGCCATTCACTTCAGACCTGGTGACCCTCGGAGGTCCCTTCCAACTCAGAACAGTCAGTGAGTTCTGTGAGAGCTGACCCAGCCTGCTGCTCCATCACACACAGGTGGCACTGGGGTGTCCCTCACTGCTCCTGTGCCCAAGAGCTGGACAAACCAGGGACCTGTCCCTGCTGTGGCAGTGGCTGCTGGCAGTGTCACCTTCCCTTGTGCCCTGAGCTGGACAAACCAGGGACCTGTCCCTGCTGTTCCAGTGCCATTATCCAGCTCCTGTTCCCCAGACAGAGGTGAGGAGACCTCGAGGAAGCCAAAGGTGATGGATGTTCCCTGCCATGGGCTCTGGCAGTTCTCCAACCAGCTCTGCCCCCTGCCCAGCACAGCCCTGGGGTGGTGGAACTGAGGGCTCAGGGGTGACAGCCAACATTCATTAAACTCTGGAAGCTTCCAGAGGTGTGGGCTGCCTGGGAGCTCCGAGCCACAGGTCACCATTAGTGGAGCTCCTGGGTGAGGTTCATCCTGGTGTTTGACCTGCTGTTTAGGAGCCCACTGGGGTGTGAAGGCCTGGCTGCTGCAGAGGAGTGATGGGCAGGCAATTTTCGGGGCTAATGATTGTGCTGACCTCATGTCCTCCTACAGCTGCTTTCTATTACTGGCACTTAAGTGGGACAGGGGAGGCTCAAGGGACTGCCTTTCCATAATGAGCTGGCTGTGCAATTATGACAGCTGCTGCAGGACACCAGGGCCAATCTAGCTCCCTTTTTGCTTCATCATCTGTTTTTATATTACTCTAGCATAAGGTAGACTGGCCAAAAAAAGGGAATTTCTTGCTCCTGGGTGAAATGGATGGTCGTGATGGTGCTGCTGGGTGTTGAGAGGCAGGGGTGGTGAGGGAGTTGGTTCATTGCTGGCTTTTCACTCTGTCTTCTTGCCTTGGTGCTCTGTAGGCTCTCAGAGTTATTGACACAGGAAAGAAAATCACTAGAGGTCTTTTTTTTTTTTNGTTTAGTTAGTATTTTTCTTGTTCTGCTTGCGAAATTAAGCAGGGACCATTAGTGCCATTTTTACCAGAATCCATGGAAAGGCTGCAGTGGCTCAACAGTTTACTTGAAAATGTTTTATTTCCCATTTCGTTTATTGCAGTTACACTCTGGATTTTCCCTGAGCTTCTACCATCTAAGAAGTTTGGCATCCTAGTTGTGGTGGTTTGGTTTTGGTTAACAAAGTTTTGGTTAATTTATGGAAATTGCCAAGATTATCATAGGTTATAGTACAACAGTGCACGTGGATGTTTTGCTAAAGTTATGGGTAAAGGAAGTTTAGGTTTATTTTTAAAGGGACAGCAAAGAGTATTTGTATCCCTACATACAAAGCCTGGGTGTTTTTATGGTTAATTTATTAGGTACTCATGCTTTCTCTCATTGTCTCATTATAAGAGTAATGGGATTTATTCCCAATATTAAAGAAGAGTCATTTGGCAAGTTCTGTGCAGGTTTGTTGGTAAAAGTGAGTTCCAGTTTTGAAGAGAAAACTGTGTTATTTTCCAACTGCTGTGTGCCAGACACACAAATACACATCATGTTTCATGAAAACCGTGGTATGTATTAGTTAAAACAAATGTTTGGGGGCTTGTTTCTATTTTAGTTACTTATTTGGCAGAGTTTAATCAGGTTACCCTACAGAAATTTTAGGAAAGATGACATTATGACTGATACTTCACACATTAAGTGAATTATGCATGATAAGTACACCTTTTGCGTACTGATTTATGTAACAAATTTAGTTGAAAGATCTTAAGCAGCCAATGTTAACTGAACATCACAAATATTATTAGGAAATAGTTAAGGGCAGATAGAGTTTTCACCAGCTGTTAAAATCATTATCTGAATACTTACTGAGTTTACATAAATTTGGAGTAATCTAATGCTGCTATCCATAGCAGTAAATAAACTGGCAAAATTTAATTAAAGATACAAATCTATGAAATATGAGTCTTGATTCCCCCTGTTTTCCATTCAGCATATTCCATTCATGTATGTCTTTAATATATTGGACCTTTTTAATGGGCAGTCATGTGTGACAGCCACAGGACATTGTTTAGTGCCGTGGAAGCCCCAGAGAGCTGTCCCTGCAGTAAATCCCAGGAACTTCTCCAACGTGTGTGTGCGTGGACATAGATTTCATTAGTTGCCTTAACCTACAGATGACTTCTAAAAAATAAAACTTTAAAAAAAATTTAGGTGTTTACTTTCATGTTCCAGGCAATATTCCATCTGAGCCTTCTGTTTTATAGGGAGTCTCCATTTGGCCAGCTTGTTTACTGTTGTGAAGACACAAATTGCTATAAATAGACCTCTCAGTGCCTTCTCTTTAACAAAACCGTCAGAGATGTTATTTGAAAATAAATGGTTTTAGTTCAGAATCCTATCTGAGCATTAGTCAGTCCAGTGGGACAAACACTAATGAAGGAAAACTCAAAACTGAGTTACCAGTTTTGGATCATGTTTCACCTTTCTGCTATTCAGCAACTTTGGTGACCATGAAGGATTAGGTTTATAAGAGGATGTAGAGGGTCTTGGCAGTCAAAGTGTGGATGGAAAACTGAATTTTAATTTGCTTTCCAGGGTTGTTTTTAGAAACAAGAAGGAAGTGAATGAAAACTAATGAGTTAGCAAAAAGAACTGCTTTAGCAAGCAGGTGATCTCTCCTGCATGCATATTTTCCTATGTTTTTGATGGAGATGTTTAAATAAGTTAGAAGAACAATTTAGATTTATAGCCCTATTTGTCACCATTACTTCACTAAATTGGGCAAGATCCATTAGAATTTCATGTTTCAAAGGCACAGTGCCTTAGGAAGTGAAGTATTACAGTATGGTTTGGCTTTTTTTTTTTTTAATTTTGTCAACACTAGAAGTGCCAGGCAGTACACTGCAATGTTACTGAAGGGGTAGGCTTGTTGATTTGGTGTTTTTTTTCCCTTTTTTCTCCTGTTCCCCTGCTGTTGTTTATCAGAGCGAGGCAGAGCTATTGCAGGTAATTGTTGCCATGATGGAGTGCAGAGGTGGCGGGGAACCCTCAGCTGATGAACCCTCAGCAGAAGGCTGATTTCTTTGCACGCCTCTCACAAAAATAGCTCCAGCAGATCAAATTCTGCTCAGTGGCCCAGGCTGTGAATCACAACCAGGAGTATGTTCTGAATCCTGAGGAGCCAGGCTGGGTTGCTCCTGCAGATGGGAAAGGGGAGAACCGGTGGGTCCATGAGTCTTGGAGCCCTCCTGACCCCCAGGTGGATTCCCAAGTTAATGGAAGGTCTCACACAGCAATTACCAAATTGTAAGTTTTAATCCTGCCCCAGCTCAGCGAGACAAGCCTTTGAAAGCAGGATTTCACTTTGGCTCAGACAAATGCCAGGCCATTCCCAGAACCTTGGCAGGTCTGTGCCCTTGGTCTTGTCAGTGCAAAGCTCCATTCTCTGCCCTGCAGGTGAGTTGGTGCAGCAGGTCCAGCACTGGTTAAGCAGGGGAGGGGTTGGGTGACAGGGAGTGTGGTGACACAGCTCCTTCCAAGACTGTCTCTTGGTCAGATGTTGTGTGTCCAAGGAATGGAATTGTGTCTGAAAGGAACTGTAACTGGGGTCATTGATTCCTCCTTTCTGAACCCTCGTGGCAGAGTTTGAAATGATCTGTGTGTCCAGCCACCTGTGCCACTTATTGCTGCACTGAAGTTCACTCCCATGGCATGAGCAATACTTGTATTTGTCTTCTAACCACCCTGTAAAATGGGAGAGGGGGCTTACAGGCATCCAAAAGGTGTATTCTGACAAAATTTCTTTCTGGACTATTTATCTGTTGAAGAAAATAGCTCTCAGATCACTTGATTAACATCAGTGATGGGAGAAAAAGAAATAAACCCAATTCTGTGTTGTTACCGACAATTCCAATCTCATTATTTATTTTTTTCTAGGCTTCTGTTTTTTCTTCATGCTCAAAATCCAATTTTGCCTACTATTCCAAGCAAATTTCCAAAGTCCAAAGTACAGGAGATTGTTATCTTAAGCTTATTCTAAATGTTTGTTTGCAGAACTTTTTTTAAAGCCTGCTCTCAGGGGTTTCTTTTGTTGTTTTTGTTTGTTTGTTTGTTTTTGTTTTTTTCCCTTAATCTCTTCTGTCATTCCATAGGAACCTGGGAGAGTAGGAAGATATTAAAGGTGGAAAGTGTATTTTAAAAAAATGTACAGGATTCAGGTTGATATGAGATGCTGTAAAATTAAGAAGAAAATATAATTTCTAGAAAAATAATTAAGGAAAAGTAGACTTGACATGCGGACAAGATGGGATAGTTGAGTGAAATTATTATGGACTTTCAGGCCCATGATAGATGAGGATCCTGCCTCATAACGTGTACCTTTCAATTTTATGTCTTTGAACTTTGACAGAGGGAATTTAATGTACATTTAATATAAAAATGACATTAAATGATCTTTCCAATTTCCTATTTCAGGAGCTTGTCTTTATGCAAGAGGGTTTCCTTTATTTCTCTCTGGTAAGGTGTTGGCTTGAGATATGTAAGAAATAGCAACCATTAGAATGGCAAATATTGTCCTCTATTCATTCTGGAGAGAGGAACTGTGTATGCATGCACCTGGAGATAAGACCTTTCTAAATGCTAAAAGCAGTAAACATAGTTTAAAAGACTTTCCTCTATTTGCAGTGTTATCAGCATACCTACGTTTTTGTCAGTATTCATGGGATTGCTTATGCAGAATGGAAAGTTCAGAATTGAGTGCAACTTTCACAAGTCCTAAAAAAGCCATTTGTATGGATTTCCCCCCCCTGTCACTCACGTAGAGCTTTTAGCACAAGAAAAATAAATTGCAGCTTCCTTGAGCGAGTGCTGTAAAGCCACGGGTTTGTTGTGTCACAGGGGGATTACTGTGAGAAAGACAGGGATCCCTCCTCACCCGGGCTGAGGTTTCTCTTGGCGAAATTGCTGTGTTCTTAACTAATATATGAGATGTCAGGGGACAGCAAATGGATATCACAGGGCAGAGCAAGGGGCTCCTGCAGGAGGATGGTCTGCAAAGGAAACCACCAGCCCCAGAGAGCAAGGGCAACGAGTTGTGACAGCACCTCGTGTGCACCCCAGTTCTCCTGTGGCTTGTCCCCACTCCCTCCTTCTGGGACAGTTAGCTTGTTAGCAAGGCATAATTACAGGTATTTCCTCACTCAGGATTGCCCTGGATGGGGGTGGGTGAATTGTTTTGTGTCTGGGGTGGCTTGGCCACGGATCTCAGTGGGTGTCTGTCCTTCAGGAGCTGAAGACCTGGCAATACCTTGGGAGAGGATTAATATGTGTGATCCCACGGTGACACACAGACAGTGCCACCAAAGCCTGCAGCAAGCAGTGCCTTTCAGAAGCAGTAAGAGAGAATGACAGTTCCTTGTCATACACGTTATACTGCTCTTGTGTCTTCATTCTCTGACTTCTCAAACATGGCAAGATACAGCTGCTGGTCTGGAAATTACAAGTTTCAGGAAGTGGGGGAAGGCAGGAGAGGTGAGGGAGAGTAAGGAATCAGTCGTACAAATAGAATGATAATTTACTGCATTAAGATACATAAAGAAAAATGGCTGTTAAGACTTCCAGATAATTGTCAGGTCTTCACAGGCGAACAATAGTCAGCTCATTAATTTCATGAGTGTTATTTGACCCACAATATTAATGTGTCTTACTGTTTATTAATTAAACATTAACTTGAGGAATGTCATTATTTTAAGTAGAAACTGTCCATCTTTGTCTCCATTTGTACAGTGAGGAGTATACTATGAAAGATCATAATCCCTCTGGTATGAGGATCACTTTATGAGGTTCTCAGATATAGCTCAGGAGGTGTTCATGTCCCTGTGTCCAGCCTGGATCCAGGAGTTTTCTCAGCTGTATAGCTTGGGCTGCTAGAGTATTTAATTAGGGTAACTGAGGTATTTCACCAGGATACTGAAGTTCTTCACCAGGATAACGCCAATGTCACTGCCTGGTTCCCTGCCCTGCTGTAGCAGTGTCTGCACTGCTCAACCTAACCCTTCTCTTAGCAGTGTCACAGTATTGAGTTATTTGTCATTTCATTTGATAATTTTTCATTAGTATGCTTGGCATAAGAATGTGCTAATGAAATCTGATAAAAATGTAAAGCTGGGAGGAATTGCTAACGTAGGAGAGCTGGGTATGTTATCCAGGAAGAGATGGATGGTCTAGCAGATGGAAATAAAAGTGAATTAATGTTAGTAATACCAAGTAAAAGGTCATGCTTCTAGGAACTAACTGGAATTCAACTGCTGAACAGGGATTTATCAGACAATAACTTAAGAAGAAAGATAGGGGCATAACATGTCCAGTGGTCCGGCTGATCGTGGACGACTGTAAAGCAGCAGGAAGGCACAGCTGTATAAAAGAGAAATACTGTCTTTGGACATGGAAGGTGAATTATTAAAATAGAAGAGTAATTGCCTGGCAAGGCATTAGTGAGTCCTGGGTTGGAATAGTCACATTGTTCAGCGTTATTCACATTACTTGCATAGCTGATAGGGAGAGATAGGCTCCTGTGACACATGGTCTAGAACAGGATTTATGGCAGCTTCAGCAAACTCCACTCCAACTTCTGATGGTTTAAGTTAAATTAGGTTTGGGTACATCCTCTGCAATACATGCTTTTAGTCATTTGCCTCCAAGAAAGACATAATTAAATTATTGTAGGTAGAGTGTAACTCTATGGAGTTTGTTAGCAGAAAGAGCTTCTTGTGAGGGGACACCACCAAAGTGACCTAATGGAATGTTGGCAGGGAATGGGTGTGATGACTTTACATAAGGGTAGTGTGGGAAAGCAAAAATAACTGCTAGCACTGAGTAGTGCTGATGAAGAGGAATAACAAAAAAAGGTGATAGGCTGTCGGGAAATAAATGGAATTTAAATAAGGTAAGTTCTGCTGGTGTGAGAGAAATTCTTGAACTGCTTCAAGAATCCCGTTAGTGACAAGGATACACATTTCAAATGGAGCTGAACCTGGGTTTGAATCAGGCTAAATTAAATAACTGTTTGTGATTGCAGGTACCGTGTTGTGATGTGACAGGAGTTCATTTCCATTCCTAAATTCCTTTGAAGCAATTTTTTGATGAATCCACAGATGCCTTTCATTGAGCAGCAGCAGCTCTGCACACAAATTGTCTCTTTTGCTGTCCAGGCTGAGCCGCATTCAATGAACACGGTGCTCTCCTCCCCCTTCCCTCACGCGGAGTCACGCTTGGTCACTCCCTCTGCTGCTCCTTAGGTTGCTTCCCTCCCCTCCTCAGAGCTGGAAAGAATTGGTGATGTCCATTAAAAGTGATGATTAACACCAATATAAAGAAAGATCTATTCTCATGCAGACAGAATCCTAGCTAGGTGTCAGTCTGGTATTTGTGAGGAGACTGTTAAGGGGTTTTCAACCTGCTAAAGTTGTGACAATATTGGCATAAAGTTCTCACAAAGATATTTTGTTTCACAATCACAGTTTAACAGCCTGGTCTTAGCCTAACAACAGCTTATTAACGCCATGTGTGTTGTTTGACCTAGAATATGGAAGTGTATCTGTGTCTATTGAAAGTGTTGAAGTTACGTGAACATAAATGACAATTATATCTGTACATCCTGTAAGTCTGTGACAGTAGTTGAATTTTTATCTCTCTGTCGTTAGGAACCACCATAACTAAGCTCAGTGTAAACCTTGATTGGCAGAGGGAACTTGTTTGGGCTCAGGGCAATCTTGGTTGCTGTCAGTCAGACCTGGAGCCCGCACAGCTCCTGTGCAGCCAAAACTCAGACACCTGTGCCCAACAGAACATGGCAAACCTTTCTTTGTCATATTTTAGGTGGAATGTGGTCTTTAAACTCTCTGTTGCTTCTCTCACCATGGAACCGAATCGACTTGCTTTCAAAGTGTATCCTGGGGATTGTGTGGATGTGTTGGAATAGCTTCCAGTTGCATTACCCATCATCTCTGTTCAGAAACAAATTAAAAATCAGTCAAAATAGAAACATGATTTTGCTATTCTGTTTTGGTAGGCTCCTGAATTTCCCCCCAATATTCCTGAATATTCCCCTAGTCTTCATTTACACCTGGTTTTGCCTTCTGATGGCCTGTGAGGTGAATAGTCTCCTCAGTGTGACCGACAGTTCTCTTCAGTCCTATTCCCTCAAGCCACAGCAACCAATTGATGTCAGTTACCTCAAAAGCCAATTAATCCCCCTCCTGTTCTGTTGAATCAATACTAATGCATTTTCCCTGTAATTTTCAGGTTTTGACAACGCTGGATGCCAGCAAAGCTGAGGTAGGAAATCCTGTCTTGTCCTGGTGGGATGTTAAATAGCTGTCTGCAGGTTTGAGAGAGGGACCAGCCTGCTCCCAGTTTTGGGGGTGAACATTTCACTTCCTTCAGCATGGCATTTGTGTTGCCTCCAGTGTTTCATGAGCCAACCTTTGGAATTCTGGTCATGCTACAACAGCTTTGAAGCTGCTAAAGCCCATCTGGGGAAGTTTTGTCGCTGTGCAGGTCTTTGTGCAGATTTCCACAGTGTTGAACCTGCAGATCAGGGGTGTGTTCAGCATGTGCTTTAGTTCCCCACCCACACGGGGTGGTTACCTCAACTTTGTTCCATGGCCTTCCATTTTATGACTTTGCTTCCCAGCAAAGCAGGTGTTGAACCTGCTCCAGAGTTGGTTCTGGGGCTTGGCATGTGTTCTGTCCAGCTCCATACCTGGCTTGCCTCACTTTGCTGCTACCATATGCCATGAGGTGCTTGAACAGCCTGGGATACCAAAGAGAAGTTTAATCTGGGGACAGAACGGTGCCAGCTGAGTTCTTGTTAAATTCTGGAGTGACATTAGTGGCATTTTATGTCACCTGCCTTGGGTGCTTGACATTGCTGTAGTTCACCTTGATTATTTTGGACTCTCATTCATTTTGCCAGCTTTTCTGTTGATCTGTGAGTACTTTATGAGGTCTGAGTGGTCTTTGTAGAGGTGAAAATAATGTTATTGGAGTATATTTTGAATAGCTGATTGCTCAAGCCAAAATGTCACTCCTTTGGGACTACTAACTCCTTAGGCTGTATTTGTCTCTGCTGAATGTTACTGTTGAACCAGTGTTGAACAATATAATAAGTGGCAGATATTTTTATTGGGTGCACAGTTCCCAACTCATTTCAATGTGATGTCAGTTGGAACCTGGAGTGTTCCTGGAGGAAGCAGTTCTTGGACTCACAGTGGGAATTTGTGAGGTACTCCAAGGCTAATGTTTAACTGTGACCAGATGTCCAGGTGACTCTAACTGCTGGAGCCAGACACATTTTTAATATGAACCTTTGGTAAATTAAATTGCATTATTAAAGGGAATAGATAAACTGTGCTAGTTACTTCAAAGAACAAGGACACGGGTTCCCTTGCATACTGCAAAAGAATGAGATCATTCATTTTTATTTAGATTAAGACTGTAATATTAGTGTTCAATTTAGTTGGTCTGATTCAATTGCATACTTGGCTTGTCTCAGGGAGTTTGGGGAGTAGGATTTGTGTCTGTTGGTTCACTGTTGCACTGTTTAAATGCTTGGTGCTGTTGTATCAATAGAGGCCACTAATAAACAGTCGCTTCCAGTTTCTTGTTTTGTAATGGGATTTTCGGGGGCAGAGATTTGTCACTGTACAGGTCCTGCTATTGATTCTGCTCCCTTATTGAGAGTCTGTTTTCTTATTTATTTGTAAAATGTTCTTATATACTTTTTAATCTTGTGTGTATAAAATTCTAGGAATATTACAAGTTCAGGAGTCTGTCAGCTGAGTTGCTTTGTTTGTTAGTACTTAAACCATTTTAAAACCTTAAGAGTTATCACATTTGGTTGTTCTTTAAAAGTCTTCATCCACTGTCCTTTGTCCAGCCCATGGACCAGATGACTTTGCAGGGGCAGATCTGTCTCTAACAAGGTATTAGTTGATTCTTCTTCCACTCATGAAAGTACTCAGAAGGAATGCCAAAGTTCCCCAATACAGGGAAAATCCTAATTGAAGGTAAGGGATAATTCGGTGCTCTCCTGAATCAGGGCCTTATTGCTGTTTGGGAGTAATCTGACTGAATTCAATGGAGTAATTCACAAGAACAGAAACTAAAAAAGATAATAGGCATGTGGAGCTGGCTGGTGATTGTTTTAATTAGGTACACTCTCCAACTTGAGCGAAATGACTGCTTTGGCATGGCAGACTTCCTGAGTTTATTCCTGAGACCTACACAGTACAATGTATGTACATATTCTGCTGTATTTCTGAGGCTAACATACCTTAAATAACTCTGTGAGTGACAAGACATACCAAATATTTCCTCAGGTGTGAGAACAGTGGCCTTGTGTCTTGCCTGATTTTATTTTTTATGACCAGTTCTGAGAAATATAAACCCCAAACCCACGTTGTTCTGGCTCACCTTTGCATCACATCTTATCTCATTAGGGCTCCACTGTTTGCTGCTGTAGTGCTGGTGCCACAACATCTCTACTCTGCTTTTAAATAAAAATGCTTATGTTTGCTTTCTAAAATCTTTTACTGGGTCTGCTACTTGGTTGTTCTTGGACTGTTGATCCAAGCAGGCTTGAAATTTGTTTATTCCTTTTTTGTGTGTGTTTTAAGGATGTTTTCTTACTGAATTTTATATGAAATCTGGATGAAAACTCAGCATGTTTGCATTACTGTTGAATGTTTTAGGAAGACACAAGTCAGGTTTGGTTATTTTTTTCCCCAAATGCTGGTTGCCACACAGCAGCTGTAGAGAAGCAAGTGCATCTAGAGGAAGCTGTCAAGTGATCCCAAGACCTTCCTTCCATCTTTGAACACAAAGGGGCAACAAAGAGTGACAGTCAGAGCTGTAGGCAGCAAAACCTTCTGAGAATAATTGCCAAATCTGCCTGCACTGTGTCTTTTAGTGTCAGCCTCGTAAATATGCGAGTTAGAGGCATCTTAAAAAGGAATAACTTCTGCATAAGTAGTCAAATAAGAAGATTTTGATCACAAGTTACCCTGATTTCTTGCTCAAACACATCAGAGATCCTGTTAATGTCATTACAAAGTGGGCCTGAGAACAGTCTCAATTATACACTGTATTAATTGCCATATCATACACAACATAATGAATTTTTCATGTAGTTCCCTGGAACAACAGAGCTTGAGGAATGATTTTTTTTTTTAGTCCTTCTGACTTTTTCTAATACAGGTATATGGCATCTAATCCTTTTATTGCTGCCTGTGTGTACATTTGTCCCCATCAAAAGGTGTCTCACTAAACTATGTGACTTTCCAGAGTGCTCTTCTTTCTAATTAGCTGTTAGTATAAATAACCTTTATGTCGGGGAAAGCATCATTTCTTTTCCTCTTTCTGAAATAAATGGTGTCACCGAAAGAGAGCACAGAAAGCGGCTTGTGATTCCCATTTTCCTCTGCAATATTTGAATAAATGATCCAGTGAAGTTCAAGGCCTTCTTGTGAGAAGTGAGAGGTCATGCCTGATTGAAATACAAGTTCAGTATAACTGTGTGTTAGCTCCCTGCCTGCTTTTATGTGAGGAATGTCAAGGCAGCCTATTTTTTACTCTCATAAAGAAAAGGCTGCCTATATGTCTCAATAAAACTGGGCATCAAAATCAGCTCAGAGCCAAGGAGGGCATTAAATCAGAGTTTACAGAAAACCTCAGAATGGTGGGCAGGCTGTGGCTCTGGTGATAACAAAAGTGTGACTGATTTATACTGGCATCCATAAGGTCCTTGATTATCAGGAAATGTCATTTTGAAGTCCCCCACTTCCCCTCCATGGCAGGAGCAGGTCAGGCCCCCTGAGCAGTGTGCTTTGGAAAGGACCAATATGTGTGTTCCCTTCAGCCACCCTTTCCTGCTCCATGGTGAGGAGGGGCGTGGAGAGAGGAGGAAAACCCTCCAACAGGACAGACAATTCTCCTCAACTTTTTATTTGTAAAATGTTGATGAAAAATCCCGTGTTCTTGTGCTGCTGTGGACAGATGTTTGCATGAGTGATGGATATGCAGGGTGCCTTAAACAGATACAGCCTGAAAGCTACACAAGGTGTTTGTGTTTGGTGCCATGGTGGTCTAGTTGGTGCTGGGGTGGTCTGGTGGCTGCTCTGATGGTCTGGTTGCCCTGCACTAACACCTACACCCCACAGCTGGCCCCCCAGTCTTTGGGGTCATGCCCAGCCATGTGTTGCACACTATTCCCAAAGTCTGGGGCACTTCTGTGGGTGAGACATTCAATGGCCACAGCGACATGAGGAAAGTCCTGTGGCAGAGCTGGGGGAGGGGCTCACTGCCAGCAGGACCACACTGCTGGTTTTCCCTGTTTTTAATGCCAGAGTGAACTAATTGATCCTTGAAAGGTAAAAATGTAAACAGGTAGCAGAACTTGCTTGGAAAATGCACCTCGACCAATGTTGTTGTGCCGCTCCTGGTTTGGTGGTTTGTGCTCTGTCCCTGGTAGACTCATAATTCTTTCTGCTGGTATATGAGGGAGTTTTAAATCCTGGTGGCTGCTGGTTTTCCCTGTTTTTAATGCCAAAATGAACTAATTGATCCTTGAAAAGCAGTAGGTAAAAATGTAAACAGGTAGCAGAACTTGCTTGGAAAATGCACCTCGACCAATGTTGTTGTGCCGCTCCTGGTTTGGTGGTTTGTGCTCTGTCCCTGGTAGACTCATAATTCTTTCTGCTGGTATATGAGGGAGTTTAAAATCCTGATGGCTGACTGATTTCTTTGGGGAAACTATGATATCAGTGGAAACTTCAGTTAGGGAAACATGAATGCTTGGTTGGCTGCTGTCAGGGTAAATTGCAGGTGTTGTATTAAAAAATCCACGGTGGATAAAGACGTGTCACTCAGCCTTCCCAACCCCCACGTGCTACTTGGTTCTCCTGAGCACCCTTACCATGCAAGGCCCTGCTGTGCCATCACTCCAGGGGACGTGTGTGCTCAGGGCAGGAGACATTTCCATGTCTATTTTGGGGCTGTTTTTTGGGCTGACTGGATGGATTCCAGCCCCTCCCTGTGTATCCAGCCCCTGACACACAGCATCAATCCTGTGTATTGGCATTTTCCTGAACCCGTGCATTGTTAATCCCATCCACCTGCCTCTTCCCTCTCCCCTAAAAGTGGGGTGAGGCATTCACTGATCAATCCTGATGACTAATAAAGAATTTGCCATCAGTATTTTTTTTTTAATGTTCATGTCTTTAATGTATTTGGAGCAAGAATGTATTTGCATTTTAAAAAGCCCCACATTGTTATGTAAGTATAGCATAAATCTTTACCTATGGTCATAATTATTGTTATTTTAAGGGGTTTAATGTCTCTCTAGTTTGTGGTAGGACTTCAGAATTTATCAAGAGGATAAATATTGCAGTAAGATCATAATTTTTGCTTGATCTGTCGAAATCCCTTCAAATTTGGCTGAGTCATAAGCTGCCACAAACTGTGAATAAATAGGTATAATTCTTTTAAAAAATAGCTGCAATAAATGGATAATTCAGTATTATATTATTAATAACACTTACAATTTTAAGTGTAAAATCAAGAACTGTA
Organism: Formicarius rufipectus; assembly: GCA_013399695.1. Classification (NCBI taxonomy): domain Eukaryota; kingdom Metazoa; phylum Chordata; class Aves; order Passeriformes; family Formicariidae; genus Formicarius; species Formicarius rufipectus. The sequence continues at coordinate 772,918 of VXAU01002171.1, forward strand.
TGCTAAAATAATTTTTACTTGTCAAGTTTTCAGAAGTGAACAGCTCTAACTGGCAGAAGTTGCTCTTTTGATGTTGCCTCCTCAGTAATTTCCACTAGGAAGTGTTTTGCAGTCATGTAGGCTGAGAAAGGACCTGAAAGGTGCCCGTGGGTAATTCAATGTCACACACAAATCCTGCTGAGCACCAACCTGTGCCTTCAGATACCCAAATAAGCTCCTGACTGGCAGTGATGGGAACTCCCAGCAGGAACAATTATCTTGACAAGTTAATATGGACATTCCAAACGTGGCAGGGAAGGAATTGCAAGCAGTGTGTGCCTGGGAGGTGACCCTTGGAAGTGCCTGGGGTGCCTCCCCCTCTCACACACAAAATACCTTCCTCCTTCAGGATTTCATAAATCCCCCTCCAGCTTTCACTACCAAAGGCACAATCCTGACTACCTTAGTTTTGAAGTTTAACCAGCATCAGTTACATATATTTGAATAAAAACTGTACAAAATGGATGGCAAAGAATTATAACACGTTCTCATCCATATTTCACTTGGGTATGCATTTCTAGGATTGTGCTCCTCCAGTCTGAAATCCTCTGCAGTAATTTTAAGCTGTGCAGTGTGAGACACAGTCTTGTTGGAGCTGCTACTGTAAAACCTAATTTGCTGCATAAAATATGAGAGCTATAGTGAAATATGAGCCCGGAGAGCAACTCTTTTGATCTTGAGTAGTCAAAAGGTTGGCATGTATAATGGTATGAAAATAAATGATGTCAAAACTGTAGGATATAATTTATGGTTTGGGGACTACTTTACTCATGGAAGCAGGAGCTCCTACCACTGAAAAGCAAGTAGCTCAACAAGAGATAATGAATGGAAATTACAAACTTTAATAAAAGCCCCAATATATTGAATCATGCAATACATTAGTTTAGACACAACCAGTCGACTAATTTACTGATTGTATATTATTAAATAGAGCACTTAGAAAATATATGATTGGAACTTTAGCCTTCATTTTGTATTTCTTTAAATAAGTACTTGGCATCAGCTGTCATCCAGTTTGGCAAGGACTTGGACACATAAATTATCTTTAGTCAGTTCCAGTGACAAAAGCTTGGGGTTTGTAAGCTCTCAGAAAGGTGTTTTTTCAGCTGTCCCAGCAGAGTCTGAAGAGTGCCCAGGTGTGTTGGTGTTTCGAGGACAGGGATTGCAAAACAAGGTCATGCTGTTGGTTGGCCAAACTTTTTATGCTTACTACAGCATGAAGATTCTTGTGTGGCTCTGGCAGCTGAGCCTCTGTCCCCTACACAGGCTTCAAGCTTGGATTTTTTTAATTTTTTTTTTTAATATGTTTGTGAGAAATAGTCTATGGAGTAATTCAGTTCCCTCAATGTTCTTCCTTTAAGGTTGCACAACGTTCCCTAATAAGGTCTTGGTGTCTGGAAAGTCTTTTTGTTGGGGGGGTGGGGTTGGGATTTTGTTTGCTTGTTTGGTTTTTTTTGTTTTGATTTTTCGTTGGATTTGGGGGTTTGTTTGGGTTTGGCTTTTGTTATGTGGTGGGTTTTTTTCTGTTTTGGTTTGAGGGTTTTTTTTGATTTTTTTTCTTTTGTTTTGGAGGTTTGGGGGGTTTTTCTTTTTTTTTTTTGTTTGGTTTGNAAATCTGCCTGTAACTTTCTTTGGAGCTCTGCTTCATGGAGTTTCCCTGGGTTTCTCTTTTCTCCTTTTCCCACTCGGATGCTGCCGAGCCCCTTTGGTCAGGACCCCAGAGCTGTTTCTGGAGCAGAGTGTGGTGTTCTGTTGAGACTGGCTGTCCCTGCACTCTGGAGGAGGGGCTGGCAGAGAGGCAGTGTCTGGACCCACATCTCCAGACCTGCTGGCCTGGCTGGTTGTGGTAACACACCACAAGGGCTGAAAAGAACATTTTCCTTGGAGCATCCAGAGGTTGCAGCACCACCAGCAACCTCCCCCCAGATCTGCTGGGATAGGACTCCTAAGAGGCTTCTGAAGATAATTAAATTTGTTAATGAAAACTGTGAGCCACCTTGCCTTCCTTCTCTCTTTGTGTGTGTTTTTATGAATATGTGTGTCCTGAATATGTTTCAGGGAAGTGCATCAGTAATCTGATGGCAACAGAAGTGAATAGAAGCTCACCTCACTAGAGGGTTGGTACTGACTTGGAGGAGCACTTTGTTTATTTATTATTTCTTGCTTTATTTCTTTGCCTTGCTGAATGTTGGAAGTTTTCACTGCCTACAGGAGGATGTGAAGGTGTTTTGGTGAAGATTTTAAAGGTGCTGTATTAATCACAATTTTCTCAGTCCTTTTATTGGGAATTTTAAGAGTATCATACTGTTGGAGCTGTAGATGTGCCATATTGATCTTGATGATTAAATCAGCCAAAGGAAACTTGATATCTAAGGGAAAACTTAATATTCCCAAATCCCAAATGTCTCCTAAATATCTGTAGGCTGCAAAAGTTGATCAAATACCTTTGTTCTCTGATTCTTGCAGTGAGCAGTGACCCTTAGTTTGGGTTCTCATTGTATTGATGGGATGTAGCAATATATAAATTCCTGTGGATGTGTTTTCAATCATTTGAATACACAGAGGTAACTTTTTTTTTCTTTCTTTCTTGGCAAGGCAAGAAGATAAATAGGTGAAAATGTGCATGTGTTTGAGTGATAAAGTTGGTTTAATGATTCTTGGGGAAAAATTTCCTGTGGTACATACAGTGGTGACTTGATTGAACAGACAGAATCATGCAGTTCAATTAATGTGCAAATATGTGTTCACTGAACTTTCATTCCATTTATCACATGGACATGGAAATAGGGTCATTTTTTATCTCTGTATTATGTATATGACATCTTAGTTTGCTTCTTGCGTGTTGCTATGGGGAAAAATAGCAATGTGGCACACCACAGGCAAAAAGAATTGGAGATAAATTCCTCAGCTGTCACAAACATATTTAAGGACATCTTTGTTTGAAGATAAATCTCTTCCTTCTGCAAGGATTAGCATTCAGAAGGCCTTTGCATGCTTTACTCTTCCCCTTAGAATTGGATGCATCCCTTGACCATATGCTGGGAAAAATCATGGGCAATAATTGTGATGTTTCTGAAGTACATCCTTAACAATACAAGGGTAGTCACAGAAAAACATCCAAAGGAAGTTTTACTTGAAAGTACACTTGTATTCACCATTGGCTGGTTAAAAGAAGAAGACACCCATTTCAAAGCAGCATTTTCCTGACTCTTAGAGAGGTTTTCTTCTATCCTCAGGCCCAGAGAAATTTGTCTGGGGACTGTTCTCTTTCTTTTGAATAATTATTCTCTACCAGGTTAGCAAGGGTAAAGTTGATTATTCAGTTTACACACTGAAAACCTACACTGGAAATTCTGTTATTGGAAAGTAGAGTGAATAAACTTTCTTTTATTTCTCTCACTGGGAGGAAAAGTTTTCTTTGCTCTTGATACTGAAAAAAAGTCATTACAGCAAAAAGGTGAAATTTCATAGATACAATGTAAAATAAGGTGATAAAAATTCCTTTCCTAGGTGCCTGTAAGAATACAGAAATGTGAGTAACATTTTCCTTGTTCTATTTCATTGGTAGTCTAAAACAGCTGTGTAAATTAAAGAGTAGCTGAATTCCACATAGGATTGTAATATTTGCAGGCAGAGCTTCTAACCTTTAAACACACCACAGGCCAAGTTCTTGCCATGTAAATTGGCAGAGCTTCATAAACTTTAGTGGCATTGGACCTTAATGGAGCTGTGCCAGTTCTCAGAGCAGTGAAATGTGATCTCAATTTAGGTGGAAGGTGGCAGAAGGCAAGGAATAGAAAGAGGAGTTGAAATTGTTAATAATCAGTCCCCACATTTGTCTCATTGCCTTGAGGACTGCAAGGTATGGTAAAAAAGGTAATTTTTTCACCAGGTATTTAGTTCAAGAGCTTTAATTAATACTATAGAATGAATCACTGTAATGTGGCCCTCTCTGGTGTTGGTGTTCTCCAGTCAGCTAGTTTTCTACGTTATAAGAATCCCAGGAAGAGCTTTCAGTCTGAATCAAAGCCCAGAACCCATGGACTGTGGGCACCTGGGGCTGGCACCTCTTTAAGCATTAAAGGGCAGCACTTCGCTCATTTACTGCCTGCAAGCTGAGCTAAGGCAATAGTGATGCCATAGGTGCAAACACAATTGTTCTCAGTTACTCCTGTTCTGTAGAAGGGTAAAAGATGTAGGTTACTCATAGTTGAAGTCAGTACTTGTTGATATGCAAAGAGATAAGCCTGTCCCCTCAGTGGAAGTCATATTTTACAGAAGAACTGCTCTAGTAGCACTGAAGCGACTGCATAAGACATTATTAAAAACTGTGACATGCAAAAATGCAGAAAAGTCTGAATTTCTTGTTGATTAAACCTTGTGCTGCTGCTTAACATTGTGCCCAAAAGGGGCAGGAGATATTGTGGCAAACATTTGTGAATGAAATGTAAGTGGTTTGAAGTAAACAAACCATAAATGCCACTGCAGCACAAATGGGATGTAGTTTTACATCGGTACAAATTCCCCCAGCAGTTATGGAGCATCACAGTTTTGTGGGGAATAATGGGTTTGTGAAAAAGGGATTAGGTATCTCTTGGGGAAAAAAAAAAAAAAGTGTGTATTCATAGGTAAAACAATCGTGAGCCAAACAGCATTTTATTTTGGGGACTGCTTAATTTGGAGGTTTTAGGAAAGGTGCTGCTGCCCATTCACATTGCACAGTTTTTAAAAAGCTTTACTTAGTAGCAAAACTCACTGCAGAGGTGAATAGACAGAGTTATGAGGGAGTGTTTGGGGCCAGTGTGTGGTTTTTGACTTTTCTTGAGTTTTCTCAGGGGTCATAACTAAAACATGTTGGGGGTGAAGTGACTCTTTGCCTTGGGAAGATCTGCATGTTTCACCTTCCTGAAGGGTGAATGACAGAGGCAGCCCAGGGTGTGCAGTGTCTTGTTTCCCCAGAGTTCCACATTTCTTTGCCAGTGAAACATGACTTTAATTTTTGGTCTGATAAAGAATTTCCAAGTACTTATAGTCTGGAAGTGTTTTATTGACATTATGATGCATTATTCGTGTATGATAAATTATTTGCTGAGTGACTGAAGTGTTCTAACCAAAGGATGCTGTCTGTTTGATTGGGAGTTCATGATTTTGAGAGTAGGCTGAAGTCTTCAGAATCATTTTTAAAGGGTTGCCATAACAGAACAGAGTAACTCCCAGCAGTGGGTTTGAAAATTGCTCTTCCTTGCTGTATCTCATTTTCCTCTTCCTTAGTGCCCTTTGTCCCCAAAGAACACAGTGAATGTTGTCGTGCGTGGGATTTGAAGAAGTTCAGAGTAGATCCCAAACCATCCAGAGAAGCTCAGAGAGTTCAGTCTTTTAAATTTGATTACTTTTTCATGCAGTCGTTACATTCTTAGACTTCAAAGATGACAAGAGAATTTCTTTCCTGCTGTGGATTCAGTGAATGTTTTTGCTGTAAGTTCTCTAGGGAGGCAGAGCCTCTCCCAGCTGAACAGCCCTTCACGTTCAGCATGACTTCTGAAAACATGAAATTGGAAACAGCACCGTGTTGGAGCTCTGGGTGATTTATCCTGACAAATAACACAAGGGCACCTACAGATAAACATCGATGATTACATGTTGGTAAAGCCACGGGTTGTCAGGAGACCAGGAGAACATTCTAGGAGGAAATATTTGTGATGTTGTTTAATGAATTTTGAAATGTTGCTGCAAAACCTGTGTTACAAAAAGGAGCCATTCTAATTAGGCACCGAGAATGGTCTTAATTCATAAAGCCAATGTTCTAAGAACTGTGTTAGGTTCCTTAGTTTAGTTTGCCTTGCACTGACTTAACCCAAGGAGCCAAGTGAATACTGATGGTTCTTTCCAGAAGAGAAGCCAAGTAGCAGATTAAGGCCTAGACTGACATAAGCAGAAAGCTTAAGCCAAACAGGCAGACTAATTTAATCCTGTCCCTGTTAAACTTTTAATAAATACTTTATTCATTGCCAGATGGATGATATATTCAATTATGATTCTCTACTGCTCAGGACAGTGTTTTGGGAGAGATGCCATAGAATATTAAGAAGACTTGATGGCAGTGACAAGTACTCCTGGATGTGGCTGTAACTATCAGAAATTTTGATTTATGGCTCTTTACTTAATACTTTAATTGCTAAATTAAAGGAGTCAGAGAGAGTAGTTAAATGGACCTTTTCTAATAATTGTAAGTGCATTATGGTAGAGAGAATGTGCAAGTTGAGAAGCCATATGAGCCATTAATTCAGCTTCTTCACTCTGTGGTGGTGTGTTACCCAGTTCCTTATCACCCATCTCCGGTCTCACTGGGATACTCTGCTCAAAATAGGAGGGGGCTTCACATCAGCTTCTGGATTGCAAAACCGCATCTGAAATCTCCCTGATCACTTAGTCTCCATACTGAGCAGGACTGATGATATGGAATATTGGTTGTCACAAACCCTTTAAAAACAAACAAACAAAAAACCCCAAACCTGAAACAACACAGGAAAAAAACCAAACCAAAACAACAAAAAGGAAAAATCTCCTTTTTTTTTTCTTTTTTATAAACTGTTGTAGAGTGAAGATGTAAGATTTCATTTTGATGAAAAGTAATTACCACTAACCTGAATTAGCTCCCAATCCCATGAGTTTAGAGGAATTCTCTATTTAAAATGAACTAAAGGAAAAAATAATGAAGAAGAATCTTTTTTCCTTCATGCTTTCCTCATGTTCCAAGGTAAAAAACTTGGAAGCAATAAATGAAGTATAAAATGCCTGGAAGGACACTGAAAGCACTAGGAAACCTTCCTGTCATTGTTCCCACAACTGATTTTAACCATGGCATTTTCATGGGTAGGTAACCACTTGCTTTCTACATGAGTTGCTGTGATAAGAATTTATTACAAGACCTGAGGGAAATGTTGTTACATCTATTAAAAAAAAGTTACCATTAATTTTGTGGAATTAGAACATCGATTTAATTTGGCCTCCTTTAATTGATGTTAGGTAGCTGGGGAACGGATGTCCTCACTTTGTAAATGCACTTAATCACTTCTTGCTACAAAACCTTGATTGTAATTTTTCCAATCAGAGCTGACAGTTGTAGGGTTAGAGCTCAACACTAATAAATTCACACGGACTAGGCTCTGTACTACCTGTTCTCCCCCTTCAAGATGCTCCCAGTGCCAAGCAAGCCTGAATAATTTTAATTAGATGATCTCACCCGGCGTTCTTTTCCTAAATAAATGTTATTTGCTCGTGTTAGTGCAGTAATTCAATTTGGTGGTGTTTTTCTTCATGGGCAAAAAAGCTGCTGTGTTGGTGCAGCTGTCAGCTGGAACAGGGTCCAGACCTCCGTCCTGCTCGTGGCCAGAGGGCCTGCCATGAAGTGGCACTTGGGTTGCCATTCCCGAGGGCACAGAGGCTTTGGGAGCTCACTCAGGGTGGAAGGTCACCAAGGTAGATGTTCAACACGCCTGGGTTGGTGATGGCACTGCAAGGGGAGGAGATGGGAATAATTGCTGCCAAAATCAGGCTGCCTCCTCTCAGTTCTGGGGTTTCTTCAACATTTCCCACTTTGGAGACTCAAATACGGTGTTTGTGTGAGTTGTTCTAATGACTTATTGCTGATGGTTTATCATTGCTGCAACCAGAGGTTGCCCTGGAGAGCATGGCCCAAGTAAGAATGTTCATCAGAGGAAGAAATGAGACCTCCAGATGTTCCTTTCCTCTAGAAACTCTGGAATACCACTTTGCATTGAAGGGATTTGCCCTCTCATAAGTCTTGTTTATGATTTCCTTGGCACTTAGTAGGAGCAGTGGGATAAAAGAGCCAAAAAAGCCTTTTGTCCTGGAAAATCTCCTCAAGTAGTCAAAAATCAGATTTGATTTTATTTTTTCTCACCAGTGGAGAGCTGCTAAAACAAATAAATCCATGTGGCAGCTTTCCAGGCTCTTATTAGGTTACTCAATCTTCTTTTCTATACTACTGGTGAAGAAAGCTCTGGTTATCCAGCCTGGATATCCCATGTGCCACTGACCTGCTTCTGCTTCAGCTCTGTTGCTCAGACACAATTGTAGGGCTTTTCTAGTCGACTGTGTGTGGGATTTACTCACACTGTGGGAGAAAAAACTGATCTCTGAAGTGACTGTGACTTTCTATTTCAGTACATTTGCTCTATTCTCTAAATTGGGGTGTAGCTGGTCCGAGACTCCCAAAGACATTGCCTTGAGCTGACAATGGGAACTCATCAAAATGCCAAGCTCAATTCTCTCCTTAGTTCTCACCAAAAAAATGAGCTGGGCAGATTAGAGTAAATTTGTGAAAAGCAAAAACACATTTTATAATTCAAACTCAGGTGAAAGATTAACTAAGCAGACCTTGAAGCTGAGGCCTCTCAAAGGTGTAAGAAAAGAAACTGCCCATCGACCTGGAGCTGTTCTGTGGATTTCCTCTTTTCACTGAGGCTTTAGAAACTTTACTCATATCTATGGACCAAATTAGTATGGGGTTTCAGTTCAATAATTTCACCCCTGCTTTGTAAATATATAGCAGAGAGAGTTTTTAATTGCACCTTTTCTTTTATGACTGTGTGTTTCCTTGGTCATAGAAAATATTGTAAAATTTGTGTTCTCCTGCCTTAGAAAACAAGCTGTTTCAGACTTAGAAATTTATAAATGAGAATAAGCAGCTTTATTCTCTGAGTAACCATAACACTTCTCAGGTAGAAGAATTACCAGGCGCTTCTTAGTTATGAGTGTAAAATGCTAAATAGATCAAAGCAATGTGAAAACTGTTTTGCCTCACTATGTAATTACTACATGTTTTATCTTTACACCATTCGAATTTTGATTCAAATGTTTGAACATATTGACCACTGTCAAATTTATCACTCTTCCTTTCCCAATTTGCTTTCCACACTTAACTTTGAATGTTATCACTTGTCTAGGACTGCAGATAAGCTCTTCTGATGAGTGAAGGACTGAAGCAGATGATGTTTTAAATGCACGGATATTTTCCTTTCAAAGAGAAGGATTAGGGCATGACTTTGGATCCAAATCCTGTTGATCCAGGTCAGACAGTGTGGTGTCAACAACTGATGTGTTGAAGGCAGATATTCAGCTTTCTCTGAAATGTTCCACCACTGCAGGTCTTGCACTGAGAGGGGCAATGGGACAAGATTCTTTTACTCTGGAAACATATTGTGCTTTGCAATGTTTATAAGCAGCACATGTTTATGATCCCCCATTTAATGGAACCTCTAATGGAAAGAAGAGACTGTCCCTTGCAGATGTCCCATCATCCCAAGCCAGTACCTATCTTGTCAGCATCTTCCCTTCGCATGGGACACACGTGCTTTGAAGCAGATCACTAATGTGGCTGATTTCCAAACAACATTCCAACCATGAAGTTCTGTTGGTCTGTTTTGCAGCCTGTGTGTTTAAAATAAAAGCCTGTGAGGGATGGATCATCTGATGTGATCAGAGAGAAACCCAGTTCATGGGCTGGGACACTGCAAGTTCTAAACACCCATTCTTTAAGCCTTGATGCATCCATAAGTATTTATTTTGTGTAACTAACTACTTTTGATCTTTGTGTTAGAAAGTTGTATCAACTTCCCCGTGCCGCAGAGGGAACACTATTAATTTTAATGCAGATTTGTTCTTCCTTTCAAGGACAGGGAGTTTTCAACAGTGTGAAATTAAGATCATTGTTCTGTCATTCTCACCTGAACTAACTGGTTTTCACTGTGTTCAGAGACAACTTGCCCTATTGTGTATTGCTTAGAGCTCTCAAAAATCAGTTATAAGTACATTCCTATATTGATCTGATTTAATACAGGAGTGTACAGAAATACTACTGGGATATCATCACTATAAAATCTATCCTGGGGCTTTTATTTAATTGGATTTGCAAAGTCCATGTTTCTCTGGGCTGACATTTCTATTTTTATTCTAAATATTTATCTTTGGAGTCAGGAGCTTGCACTGCCCGTTACACTGATGAAATTGAGGACAGCTTGGGATCCTGTTGTTGACATTTGTATTTAACCTGTGACTTTTTGGAGGAAATTCATTAGTGGATATACAGTTTCCAGTAGTTAATTTTAACTTTTTTTTTAGTAATGCAGTAAGGCCACCACTCCTAGATCCACAGCCAACTACTTATTGCAGTTTTTAATGAGCTACAACACCTTTGGGGGAAGCTCCTCTCCAGGGTCAGCTTCAGGCACCGGGAAATGAGGCAGTTCCAAGGGTTGCAAACTGATGAGGGCAGCAAAAGGCCAGTTTTAGAGAAGTCAGAACTTTGCTGGTGCTCCCTGCCTTGAGTTCCCTCGTCCTGCAGTGAGGGCAAAGCAGCTCTGCAGCCACAGCCTCAGGGAGAGCTTTGGAGCACTGCAATGGAGCCCCACCTCCTGCTTTTCCTGAGCTCCGTCACCGTGGAGGGGACAAGAGTTTGCAGTGACAATACATGCCAGGGCTTGCTGGCAGATGATGGTGCCAGTCCTCGCTTCTCATGTTGCTTGGCTTGCCCAGTTGTGCAGATTCCTGCCTTTCCCATGGGCAGTCACAGAGAAGGACATGGGCAACAGGACCGTGGTGTGTTCCAGAGAGAACACAGCTTGTTCTGACTTTCATGGGGGGGGAAAAGGCGTTTGATGAAGGTGTAAAATAGAATTTGTCTGTATCACAGACATTTTCAAATGCTTTTTGGCCGGTTCCACAGAAAACTGATGGTTATATTCATATTCATGTTCTTCCTGCTGGAAGATCAGGCAAACTTTGGGACATGTGTTGTCTCTAAGCAGGGAATGGGTTTGTAGCATCTCCTGTCCCCTCCTTGAAAAGTTTAAGAGTTCTTAATCACCCTGCCCCTCATTAGCATCCCCGTTGGCAGGAGCAGAGGGGAAGCAGAAAGACAAGAACTCCTGGAGGTTTCCTCCGTACCTGCGAGTCATGCGTGACACCCACTGAGTGCTGTGAGGACCTGCCCCTGTCCCACCCCGTCGCTGTCTCTCAGGTGCCTGCTGCTGTCCCCAGGTGGCCTGAAGTGAAGGGCAGTCCAGCAGGCTCTGGGGAATGTTCTCACCTGCTTTTCCCCCCAGTCACCCCCTCCCCTGCCTGGGATTGCATCAGGGAGCTGGTGGGCTCCTCAGACCACAGCGCAGGACTTGCACCACGCCCTGATGGAACTTGCAATCGTAGCTACAATTTAGCTCTGAGGAATCCAGAGCCTGAGAATTAAATTCCCAATTCTTAGATCCTGGCCATCCCCAGGGAGCCCCTGAAGAGTGGTTTTTTCCTGGAGTCCTTCCCTTAGCTCTCTGAAGCAGAGGAGAAGACAGCTGAGTTCTCTGCTTTAATTAGACTAAGGAAACAGCTCATAAAGGATTGGAAAATAGAGTGGAAACCATCCAGCCTTCCAGTGGAAATGCTGCCTGGATAATGTTGGGAGGGAACCAGGAGCTCCAAAGAGTTGTCAGCTGGTTTTCTCCCACCTCTGCAGATTTCCCTGGTAACAGTCAGACAGGGTGGTGATTCAGAGTGTGGTTCCATTTATTTCGTTGGAAATTGGAAAGACTTGCAAATATTTCAGAGGAATCTGTGGCAAGTTCCCTCTACTGTGACTCATAAGGCTCTGGGTTATTATTACGGAAACATTTGTAAAGTTTTTGTGTTTCTTTTCCCTGGAAAATGTTCACTTGTGAAGCTGTGCTAGGACTGTGTTGTTCAGTGCTTATCTTTATTTCTCCAGGCTTTAAAGCATTAGTCACCTTATCAGGGCACTAAAACAGTGCCTGGTGGTGGGGTGACAGCATGTAAAATGAACACCAATATTCACACCATGTATAGACTGAAAATATTGACATGAGGCAGCTGTTGGCAGAAATAAAAATCGCTATTGCATTCACGCACACACAAAAAAATCAAAATTAAAGCTAAGCAAGTAGGTTCTTAGTATCTATTTCAATCACAGCATAATAAATCTTCTGGGTGATTGAGGGGGTGAATATGTATATAAATAAAGGAAAAATTAGGAAAATATTATCCCTAATGTTTCTTTCAGCAAACAAACAAAAATATTTGCAGTCTTTTGGGAAGCTCCAGGATTAAGCTATACTCCATGTGATATGGGTACCGTACAGTGTAGCAGTGTAACAGGTCCGAGATAAAGAACCCAGCAGGCTTTTTCACCTGCTATTTAGGGTGTCACTTGGCTTTGAGGGACAGCTAAATAAATTCACTCTGCTGAACTTTAGGGCCTTGGTGTGACACCTTGATGATGTCCCAGCCCCTGAATGTTGGTTGGAGCCTGGAGAGGAGCAGTGTTTCCATTCCAGGGTTCACCTTCCTGTGCAGTGGCTGCATCTATAAATCGCTTATCAAAAGTGAAAAGGCTCTGCAGACAGAACAAGTTGCCAGTTCATGCAGCTGCTTTCCCAGTGGGACCAGTCCAGGAGCAGAAGAGGGGAATTACAGCCCCTGCTCAGCTGGCTGTGTTTTCCACAGTGCCCTGCCCAAGTCAGGGATTCACCTTCCCAAAGATGAGGGTGTCACTGACACACGCACAGTGGTCATTGGAGCTTCCCCCAGCAAATTCCAGTGCTCCTCAGGGGCTTTAAAACCCAAACAGCCTCTGTGATTGTGTTAAACTATGTCAGATTTGCTGTACTTGAACCAGAAACCAACTTCTTTTCTGCAAGTTGTAACTTCGTTTACAGCCCTGCTTTGAAAAAATTAAACCTCCACCCTTCTCCCCAAATTCTTGCAGAAACTCTCCTAAATCAGAGACAAATTAAGTAAAATAATCTGGATATTGGGAAATACATCTGCTGTATAAATGTAACCTGGTAGGAAATTATTGTTCAACATTTTTCTGCTTTGTAATGCTGTGTGGGGAAGGAACTGGAGGCATTTCCCCCGTGTTACTGAACTGAGATAACAGTGTTTGTGTATTTGATAAATCTACAAATGACAGGACAAGAACCTGACCAACACCAAGATGGGAAATGTGGAAGGAAGACACTAGTAAGTGTGCAACTAAAGTATTTCTTTTCAATCTTCCCGTTACATTGCCTGTTACTATAGAACAACTTATGTGAACAAAAATTAAACTTCATATTCAGTGAGCTGCCTCTTATTCATCAACTGTTTCAACAACCTACAGCTAGTTTAAATTCAATTTATAATTCAAAACAGAATATTTTCTTCAATGTTGTCGATTTTCAAGTTATTTTTAACTGCTATAAAATGTCCAGTGAAATCATTTGGGAATAGTTACATTTTAAAACTCCTCTCCTTTCTCTAAAGATGGAACCCGGAGAGAAGCACCCTGTGAGCAGGGGAGGGGCTGCCTGTGGAGCTCTGCATCCTCACCCCCCACTGCACTTCCAGGGCCCCTCACTGTACAAACGATGCCCAGGAGACATCACTTGCTAGAGGGGACTAAAAAGTGTGTTTTATTGAGTTGCTTATAGAGCAGTGAGTTCTATAATTGCACTAATTCAGCTCTCCAAAGCATCCCCAGGCGTGGGATCCCAGCAGGATCCCCGTGTGCCAGCCCCAGCTCTGCTCCATGCTCTGTTCAGGTCTGTCACAGGGTGGTTCGTCTCTCTCAAATCAAACCTGTCGGCAGGTGAGTAGCTGTTCCTCCACAATGAAAAGGAAAGCTGTTCTATAAAGTGGTGGGACATAGGGTTAAGCAGATATGTTAAAGAAGAGGCCATTAAGACAGACAAAATGTCTAAAAGTGAGTGGCATCTTCTTAGTCCCACATCAGCCAGATCTGCATAGACCTTTCTGACAGAGATCAGGCACTTCCAGAATGCAGCTCACTCATTCAGCTGCTCTTTAGTTCAAAGCCATCACAGCTACAACTGTTGGGATATATCAGTGAATTCTAGACAGGAGACAAACACACTGTTTGTTTCATCATAATGGTTATAAATTTCAGAATGACTTGAGTTCTGTAATTAACTGATTTCCTTGTCTGCTGTAATGAGTGTCAGTTCTGTAAGGAGGTGGCAGAGTTATATCTGGTTTTATTTATTGATTTAAATGGTAATCTGCAGCTGCAAAAACAAGTGTAAAGGTTTTTTCAGACTGTTTTCAGACAAGACACTTCTATTGGTAAAATATGCACTGGTTGAGGATTTTTCCCCAATCATGAGCATATTTCATTTTTCTTGCAAGAGCTTTTCGTGGGGACGCTCATGTAGTACAAATGGCCTTGAAAAATAAATAAACAGTGTATCCTTTTGTTGTTAAGAGTATGTGCATCTTATCCATCTGTCCCCCTCCTGTGTTCCTTCTGTGTTATTATTCTACAAAGTCAATTCTTCCAGAGAATGTATTTGATTCTCCCCCCATCATCCCCTTGTAAGAAGCTTACAAGACAAAAAGCATTAGAAATTCACCCCAATATTGTTCTTGAGCAGCTATTTTCCCTGACTACCTTGAACAAGCTCCTTGTATGAAAAATGAAATGGAAGGAAAACAGAAAACCATCTGCCTTTTATCCCTCTCATTTAATGGAGCTAAGTCATCCTGAAGAGCTCCTTGGAGGATTTAAACCTGCTACTGATCCAGTAATTACAGGGGCTGCCTTGCCTGGTGCTCCAGGGGAGGCTGGGCAGGAGTAATAAAAGAGGCTTTCCCCAACTTCATGGTGCAGAAGTGGGGGATGGCAGAGTCACGAGAGCAGTTCCTGGGGCAGGAGGTCAAGAGGCCCCACACCTGTTCTGGGTCACACGCTGGCCTGTCTACCTGCCCTTGTCTTTCAGGGGAGGGTAAAATGGTAATGAGAGTTTAAAAAAAGAGAAACTAGAGGGTTTTCTCTAAAGGGACAAATGCACAGTAAGTCCTGTTAGTCACAGGCAGTATTTCATAGTGATGGCTGCTCCTTGGTGGGGTGTTTGTAGCACATCATCTCCAGCCCCTAACGCTGTTGTGTTGGTTAATGAGGAGCTCTGGGGTTAATGGCTTGACACGGTGATGCCTTTTGATCTTCTCCAGGTCTTCTGTTATTCTCCTTTCACTCTTTATGTGCAGCACTGCATAAGGTCATATATTTCTTGAAAGAGCAGGCACTTGGTGTAAATACCATTACAGCTGGAAAAAGGAATACCATAATCTAATGTTATGTCTATAAGCTACAGATAAAGAACAGCTAGTGCTACTACTAGTTAGGCATGAAAAATGCTGTGTTTTTTGCTTGATTTCCTAGGTTTAATAATCAGAAATGTTCTGACAAAGTGTTGGTGGCTTTTAGAAATTGAGACGACTCTCTGGAATATATACCAATAAATATTTGAAAGGTTGCCATTGCTACTTTGAGAAGAAATCTGTTATTAGAAAATTTATACAATGAGCATTTTTGTAACGAAACATAGTTGGAAAATGTAATGCTAAAAATGTTTCTGCTGGCTGTGCTTCAAAATTCTACCAGTGACATATTCTATAAGTTTAATAATAACTTAGTCTATAGTCACAAAGAATCAGAGTAGAAAATCATAAAGCTGCCAAGTGTGAAGAAATCCCCCAAACGGCAACCCCGAGAGGCAATAGTCACTCTAAACACTGAGACAGCAGAGATGGTCTGGGCTCCCCTCATCCTCATTTGGTGTTGTCATTCACAGGGTATCAAACTGAGTAATTGATTTTGTTTCCTCTAATAAACAGAATCCTCTCATTTTTATGGAATGGAACTTTACAGTTTCTGAAGAGGTTTCGTGCCTGAAAAATTCCTTGCTATTTCGTGTCCAATTGCATCCAGCTTTAGAATTAATGCCTCGTTGCCACATCGCTGAGCAACTACTCTGGAGTGGAAAGTTGATTTAGGCAATTTTCCCTATAGAGTTGTGCATATGTCACCTTTGGGCAAAAGATGAGCTAATAGAATTGAAATGAATGTAATTGGCAGAAGGTCAACCAGGGAGCAGTACATGTCTAGAGCTTCCAGAAAAGCCAGAGTTGTTTCATGTTGGCATCTGACTTGATTAGTATGCAGGTAAGGCGATTGTGCCTCAACAGAATAATTGGATCATTCAAATATCTGCAAACCCTGGTGTATCTACAAAGCCTGAGCAGTGATTAGATCCTGCCTGCTCATCGCAGCAAGCCTTGAAATTCTTCCCACTGTGAAAAACTAATTTTCTGTGGGAATTTATTAAATAAGAAATCTGCATGCCACTTTACCTTGTAAGCATTACCAGCAGAATACAAAGATTCCTTTTGACTTTGATGTATGCACTCCACGGCCGCTTCTGTGGCATTGTTTTGTTATTTCTCTGCATTCAGCAGAAATTCCACCCTCTCCTTCTTAGGTGGGTTTCTGGAGAGAGTTGCATCCCCACCCCGTGATAAAGCAGCAGTTCATTTAAAGGAAAGGAAAGAGGGGAAAGGTGGGCTGTGGAAACAAGAGCCACGATTGAAACATGACAATACATTTCAGTTGTTGTGTTACCAAAAAAGCCAGAACAAATAGTTACAAGTTGTTGCTTTTCAATCGACCCTTTTCTGTGCAGTAATTGCTTTCTGCTGCATCAGTGAGCGAATGTTTTCGTGTCATCTGATCTTTGTTTTAAAAACGGGCAACGCTAATCCGTGTTAATGAGGCCCAACCCGACTCACGGTGTAGGATTTCTGTGCTGCCCAGCAGAATTTAAAACAAAAATGAAAGGTTTCTAAGCTTCCCAGCAGGTTTGCAAGGCATTTCATCCCTATACAGGAGTGCTCTGAAGGGCGAATAACAAGGTCCTTTCCGGACTCCAGTGTCAAAATGAACGCACGCTTTGGAGCCGATGTGTCAGCCCCAGTTCCTCTGCAGCAGGAGGATGTGGAGTGCAGATCATCTCAGCTCATGGCAGCCAGCTTGGCTGTAGATGAACTCAATAGCCCAAACACCTGCCTCCTTTCTCTTTGTCTGTGTTTAGGGAGGTTTTTGGTTTTCTTTTATTATGGTTTTTAGGCACTTGGTGTCTGTAGCGCATCTACTCCTGGAGCAGCTCTGGAGTTACAAACCCCGCATCACTTAAACTACACTGTAGCAGAGCCCCTGTGGAAGATAATCACCTGAAAAGAGTAAATCCTCCTGGGTTAAGGAAAAGAGTTGTTTGCAGAGTTAAATGAATAATTCATGGAAAATAATTTTGTTTCAGCTTGCAGAATGGCTTGATATTCTCTCAACTGTGTATTAATTATTCAAATGTTTCTGAGAAATGTTTTTCTTAAAATTTAGTGTACATATTGGAAATTTGAGCTCAATTCTTGCAATGAATGATTTAGAACCTTGTATGGGCTTCCCAGACCTTAATTGGTTGGGTACACAAGCACCTATGTGAATATATTTGGTGAAGAGTCAAAACTTGTTTTCCATAACATCTCTGTCTAATGAAACTTAAAAACTTCCCCTTCACGGACTGCAATTCTGGAGTAAAACACAACAGCTTTAATTTTTCATGAAAGTGAACATGCAGCACAGTATAATATGGCTGAAAGAAATTCACTTGGAAACCCAAATGGATCTGTAAATACTTTTTTCTGCATAATTTACACAGTTCTACTTGTGTGATAGTAATCATTACTTATTAGTCTTGAATTTATGCTACTCAGTGGGGGAATATTTCTTTGTTCCATCTCTTAAAAGTTGTAATTAACCCTCCATTGCTGCACATCAGTATCCAAGTGCTTTGAGAATGGTGCATTAAAACTCCATATATTTGTGTAATGTGGTATAATCTTGCCATAACAAAAATCCCAAACTGTTACATAAGCAAAGTGATTCTGCTAAATTTTCCTCATTTGTGCCAAAACAAAAACAAAACAAAAACAAACACAAACAAACAAACAACAAAACAAAACAAAACAAAACNAGTATGGTTGTCTTGCTACTTTCATACCAGGATACCAGATTATGTATTTCTCACACATTTTGGTGATTATAATGAAAATACACCAGGAAAAAAATTAGTGCTTTTGCTGGCTCCTCTGAGGATCATCAATCTAAAGTAGTGCCACTAACGTGAAGTCACAGACCTGGGTACTGGAAATGGGTGGTTATTTTCTTGAAATACATTTTTGGCACATCTTTGGTGGCTCACATCAGAGATAGAGATGTATTGTTGGTGTTCAGGTAAACACCTCGTGGTGGCCTTGCCACAGTAGTTGCAGTTTTCTCTCCTTGCTGTTGTGCTTCCTCTCCTTTCAGTCAGCTAAAATTAATCAGCCGTTTCCTGTGAAAACCCTTCTCTGCTGACTCTGCAAGTGCATCAGCACTGTTGAGTTGGGTGGTGCTCCCCAAAGGCTGCTCCATCCAGGGAGGGCTGTGGTGGCACAGCTGGAGAGGGACCTTGGCAGGTGCTGGCTGAGTGTAAGGTGATATTCCTACTCTGCTCCTGGTTCTGCATCCAGGGCCCTATTTTTAACTCTAGCCTAGGACCCCCAGCCATTAATTTCTGATATGGATTGTTTTCAAGTGCTCTTGGAAAAATGAAAGGCAGTGCAGCCACAGTATTTCTCTTATCTGTCACAGCAGTCGTGTCTTCAAAGAACTCAAGGAGGTTGGTCAAGCATAACCTGCCCTGCCTAAATCTCTGCTGGCTGCCCTTAATCACACCATGCTCTCTTGGGTGCTCTTCAACCTCGTGCTCTGCTTTTCTCCTTCATTGGACTTTAATTAAACTTAGGACACGTGTGTGGAGTTTATATGAAGATTGTAAATCCCATGATTGTTCATTGTGAGAACAAATGTCTACATGAGGGATGGCCAAAAAAAGACTCTCCAGCCCAGAAAAAAAAAGATGACTGAGGGAGCTCATGACAAATATCTATAAAAGCTGAGTGAAACTGTGAGCATTAATAGACCATGATAGTTCACTGTCTCTTCCCCTGAAGGAAGTAGGACACCCCAAAGTAAACTGCTGCTGCTGCATGCCATGGCTTCAAAATGAAAGGAGCTGCTTATTAACAGAGCCCATAATGAAGCCATGGAATTTCTTCCTGTCAGATTTTATGGTTGATAAAGTTTGCGCAGATTAAAAATGAGACTGGACAAATTCATGCAAGAGAAACCTGTCAAGGTCAGTTAAATGTCAAGACACTGAAATGTGAGGAAGCCCTCAGGGGACAAATAACAAGGAATTATCACTAAATATTAGACTTGCTCTTACACTTTTTCCTTGTCGTGTCCTGCTGCCTGTTTGACATGGAGCTACACGGACATCTAGTGTGGCTCTTCCAACCTTTGAAATTCCTCTGAGCCCACTGTTGTTCTACCTGAAAGCTCCCTCATCATCTAGACCGTCAAGAATTTTCATCTCTGTGTAGACTGATGTAGATTTTGGACTCTAGTTCTCACAAGAGTAGAAATTTGAGGTGGCCGAAGTGTAACCTAAAATTCACTGTTGGGCTTAGTGTTGAGCTCAGTTTGCAGAAATTTGGCATTCAGACATCCTGGGCATTGATTGCAGATAGTCTGAAGTCACTCTAGAAAATACAAATGATGCCATCTTATCTCTGTCTTGAGTTTAGATTTTGTGATTGGTCAGGTTTTCTTGGTCTTAATTAAAAATTTGGTTTTTAGAGCTCTACATTTTTTTTTTTCTGTGAATGATTTCCCCTCACCCTCCTCCCAAGGGATAGACTTATCTAGATCAAGGCTGAAGGAAACATTAATTAAACTTAGTAATAAAATAAAGTCTATAAAGAGTATTTTGAGTTTCTCATCCATGAATTTCCTTATATAACTTCTAAAATGGCCTTAAATTTCATCATAAAATGCAGCATTATGAGGCAGAGCATGTTTGCAGTGTCAGTGTGCCTGCCATCTTATCAAAATCTGAAAATCAAGGAGCATAATCACTTCCCTTCTGCTTACTTGGACTTTCAAGTCAGTGCAGCAATTTAAATATGTGGGTTTTTTCTGGGTACTTATAAAATAGGTGTTATGATTGGTTTTATCTTTGTTGTTTAAAAATTTATTATCTGGAAATATAGAGAGGTTGGGGAGTTGGCATCAGCTCACCAGAGCTGACCTGGCAAGAGAATTAACATTCTCACAGAGTGGGGAGAGAGGCACACACAAGAAAAGAGATTGTTCTGTGTAGATAATTTATTCAACTTTACCAGTCTTGAGGCCTCGAATCAGAAGGAGAAGTGGCAAACAAAGAAAATAAGCAAAACATCCTGTACTGCTATCTGAAAGCGAAAGAGCTGAAATATTTAAATAAACAAGGTAACTTGGCCTCTGACAGTGACATTGATTAAAACTGGCCATCCTCGAGCTGTGGAAAGATTGCACATGCTGGGGGTTTTTTTAAGTATTTTATAAAAGCAGTTGATTTGAATGCACAATTCAAGAACTTGAGGAGCAGTTTAGCACAGGATATTCTAGAACTTCAGCTGTACTGGTAGCTTGACATTTCCTTCTCTACAGACACTGGATACCTGAGACCTGAAGTCAGCTTTTAAGTCCCAATGTCCTAAAATGGGAAATAAAACTAATAATAATTACTTACCAATGTGATACTAAGTAATGCTCAGCTAGAACTCTTTCTTTGCTTCTGTTTTCCAGGAAGATATTGATATAGTTGGGTTAGAAATGTTGAGGAGAAATGAACCCCAAGTCTCACCCCAGGTAGTGCCAGGCTGAACAAGGACAAGAGCACCTAGAGCTGTGCCCTGCTGGATTGATCCCGTGGCAGACTAGGGTGGGAAAACATTTTTCTTGGTGTCAGTGGACACAAAGTGTAGCCTGACATAGATCCTCCCTGACCACGGCTCCTGATCAGTGTTCAGAGAGTCATTTAAGTTGGAGAAGACCTCTGTGGTCATCGAGTTCAACCTCTGGCCAAACACCACCTTGCCACACACTGAGCAGTGAAGGAAACCAGTTTTGTTCACTCCATCAAGGCAGAGAAATGGGTCAAACTAAGTCACTGCAAGTTTTGATGTGACAAATGTCTTTGTGGAGATCAGAATTTGCTCATTGCAAACCACAAGCATGAGGTGCAGGTGTCTTCATCAGAGGAACTACTCTTTGCAAATTATTCAGCCAGTTTTAGTAATTAACATGAGTTGAAGAACCTTTAAACAGAAAACTGAACAAGTCTTGGTACTAATCACACAAGATGCTCTTGTTTGATAGTTTCTATCTAAAGTGATGCTTCAGCCTCATCTCAATAAATACAGATTGTAACACATATTACAGTGAAAGGATCATGTCTGGAGGCACAAATATATCCTGAAAGACACAAGGAATTGAGAAGTTGTTGGCTGAAATCGAGCAGGGGCTGGTTGGGAGACTTGGTTGTGATAGGAAAGGACAGGAGTTTTCCTGGGAATCCTCGTTGGTTACTGAGAGCAGGAACAGGGCCAAACCCCTGCTCTGGGAGGAAACCCAGCACTCCGAGGGGAGCGAGCAGAGTGCTGTGGAATTAAGAGTTTCTTCATGGCTTTGATCAGAGAGTAGAATAAATAGACCCAGAGAAGATAAAACAGGAAAATAAATATGGCTGTGTACCTGTTCCTACATGTTCCAGGTGTATCCCAGTGAAATCCCTGGAGCTGGGCCTGGTTCTCCTCATAAGCACGAGTGCTGGTTCCCAGCAGGAAAGGGCTTTTTGGGGTAAAACTCAAGTTGGAGTGATTTTTTTCCTACTCTTTTGCTAGTGGAACAAGGTACATTGTAACTTACTCTCAGCATTTAAGGTCTACAGAATTATTACAAAAATTTGGTCCAATCATTGTTTTTAATTAAGCACTTTGGAAGTTCAGTGAGGCTGAAGAGCAAGTTGGGAGAAGCAGAAGTTTTAAAATGAGCTGACAATTATTCACGGGTCGTGCCTTCTCAGATTTCATTTAATCAAAGACCCAATAAAAGCACACATTGTAAGGTGCTTCATTTTTTATAATTTCTGTAACTTTTTTTTTTTTACCTCATTTTTGAAACTATAAGAGTCATTAAGAGACTTAATTTTGAGATTCCCTCCAGAGTTTTCTTAATCAGGCAGATTTTATTCTGCCTGTGACAGTCGTGCCTGCAGAGTCACTGAGCAAAGCAGTTAAATACCTGTTCAAGGCCTCACCTCTGGCTGCAGAAGTGCTCAGAGCACATGTGTGCACACCTGAAGGGCACTGGCAAACTGGGGCTACAACATCATATCATCACTTTCTCAACAGTGTTATCACAGAATAAATCAGGAAAGTCTTCTTTGAAATTACAGCATTTTGTTGTTGTGTAGATTATTTTAGATATTTCCAGGGTGATGTAATAGGTGTGATTTTAACTGTTTATTAGTCAAATATAGGGCTCTCTTCTTCTGTTTTAAAATATAAGGACAAAGTATTTTTTATTTTATTCATTCCTTTCCCAGGATCCATTGCCTGGCTGAAACCACAGATTTATGTTTCCATATTCACTGGCAAACTGTAGTTTTTAGCACACCTTTGATTTTCAATGCTTTGGGAATGAGGAAGAAATTCAGGTTAAGAATATTGACTGAACTACCAGTGCTTAAGCTTGCAATTCACAATGTTATTGAGAAATTTCCTTGCATTAATAAAGCCTGAACAGGACCCTTATTGCTCTTTGACATCATAATCCTCCCTGCTATTTCATGAAAACTAGCTTGCTAACTTTGTTTTGTAGTTTTAAATTCCCTATCAAATACATTCATGTCAGTCCTTTAACGTGATCGATCTGTTTTCAAATTCACCAAGAATTACTGACTGATATCTAAATATTCATTTAAATAATTAAACATACACATTGTCTGGCAGTTCTGTCCATCTTCCCACTATCAGACAATGGTATATAATGCACTGGTACCATGGGATGCACCAAATTCTGCAGTTGAGTCATAAATGGAGTGAAGTTCATGGTGCTGAAGGATGCCCTGGCTGCGCAGAGTTCAGGTTCTTGGTAGGAGAACTTTCCATGGCACTAAAATGCCTTGGTCAGAGCCAAGACTGGAATCCAGAGCCACAATTGTGATTCAACTGAACTGCTACTAGGGAAGTGGCTCAAAATCCACTTGGAAAGTCTGTGTAGATACCAAATAGCATTCAGAACAGAGTCCCTGGTGTAACTTCTTCTGAGATGTAAATTGAAATCATAACTATTCAGCATTAAGCCCTTCCAGGCACTGTAGAATCAGGTTGAAAGGGGGGCACATGGTTGTTAGAGCTGTGACAAGTTAAACAACACAGCAAATGCCACCAGTTTGTTACTAACTTATTAGACTTGTTATAAAGACAAACAGTCAAGTTTGAAAACTTCCTTTGACAGTAGGACCCCAGATCAGTCTAAATGACTTTCACTGGGATGTGGAATTTTAAAAAAGACAATCTGTAAAAACAAGATTACAGAGTTCCTATGACAGCTTCCAAGGAATTCTCAGCTGCGCCATCCAAAACTCAAATTACACATGCATAAATACATACACACTAGAAAATAGTGGCCTATCTGAGCAAGCTGTCTGTAGTCTCCCTTAAGAGATTTCCAGGAGCAAAGTAAATCAGTTCATCTTTCTAGGTAAAAACTTGGCTTTTCAGATTGCTCAGCTCCCCACTGGTTCTCTGAGAGAGCTGGAAATCTGCCCCCTCTCTGTTGAAGCCTCACTGGAAGCTGTTCAGCATTCAAGGGGGTTTCCTTTAACCTGGTTACTTTGTAGGAGAGGAGTTGAATTCATCTAAAACACTTTTGCCCCTTGGACTCTGTTTGCCACCTTCTTCTTGAATGTGAAGGGTGTCAAAGAATGTTTGGAGGTTTGGACGCAGCAGGTCAGGGCTCTGGAGCTGTTCTGTTCAGGGGACAGGGGTGACTTTGCCCTCCCTTCCTCCCTCCCACTGCTCTCTATGAATGTTCTGCATAAATAAGCACAGTTCTATCTTGCCACAGTGATTCCACTGAGGTGCTGGAGTGCAGAAGTTTCTGCATCAGCAGCCCGGGGCCGTAATAGGCTGCAAGGTAAATTGAAAGCTTCAAATTCTCTTTGAACTGCTGTGTTTGGACCCTGATGTTCTTCACAAACAATTAAATTTAAAACCATCTCTGGGAGATTTTGCTTTCTCCCAGAAATGAGTTAGTAAGAATTCTCAGTTTCTGGTTGTCAGTCTTAGGTAGAGGTGGAAGAAGTGAGAGCAGAACTGCACTGTCGTGTGTAACTCCCTGCAGCATCTGCATCCCTCCTTGCTCTCTGGGATATGTAAGGGAGGTCATTTCCCACCTCTTCCTCTTTTTATCCAGGGTCTGAACTTCAGCTGAACCCCCAGTTCTGGTAGGATTGACCCCATATATAATGAAATCATTGTTATTTTAATTTCTCTCATAGTATTGGGGACTGGAGTAGGTGACTGATAATGTACTTACTGCCTGCACCTGCTGGGATTTTT
The DNA here is from genome assembly GCA_013399695.1 of Formicarius rufipectus. Taxonomy (NCBI): domain Eukaryota; kingdom Metazoa; phylum Chordata; class Aves; order Passeriformes; family Formicariidae; genus Formicarius; species Formicarius rufipectus. Next base: position 797,371 of record VXAU01002171.1, read on the forward strand.
TTGGTAATACTTATATAGACACCCCAAAGCTGCATATTGTTCACCTGGAGCATTATGGTGTTCTTAATGTACTGCCAAGGCAGTTCTCTTGCTCTGGAGTCTGGGGTGGTGGTCTTGGTTAGGTGACAGACCACCAAGCTTTGAGGACTGAGTCATTTCATTCAGCATGTGGCAGATTTTATTTTCCTAGAAACGTTTCAGGAATGGTTTTTCTCTGAAAGAAAAACCCAAGATGGACTGGTTGGTTCTGTGTTACAGGGCAAAGCCACAGCTAATTGCACAGTTGCCTTTCCTCTCACAGAGACAGCATTTGGATCATTCACTCTGATCCTTTTCTTAATGTTTAATAAATTCTTCACTGTTACACTTTAATTCATTAACTTCACTTTTGAAAGGATCAGTTCAGCTCTTTCAGATGTGTATTTGTACATGAAAGAATAGAGCCAAGAAGTTTGATCCTTTCAAGTCCCAATCCCAGATGCCTCCACACTAGTTTGAGGATCATTATCCTGCTGTAGTAATTTAAGAACCTTATTGCCAGGATTCTTTCTAAGAGTGCAATTAGAAACTCTGAGCTGTTGGTCTAAGCTGTGCTCAGCTCCTGTGTTCTTGGTTGAGAGCATTTTACGTTCTCTCAGTTTTGAGGATATCCTTGTTTGGGCTAATGATGTTCAAATGCCCTTTAATAAGGGACATGATAATCTTTTGCCTTTATTGCACTTTTTTGAGTGCAATGATTTAAGAAACCCCAAATTTCTGGGGCTAGGAAGAGACCTGAGAATAAATATACAATAGGAAATGTCAGTGTTTTGGAAGGGTTGGGTGGTGTCAGGCTGGGTGGTGTCAGGCTGGGTGGTGGGTTCTAGTACCAACAGTTACTGTGTAGGAATGCCTTTGGTTTATTTAAGCAGGCAAATGTTATAGTTTTCTCTAGGAATAACCCTCAAAACTAGCTGACTTTAGCAGCTTCTCATTCCTCTTGTTTTGTAATTTTTAAGTATTTATTTGCATTTGTTCAATATGCAAAGCAGCTGATTCTGAGAGAGAAATCTCCATCATGAACTTGCGGAAAACCAGTATCAGAACAGACAAGGGGCTTCTGTTTCAGGAATGAACTCAACAGAGCCAGTCTCTGTCATCTGTACCAATCTACAGATTTGAAAAATAAGTTTCAAATACTGAGGAATTACTAGCAGTACTGTGGGAGGAAATTATGTTTAATCTTGTTTGATGGAACCTGTGGTGCTTTGTCATTATGACAAGCTCCTGCAGTAGGGTAAACACCATGAGCTGCCTTAGTGTCTACACATATGTAAGAGATACTTAAGCAACATGCATATATATATTTTATTGACTTGTTCTTCCAGCTCATTAAACACAGCTGTCACTTACTATCAGGAGAAAATGCAATGGAAGTCATTTGCAGAGGGAGATGATTGGTTATATTAAATCTACCATGTGTTGTTTATTTTGCTTTGTAAAAGAGAAGCCATTTTATTGCAGACATTTGCCAAAACTCAGCTATCACTAAGTGGAGGGAAGAGAGAAAGTCATAGAGAAGTGTACTCTGACAGAGTTTACTGGGAAAAAAGCCTTTTTTCAGTGTTGCTGGATAGTAGTAGATGTCCTCCTGTCAAAAATTGGAGGAACAGTACAGAGAGATTGCCTGAGCTGTCTTCCTTTTCAAAGGCTTTTGGATTTCCAGCCTACACTGACGCTGAATGGCTGTTAATGTTATTTTTGTGTCCTCTAACTGTTCATCTGCTTGTAGGGGAAATACAGATCAAGGAATGTGTTAGGCATCCAACTCTTAGTCCTTCTAAAAGCATGTTGAGGTTCCTTATTCCATGAAGATTTCCCAACACATCCCTTAAATTATCATCTCATATGTTCTTGTGAACCCCTGAAGACAATGGAATGTGTATCTCACATGGAATATTAAGGGTCTCAAGGAAAGGACCTGACCATTGTCACTCTTTGGTGAAGTCATTTAAGCTAACCTGTGCATCAGTTACTTCCAGAAGAACTAGATGAGCTTTTAATATTTTTAGTGACAATTTTAATTTTCAAGTCAGCACTCAGAAAACTTTGAGGTCATGGATATTGTTTATGTCAACATAAAGAATTTTTGAAAGAGATCCAGCCAGAAATACAGTCGCAGTCACTATACTTGCATTTATTGCCCATTAAATCAATCAATTAAAAAAATTAGTGCTGACTTCTCTGAGGAAAGTGGTTATTTTATGAAGTCAGGTTTAATTTACAGGTGCAGGTGTCTATCTGAAAGGACAATCTAGAGTTGTAACAAATGGATTTAATGCTGCAAAGACAGTGCAAGAGACGCCTATCGCTCTTCCTGCAAAGACAGGACACTCAGGCTGTCCTTTTTGGCACGTGCTGCCCTACACTTGTACTTTATCCCCTCTGCCAACTTCACAGAGCTATTCTGAAAAACTGCATAAAAGTGGGCATATTCTTTAGACTAATAGGTTCAGAGTGCTGTCACTGGCTGACAAGAACGACCTCCAGAGATGCTATCATGTACAGTGTTGCACAATCGATAGCAAATGTAACTTTAATGCCAAAATCTTTATGTGTAGAAACGTACTAATTTTATAGCCTCCTTTTTGTTAACTGGTCTGCAGGTGCCTGTTTCTGGTAGAGCAACGAGAGAACAGTCTCTGTAACCTTTCATATTTCCAAAGATAAAGAAATAATGGCTGTTAAGAAAAAAAAATAAAATGGGGGGGTTCATTCATGCTACCCTTTTAAAAACATAAACCACCCAAAAGCCAAGCTGGTAGATACCTTAATTTCTAGCAGGGGTGCTTCTCTATGCTTCTAATTCCTATAAGAGCAGAGAAAGCAAAATGCCGTCGGCACCAGAGCGGGGCAGAGGCTGCACATCATTTCCACAGCGAGACTTTCTGTCCCCGGGATGTTACAAAGAAGCAGCTGATTGAAGCATTAGCGGGTCTGGAGTCCCCGCCCGTGAAAGACACGAGGTCACTGCGCTGCTCAGTGGCTGGGGAGTTGATACCTGATGCCTCCCCATCCTTACTCAGTGCGCTTTAACCCCCACCCCCCGCTGGAATACTAGGGCTTTTTTTTGGAGGGGGATGGGGCGAAAACAGCCCTAAGAGATGAATATTTATGGCCACATTTCTGTAATTTAAATTCCCTCATTGAATCCAGCCAGTACGTACAGCTTCCACCAGTGGGAGGATCGAAATCTGTACGAGTGCAAATGCTGCTGGGGAGAAAGCTTTCTTCACCAAAGCAAAAAGGAATGGAAGCAAACCTTGTGCCTAATGATGATGAATATCACCAAAATGAGTGCATTCAGGGGAAACAAATACTCTTAAATGCTCTGTATATATTATCCCCATGTTTTTCTTTCACGTCAAGAACGATAAGCAAAGGAAGAAGCACACTGATGGTGCCTAATGTACAGTTCCATATGTATCTCTATATATATCCTAGGAACACAGTAAATGCTCTTTCAAAATGATCATTACTGAACTGCAAGAGAATGGTGGTGAGCCCAGCTTGCTGACATGGGAGGGAGGGCAGACAGGGCGAAAGAGAGAATGTATTTTGTACCGGCTTTCCCTTCTTTAGTCTCCAATTAATTGTACTTAAACCAATAATCCAAGACAGAGCAGCAATAATTTATTCTAAGACACATCAAGTGGTTCTCATTAAAGCCACAAACCAAAGCTGGGCTTGGCAGGGAAGACCCTGACACTACCACAGGGAGGACAAAGGCTCCTGCTGACCTGGGGACTGCTTGGACAGCTCAGGCTGGGTGTCCTGACCTGGCATGGTCATGGCACAGCTGGCTAAAGGGAGCAGCCCTGGAGTGCAGGAACCCAGCAGGGTTGCAAAGCACGACCATCAGAGGAAAACTAGAAGCTCTGCTGAGTTTATACTGATGCCCTGAATAGTTCTCTCTTTCAATTTTTATGTATCGTCTACTCATTTAGTTTGTCTAATGAACAACCTCATATGTAACCTCATAATGAAAACATTACAGAGTATTTCATGCTTAGCTGGAGCTGAATTTGTCTCTTTGTTTAACCAAGACACACATTTGTAGGGTTATTAGAAAATAATGCATCCACTGTATATTTTAAAATAATTGCCTGACATTGATTTTGAAGCGATGAAATTTATCAGAGAATAACACTAATGATGTTATTGATAATGTATAGTCATTAATTCAGTCACTTTTATCATCACTGGCACCTCCTGGGGGCCACAATTTTGAATTAAGCCTGTGCACCAGCCACCCTACAAAAGCAGTCCAAAAACACAGACGTTGCCTCATAAAGCTTATGATCTCACTAGAAGATAAGAGATGACAATAAGATGTGGCTGTAGTCACAGCACATCTCCAGCCTCAGCTTTATTAACTGGGAAGGGCATTGCAGCCAAGGTGAGTTAGAAGGGAAAAATCAGCGAGGCTGACAGCCTTTTTTGTTTATTGTTGCAAGTGGGGAAGAAGTTGTGAAAGGGTCTTCCCAAAAATCAGGCACTGGGTCACTGGGCACTGATACATGCACTGGTCTGGAGCAGGTCACCTGCCACTTGCTGAATGACATGAGAGCTCTTGAGCTCTCAGGTCTGCAGGGACCTTTCTGCTGACTGGCATAAACAGCCCATTAAAAGCCAGTTATTGGCAACCATAGCAGGAGATGTGTCTGGTGACACGTCTGAACAATAAAACTGGGGAACATTATCATATTCCATAACTGCCCAATATCTTCAGTGCTGTTGTAATCTTTAATGGAACACAGGATATACAAGTGACCTACAAAATCCTACTGGGGAATAGCAGTGGCTGCCTGGCCTGACCTGGGAGTCCTTCTCAGGAAAGGTGGGGCTCATTAACACAGAAATTGGCATAAGCCAATGATGTGGTCTCAGAAATCCTCTACTGAAGAGATGATAAGCAGTGTTAGAAACTATTACCCTTCAAGCCCCTGACAGCATGCAGCGACATAACAGATCCAGCAACCCTTCTGTCCTCAGGGGAGGGATTTTCAAGGTATGTTCATTTGTTTGTCACAAGGTTTGTGTGGTCTCTGCTGCCACAGACCTGTGATCCTTCCTGAGTAGGCTCCCACTGATGGTAATATCTGACATTCCAGATTTCCCCCTGTTCCTGGCTCTGAAAATATGAATTTTCAGGATAGGGGCTGTTGTCTTTCTCAAGCCTGTTTGAAGGAGCGGTGCTGGGAGCCAAACAACTTTACAGCACAGCAAAGCTGGAAGAGGGGGAAACAACAGCATATCACATTATGAAAGGCAAAGAAATAATATTGTGCCAAGATATTTTTAAATTCCAAGTAGTGAGCTTGCTCTTAGTTTATCATAGATATTCTAAAACCCAGACAAATCACTCTGGTTATGGGCCTTCTGAAGGAAAGGCTTCTGAGTGTGAACAGGAAAAGCTGCTCTTTATGAGGTATTCTAATGCTTAGATGCTTTCCCAAAGCCTCCCAGTTGACAAGATTTTCAAAAGAAAATAAAATACCTACTGAAAATATGCAAAATGAGAAACATATTTTTCCAGTTAATTTCATACAATCATGCTTTGCATCACACAAACAGCGTAATAATGTTGTCAGAAAAACAACAGTTAAAACAAACATTCATGTCTTTAGAACAGTCTGGGTGGGATTTTTTCCTGATGTTTTAAAGTTTGCACTGTGGTATAAGAAAGGGAATATCATATCACACATGGAAAGACTCAATAACTGTATGTTCATCACTCAACAAGAAATTACAGACAGACCTTTGAGTAGAATAAATAAAATATCTGAAAAAGAATCTATGTTCATTCCAAATCTGTCTAAACTGATGCACTGTCACAGGCTTTTAATGGGTCCAAAATCCCTGGAGGTTTCCAGCCTTGAGGAAACTGAAATGAACCTGATGGAGGAGTTTTCAAATGGATTTGTAAAGGTTTCAGGACATTCCTGTTGTTCTTACATATTACAATCCTTATCAGCTGTTGTAAAGAACGATTTCTTTTCTGCCTTAGCTTACCCAGTCTGAGACAACACGAATTCAGTGCATCAGAATTTTCTCATTAAACATACTTTGTTTTCATTGTATTTCCCATTTTTCCTAAGTAGGAAGGTATGAACTTTTCATCATGAAAAATCAACATGACCTTTTGCAAAAATGAGGTGAAAGCATTTCAGCATTTGGATGTTCTGGCATTTCAGTAAAAGACCAAATGAATTTTAACACATAATATGTCTTAAAATATGAATAGTAACATGAATTGCTTTCCTTAACTTGGCTTGAAACTTATTAATGTCTTTTGAAGTGATCATAAGAGTTCATCTAAGTAATCATAAAAAGGAAGCAACATTTGGGCATTTTAGGTAAATTCCTTTTGTTAACTCCTTGGAGACACCCCTATGGTATATGTTATATGACTGCTGTCAATATTTTTTATTTGGTGTTTGCAAGGTATGAAGAAATGTTCCTCTAAGTAAAATTTAAGGTATGTCATTGACTGTTTGAAAAATGTGAGGAATTGGAGCTGATGTGGTGGGCAGGGTCACTACAGATCCTGCTCAATGTGTGTTGCTCCTGTGCTGAAGCCATTGCAGGCTGCTCTTAGTGTGTAAACCTCTAGTAAGCATTATCACAGCAGCAGTAGGAACTGCTGCATCCCAAAGGATTTGTGGCTTAATAGGAGAAAGTGGTACACACAAATTTGACTTTGAATGTAACTTGACCATCTGGTACCCAAAGAGCTGCTGAGCTGAGGAAAGGTGAGGACATACCTGTGTGCATCACTGGGCTGGAGACCAGTGAGGAGCAGTTCTAGCAAATGGGTGTTGAGGAGCAAAGGAGTTCACCTACACCCAGCCAACAATGCTGCTGCTTCTAGGTAGAACACCTTGTCTGATAGTTGTTTGAATAAATGTCGAATACACTAAATATGAAGAGGTTTTTTTGGATAAAAATCTGCTGCTCTTCACCTGGGCATGATTCAGATTACCTGCTCACAGCTGAACTCATTTCAAGTGCATTAAGATGGTTGGGGGAATTCAGGATTCTGTTTCTGGCAGCCTGAACTCTGCTGTAGTTGAATAAGTCAAACAGCTCCATCCTTGCTCGTTTATTGCTGATGAGACTCTCTTTGGGAGCAGAAATGTTCACATAAATGTGCCATTTAAAGAACATGCACTTTGAATTTTAGACAATCCAGAACAAACTAATAGGGAAAAGGATTCTTTTTCTTCTCAAGCTCTCCCAGCTGTGAGGTGTATGGGATACATTGCAAAAGGTTAAGTATAGGTAGGGGTAAAAGTTAATTTATAAAGAATAACCTTTGATAATGCCTTTGTATTGCTAGAAATGTTCTAAACTCTCAGTGGATAATTGATAGACCTCAGCATCCCCTTGTTCTCCCTGTGCTGTAGGGATTGTCTGGGTTTTAAAATAGAATTCCACCATTTGAGTTTACTGGAGTTTCAGGAGACAGCAAATAGCATTTCAGCCAGCACTGCTTGGCTGTTCCTCTCCCCAGATGGCTCGGAGCACTTTCCTTCAAAGAAATTCATGTCCCACTGGTTACAGACACAGCTTATGCACCAACAATGCATTTCTGTGTCAGCAAAACAGTTCTGACAGCTGCAGGGAAGGCTTCTATTTGAGGGTGTTCTGAGGAAATAACCTCTGCTGGGAAATGCCTGTAAATGTTCCGTGGGGGTGGCTCCGTCCTGCTGTTTTGCCTGAAGGAGAACCTGGCTGGGTTCTGTGGGATGTGTGGGCACTCAGGTTTGTGCCCCTCGTGTGTTGCCCTCGTGTCCCTTGTCAGCAGGGAATGTGTAGCCAGGTTCTGTGTTCCCCAAAGCCCGGGGGTCCTGCAGGGCAGCTCTCCCAGGCTCTGTGTTCCCCAAAGCCCGGGGGTCCTGCAGGGCAGCTCTCCCAGGCTCTGTGTCCCCCAAAGCCCGGGGGTCCTGCAGGGCAGCTCTCCCCCCCCTTCCTGCTGCATCTGTGGCAGTGCTACCCAGAGGAGATGGTGCAAGGCACTGAGTCCCCAGTGGGATGGGATAGAATGGAAGCAGATGGTGAGCTGAGGAAAATTTCAGAGGAGGATTACATTTTCTTTTCCAGTTGCTGTCTCTTTGATTTCACTGTTATTGTCTGATGAATTGTGTCAGATTTGATCCTTCAGATTGAAAAGCTGCTCCTCAATGCGCTCCCAAATGTACAGAGAAAGTAAATGGCTGCTGCCAATGTACTCTCTCAGAAACTTAATTTTTTAATGCATGTTAGGAAGGGCCTCTTGTTCTGTCGTGTCTGTTGTGTGATTTCTGCTTTCAGCTGAGGATTTATTTTTCTGTCGTACTTTATGTTGATGACTGAGGTTTCAGGAGCCTGCTGTGTTTTCTTTTAACATTACATACCTGTGTACTTGTAATTTATCTTGGCCAAGGCAAGCAGAAAGGCTTTCTCTTGCCCTGGGTTATTTGCACAGCTTTCCTTTGGCTTGTTTGTAGTCTCTGATTAACACTCGGGTCTGTATAAACCTGTTTGCAAAAGCAGGACTAAGAGAGAAGGGAGACACAGACCTTGAGACCTCAGAAGCAGACCCATGTGGACACACAGCCAGAGCCCATCCCAGTGGAAGAGTAGTGCCAACCTCTGGCAACGTGAGGAGTGGGTGCTGTGCCTTCCCAAGAGGAAGGCTCCTGCCCCACCTGAGGACCTGCAACTGCACAGCAGGTCCCCTGCCCTCAAAGCTGAGGAGAAGTCAGATGTGCTTCCAGCGAAGCCTCTGAGCCAGCTTGCCCTGGACCCTGTTGCAGCTGGAGCTTTCCTTTGTGATTTTCAGGGAATTCGGTCTCAGTGGAGAAGCTCAAATGAAGGCACAGGGCTATTGGAGGGAGCAGAGTCCTGTCCTGTCCAGACAGCAGAGCCTGGTCTTGTAGCTGATTCATTTAGTGCCAAACAGGTCTCAATGGGGAATGTCTTTCCTGTAAGAACCCAGGAGACTCTGGAATCACTGTGAGTTCTGGGTCTTTGCTGTGTTACTGGGCTAGGAAGTGGAGGACCTTTAATTCCACCAGCTAATGATTTAGGCGACAGTTGGGATAGGAGATGCTTTGCTCTTTTGTAGCAGAGTGATTTTGGTCCTCCTTTCCCAGTTCTGCAGTGCCCCATGCAGTATGGTTGGCACAACCACCTCATCCCTCTCGCTTCTTTTTGTTGTTTCCTAAAAAAAAAATAAAACAAAAAAAAACCACAAAAAAGCCCCAACCAACCAACCAACCAACCAAAAACAAACAAACAAAACACCAACAAAACACACTTCTTTTGATTGACAAGCAAATATTTGCCAAATCGTATCATGTTTGTGAAATAGACCGAAACAATGTTTTTAATTATAAAAACAACACAAAACCAAACAAAAAACCCAAACATGTTTGCCTACTAATAGTAAATGAAACAGTTCATCCAGCAGTGACTTTCAAGATAATTTGTTAAAGTAAGGACACATCCTTTGCAAATTCTGAGCCACCATGTGACCTCACACAGGACCTCTCCCCTAAGACCACGAGGGTGCTCAGTGACAACTTCCAGCCTGGCACATGTGGAAAGGACAGCACGGAACTTCTGAGAGCCTGGGGGTGAAATCTTAGAGGGTGAGGTGCTCAAAATAAGAGCGGTGCTCATCAAACATTGGGCAAAATAATCAGTCCTCAGCTGAGTGGAGACCGGAAGGGCAGCATTGGTTCAGGCACATCCAGCTGGGGAACTCCCAGTGAGCATTTCTGTGTTACCTGGAAACTCTCAGACCTTTCAACCCGTGGTTGTTTTTTCTGATTGTTAGTTATTATTTTACGCACTTAAAATGCAAGAGGACTAAGAGAGCTCAGGGCACTATTTACAAATAAAAAGTCTGAAATTCTTCCAGTTGTTTAATCCTCTCCTCATCATTTTCCCCCACAATGGAGGGCTGAACCTGCTCTTTTTAGCAGGGTTCCGTGGCAGTAATAGCCCAAGAAGGTTACTGACCACACAAGCATTATCTACATCCATCTTATCAATAAATGTGTCATGAGCCAATTTGATGCAATTACATAGAGGTGCCCTTTCTAAAATACCAGTAGATCACTTTGATGTGCAACTTACAGAGCAATACTTTTAAATACTTTAAAATACATATGGGGGGGAAAGGGAAGGTAAATCAAAACTTATTTTCAGGCACAAAGATATTCTCTGGATGGTCTCTACATATTCATTACAGAAAAGGCTGATAGTTTAACTTAAGAAAACCCAGCAGTGGAAAATCTCTTACATGAATTATGTGGAATCAGGATTTAAATCTTGGATACAATTAAGCTCCCCTCTAGCCATGGCCAAACACTGCTGTGCCTGCTCCAGCATTAGATTTTGCTAGACTTAATAATATTTTGTTGTTTCTTATTGCAAAATGATGGTTATGCTTTGCTGACTGCACATATAAAAGTGTAACCAGAAGCAGAGCTTTTCTGTATCATTCCTTCCTATAGCCTTATATCACATTCAGTCTTACTTTTCTTTTCCCTCAGTTAAATGCTGCATGTTGATTTATTCCATTATGAAAGACAAAGTTATAAAAGGATTTTAGCTCTGTTGAATTGACTCGAGGTATGAGAAGTGGGTAAATCTAAATGAGGTTGGATTTTGCAGTAGATCATAATGGCAGCTTTCTGACTGCTTCCTTTTATTTAGTGCTGGCTTATTTACTCAGGCTCAGAAACTCATAAACATTGTAAATACACATGTAAGTGTAATGAACTTCTCTAGACTGTTCTGTCTCAGCTTCCTTCAGTATATTTTATATACCATTTTTTGCATTTCTTTGATCTTCTTCCTGTACTGATGCTGCAGATAAGTAGGACATTTTTGCTGCCTGATGCTGTTGCTGCTTAAGGACTGTGGTTCTGTGATGGAACCTGCTTTGGGAAGCTTCATGGTTAACACTTGCCATGCAAGAATGATTTAGAAGCATCAGAAGTTTCCAGCAATTCTGAATGTTTGGTTTGGTTGCCATCTGCTGCCTTCTGGAGCTTGGAGAGACCAGAAGTTCACCATTTTTGAGGGTAAAATAGTTTGTGGAATTCATATCTTTATTCAGGAGTGACTGGTGAAATACAGAGAGCTGTATCACCTCCACAGAGGCTGCTGCACTGCTGAGGTCATCTAAAAAAACCACAGTACTTGGAGGAATTGAAGGAGTTACATGTGAAAAGGAGGAGACAGGGAGAGTGTTGGTCGTCGAACCAGCATGGTGGGAAAGGAATAGGTCATGGATCACTAAGGAGGACTAAGAGCACCAACATGTCATTGTTATTGCCTTTTCAAACTGAGTTTTCATCCCTAAAACATGATCTATGACCAGTACGTAGTTCATTGGCCCAGGCAGGAGTTATTGGAATGAAAGGTGCACAGACATCATTATATTCCTGGAGAAGGGAAGGCGTTTTCCAATTCTCAGCACCTTTTGATATATATATATATGGAAATCATACAATAAATGTGCACATCATTCCTGGGTGTCCACTCAGGGTCTGTCTGGCACCCCAGGAAAACCCTGTCTTACCTGAGTGAAGTCAGGGGGGTGAAGCTGCATCCTACATTTCCTTGTGCTCTGGCAGTAAAATGGAACTTGAAAAAAACCAAAAAACAACAAAAAAGCGCCAATTAGGATAATTACCCTGCAGCCAGCATTGGAATTGAACAGCGCTGAGAAGAAAATGTATATTTATTCTAAACTTCGATTTATGACCTTATTAATCAGAGTCCAAACTCTTGATTCTGTTGCACCTGGTTTGCATTGTTCCTGTAGGATGGCATTAGTGAAAAAAGTATTCTCCATAAAGGGATTTTGGAGATGCATGTGGCCAGTTTAGGAATACTTGCAGGCATTTCTGTGCCCCAGCAAGCTCCATGCTATGAAAGCCCCACAGGCTGTTAGACAGTTATATGTCTTTTTGTTCCTCTCTAATGAAGCCATAATGAGGCACCGAATCCCTTGGAATCATTTCTCAAAAACGAAATTCAGAAGCAGGGCTGGGTTGGGCTACCAGCACTGTGTGATAAAGTACCATAAATGCAAATTACAGCAGCAGCAACAGGGGGTTTTTGGGCACAAAGGTAGGAAATTCTACTTTTCTGTGCATCTTTTTGGTTTAGCATGACTGCTGACAGACCTGAAGCAGCCCTGGGGATTATCCTACTTGAATTTCAGGAATGGTGGGGTAGCCCCTGAGCTCCTGTCTGCTGTGTCCTATGAAACCAATGGCAGTAGGGAAAGCAGAAGTCTCATCACATTTGGAAAAATACTGGAAAGTAAATTTAAATTGCTTGTTTAGAAACAGGCCAGAATTGCTGGAGTACAAGAATGTCCTGGTGACCAACATATTCATCACTGTGGCTGCAGCCTCTGTGGGCTGCTAAGTCATAAACACCTCTGGAAATAGGGGCCAAAAGTTCTGTTTCTGATTTTTTTTTTTTTTTGCCATTCCATCAGCTGTGTAATTCAGTATTTCCATCCATGATCTGCCCTGAGTGTGTCCATTGCCTTTGTCCACAGTAAACGTGCACAAAGGAGCTGGGCCAGGCCTGTCTGAGCTGCCTCATGCGGACCCAGGTAACTCAGCTCCCTGGCCCTCTCACTTTGAAAAATAAGGTTCTTTCAAAATAATTAGGTGATGATACTGCTATGAAAGCACCACCTCATATTTTAGCAGCAGGGCTCCTCTGAGGAGTGGTTTAATGAGTGTGGAAATGCAGGATTTAAAGTGACTGTGGCTTGTAGTACTGCAGGTAAGTGCTACTTCCACTTGCCCATGGAAATTAGTTCTCATGTAAACTTCTAAATTCATTAGTGTGGACTGAGAGAAACATTTTACTGTGTTTGCATAATTTTTTTTAAGCTTCTGTCTGAATAAATTTGTAAATTATGTACATTTGTTTTTCTTATCCCAGTGTGCAGAAATTGGATAGATAAAATCAATAAATGTTATTGCGTTACGATGTGCTATACAGCATAAAATCAAAGGCCAAAACAAATGGGGCCTCGACAGAAGTAAATGCTTTAGGATTTTTCAGGAAGCTATAAAAGGTATATGGGGTTAATTTCTTTAGCACAGATAAGAATCTGTAACCAAAGTTTCTTGAGCCAGTAATTATCCAATTTTACAAGTGCAAAAGGCAGACATAACACTGGCTACATGGTGGATGGATTTGTGAAGTTCTTGAAATTTGGAAAGTAATGCTTTGAACAGCATTTTTCTGTCCCCTCAGTACCTTTTATTGCATTCTTCTCCATTTTCCAACCCACCTAACTTCATAATCGTTTACCTTTCCTAACTTTGATGATAAAGTGCCCCTGTAAAGGCCTTTACTGTAAAATTCTAATAGTCATATTTTTGAAATAAATGAAAAACTCTTTGATGACACCATCTGAAGCCACATCATTGTAAAGGAGGTCTGGGAAAAGACACAACTCAGCCCTCAGGAAACTGTGGGCAAAAGTAGAATTTAGCTGTAGTGCTTTCTTGTGGGAAAATCTTTGGAACTTAGGACTTCACTGAAAAAATTAAGAGGGTATTGAAAATCTATGGCAGCACTGGAAGGGAAACACTGGAAGGGCAACACTGACAGGGCAGCACTGGAAGGGCAGCACTGGGAAGGAAACATTGGGAAGGAAACACTGGGAAGGAAAACACTGGAAGGGAAACATTGGAAGGGAAACACTGGAAGGGAAACACTAGAAGGGAAACGCTGGAAGGGCCACACTGACGCTGTTGAGCAGCCTGAGCCAGAACCATGTGGGCTGCAGTCATGGTGAGGAGGAAGGATTTCTTTAGTGGGAAATGCAGGGAGGAGCAGGTCAACTACCATGGACGGCAATTTCTTCAATGGCAGAGGGCATCAGAGAGCCTCTATGTGTGCCATTAGGGTGGGAAGAAGACAAAAACCTCTATAATTTGTTGTTTTCTGCTAAGATCCCTGGTCTGGCTCCCCCTGACTGTGGGCAAGAAGTGTTGCTGGTTACATGGCCCGTTTCCACAGTCAATACTGCTTAGTGTCCCCTCACAACAGGAGCAGCATCAAGGCTGCTCAGAGTGCTGTCCTCAGCCTGCAGGGCAAGAAATACGAGGTGAAACTGTGCTCTGGTGGAGGCTCTAACATACCTGAGAGAGCAGTAACAAGCTCTAAGTGATTTAAAGATGTTTAAGGACAACCGAGACCGTGTATCAGGAGAAATTAGTTTGCATCCTAATGTAATTGAGGAATCTGAAGTCTTAACAGGTACTCACACACACAGAATGAGGTGCCACATCCACACAGAGCAAAGGAGGGAGAAGGGAGGCAAAAAATGAAACCCAATAAAAAAACACCTCAAGAGAAAGAAACAGTCCTTTTGAGTTAGCTGGTAGGTGCAAGCAGGTGGATCCTGTGGCATACTGAAAGGGCAAAGGAAAGCAGCTCTGGCTCCAGGCTACCAAGTCTTCTGTAGAGTCAGGAGAAGATTTTTATATTAAAAGAATCTCTTGATAGCCCTGCCTGGTCTGGGTAAATATTAGGCATATCAATAATAGTCTGACAAAATGGTGCCTGTTTGGTAATGCTAAATGTATTTCTGGTGGTAACAGAATGTTGATTTTCCTTTACCTTTGGACAGGACTAAGGTTAAGACAAAAATAGATCCTGCTGCACCTTTTTGACTGTGACATAGTGTTTTGTTCAGTTCCTTGGGATGCCTGAGAGCTGTGGCAGTCAGCTTGCTCCCTTCAGCTTGCTCCCCTCAGCTTGTTCTAAATGCTAATTTTCCATGTCCCCTGATTTTACTGGAAAGAGGCAAAAAAAGTGAGAAAAACCTTCAGAACGTGGGACTTTAATTATTGGTACGCAATCTAGATGGAAAGGAGTTCTTTCAGAATGGATTTTTCACAAAGCTGTGAACCTTGGTTAATTTTAGAAAGTCTGATGAGCTAAAATAGATGTCCTCTGCTTGAAAGTCAGATGGTTCAGCTGAACCACAGACCCTTTACTTTGCAGGGCTGTGTGGCCCTGGAGACTCTGACTTTCAAAACATGTGTTAATTGTTGGAATGGAAATTAAGTCTGTTTTTTTTTGTTTTGATTTGGTTTGGTTTGGTTTTGTTGGGTTTTTTTGGGTTTTTTTGTTTTTTTCTTTCCATTTTGAAACATTTTTCTGCAGTCTGCTTGGAGCTTTTATTGAAAACCTGTGAAGGTATTACCCCAGTGTTCCTAGTCAGTGATTTGGACCTTGCATTCCAGCGATTCTGTTAGAAATTTTGGAGGACTCTCTGCCTCCTTTGACCCCTGCCTCGTGCAATATCTGTGCTGCACTGCAATTCCAGCCCCTGACACAAGATGTGGCTGGGGCTTTGGGTCACTCTCACTCATTGGGAAGGTTTTCTCACAAGGAGAAAACAAAATTCAGCTAGTTTGAAGCATCCCCCAAGCTTGTCATGCCAAGTTTGGAACCTCCATTCCTCCAAGCTGCCAAAAATCTGGCTTTCAGTGAGCTTGGCCTGATTTTCAAAGCACATACTGACTGTTTGTCCTGCAAACTAGCACAGGAATGGAATGTTTAGCACATCTTAAAGTCATTCTGGGACTTGTTACTTGTTTATTTGGGGGTGTGCCTGGAGAATGGCGGCAGATGACTTGTACTCCAAACCTATCAGAAGTTGGGGTGAAAACTCTTTACTTTTTTTCCTCTTCTATCATTATTCTAATTAGGCAACCCTTGGAACTTAGAACGATGACATTTTAAGTTCCCACCAGATCTTTAGGAGGGAAATCACTCCAATTTGGAAGGAAAAATGGTTACAAAAATTCTTTTCTGGCTCTCTAAAAGAGAGAGAGCCCATGCCAGACTGAGTGGATGCACATTCCACCACACATTCAAAGCCTCTTCCAAGGCTTTGTTCATGGTTAATCAGGCCCTGCTTCTCCCAGCAGATTTGTCACTTGGACCCCACATTTGTAGTCTCAGGCTTTTGGTGAAAGAACACTTTGGAATAAGAGATTTGCAAAGCATTATGAAGGGAAAAGATTATTTACAAACATGACTTTAGGATATGGAATAGAATGTTTTCTAGAGAAAAGAAAGTGTCACCACATTGGAAATCTTTCAGGGAAATCTCATCTGCTCTGTTTCGTTCTGTAGAAATGGTTCAGTGTTTGTGGTTACATCAAAAAACAGTGTGGCTTCCACTGAATTTGGAAGGACAATGTATTTTGAGACACTGAATGAAATCTACTGTCCATGGGTAAAGTCAGTCTGTCAAAATGAAAGGAAGTTCCAATAGAATGCTTTAAGGGGAAAGGTAAAGTCAAATAGTAAAGCTTCAGAACATGGACTTTGGGTACATCAGTATAGGAATTTGGGGAGGGAAATATTGTGGGGCAGCATTTAGCCAGAGGTGTAAGTGGGTTTACTGGCAGAGAAATGATGTGTAATCTTTTATTCCCAGTACTGCTGGAAACTTGTAGAGTCTGGATTGCCCACATCCTCCTAATGCTGCAGAAAAATGAAGGGTGCACACAGAATTGAGGTGTGGACTTCAGTGTTACACATTGTGCTTTAGCATATGGTACAGAACCAACAAAATATTACCTCCCAAATTGCAAATAATTGCAGATAAGTATTTCCCTTGATGACAACTTTTTAAAAACAGTCTTCATGACATATAATCACACCGCAGGCTGCTAATTTTTTGTGCACAGATAACTAAATCTCAAGCATGCTCTGTTTCTTTTGCTTTGCATTAAAGGGAAAACTTTGGTTGCTAAACGAGCTTTCACACATTCAAATAAGACATCACTTGAATTGTTCTCCAAAGCACCTGGTGCAGATACTGGGAAAGAAAAGCTAAACTTTACAGAGAAGGAACTCTAATTTTCTGCTACTGATAAGTGCATGAACACTTCCCTGGTTCTAAATTGGTTTTGAATTCCACCCTGTGTTTATCCTTTAAGAACACTTCAGCCTATAAAGGCTGGAAAAGCACATGAACAGCAAGGTTCTAGTTGGCTGAGGTAGCACCAAGCACAGAATACTGAGCTGATTTGCCTCCTCCCTGACACACCAGCACCTGGGATTCCTTCCTCGCTTGCTGGTGTTCAGGTGCACCTGCCTGGAGTTTATTCCATGGCAGTACCTTTAACCAAAATCCTATTTTGAATTTGCTAATGGCACTCATTGTAATTACTGTGTAATACTTAATTTGGATTCCTGTAATTATTATTTTAAACCACTTTACATGTCCTGATTTGAATGTTTAATTTAGAAAACACATATTCAGACCTTCGATCTGATTCCCTTTGGTTGACTGTGGATGGAACATCCATTTTAATGTGTCAGGTTATTTGTATGCAACAGGATATTCCCAACTTAAATTTCTGAATCCATGCTAGTACTTACAAGTGCAAAGTTACTGTCAGTCCAAACTAATAGATTTTAATATCTAAAAACTGTGTTTATTCCCACCATAAAGCTATTTCCATTTGAGGTAGTACAAAATACTCTGTCTTACAAAGCACAACTGCAAGATGCATTTCTATGCAGTTTTTACATGTGTGTTGTTAATAAAAATATCTAGCTGTGCATATGTACAATTTTTTATTACTTACTCTTTATTTCAGAAAAGTAAGTATCTTTATATGAAATTTAGGAGTCACCTTGCAGAGATTAAAAATAAGCTGTATGGGCAGGATGCTAAGAAGTCATTAAATGGGTATGATTTAAAGAGGAGTGGATAAACTTTCTACCTGCTGTGGCCTCCATGAGCTTGTAACACCTCATACTGCATTATTCATTGTCTTTAAATGTATGGGGGTGTCATTTGCACCCAAGGCCTGGGGAGGTGTTTTAGGAATAATTACAGTCCTGGTTTCCTGATACATTGGCTTCAGTGAGAAAAAGCACTCTTCTGAAACATCACCAGCATCTTATCTAGAGGCACCAAGCCTGTCCAGTGTATAAAATAATAAGGCAGACACTATTTTAACACAATAATTTGGACAGCTTTACTTTATTCAGTTCATCTCCAAATGTTACAAAAAGGAGTGATATAATTATCTGTAGTCTGATACTGAAAGGCTAAATGTGTCTCATGAAGAAAGCCTCAAAAAGATTTTAATTAAGTTAAAACTAAAATAAGAGCTGAAGTATAGAAAGCGTCCTAAAGAATCTTTAATATCAAAATGAGCTCATAGCATCTTCTAAAATAGAAGTTAATAGAGGCAAGTTAATATTCCTTCAGTGGAGAAAATGAAAACAGAACTGTACATTTAGTTTTCGAGATCTGGAATACTTGGCCCTTTTCAAGTTCTGTTTCCTTTCTGTCTGTCCCTCAAGCAGACCATGAATGAGCTGAGTCTCTGTGCAGACCTGCCTTTAACATCTCCCAGAACACAGGTTGTCCTTATTGCTGGGAAACTCCCAACTCTCCTGCTCCTGGTGCACTGCAAAGGGGCATAATCCTTACTGCAGGGGCCGTGGAAGCTGGTACAGGAGGGGGGAAGTTTCCTCACAGCAGTGTGTGAATTCAGTTGAATAAACTGAATTTATTAAAGTGAAATTAATAAACTGAATTCAGGAAAAAATCCCCTCAGTGCTGCCCTGCAGCTCTGCGAGCAGCCCGTGCCCCGTCAGCAGCCCTGCAAAGGGAGCCCTGCTGTGAGGAATGACTAAGAAGCTGTTTGCTGCAGGGCAAGTTTGTAGGTCTTCTGTTTATGCTTTGGAAAACTTGGTGAGCCCCTGCAGCCCGTCAGATGCCAAATGACACACCAGCTCCAGCAGCCACGTGGTGACCCGGGGCTTCACTCCCAGCCTGGATGCATGTGTGTCTTCCCAAAGCCTGTGCAGGTGCCTCACACCTGGTGCTTCCCATACCGTGCAAAGGCCAGTGGTGAGGTTTTCCAACCAAAGCACACACCCAGCACAGGTCTCTTTGTGTCTCTGTGCCCCCTGTGCCCATGAGGGGGCCTTGTCCCTGCTCGGTGTTCACCCCTACTTTTTCCCCATGCTTTTTCCTCATCCTGGTCGTGCTGCTGCTGCTGCCGCCGCCTGGACCTCTGCACACAAGAACCGAGTTTTTCTTCTCCTTCTTCCCCTAACCTTGATGAATGGCCCATATCTGAGCACAGAAGCTCACCTTCCCCTTAACTGCGGGTGATTGATAGAGCAGCAATAGCAGTGAAACAGGTCCCGTGTCCTGACAGCCTCCAGGGACTGGCAGGTGCCTCATTCTCTGCAGGAATTTAGATCCCTACCAAGCCACGGGGGAAACCAAGAGGGATTTTGAAACTCCTGCTGCATAGTCTGAATATCCTTTAAAAGCAGCAAGTCCAGAGTGCTCTGCTGATTTTCTGTCACGGAATACTTCGAAGGGCAAATATTCCTCTTTGTTTCTCACCGATGGTGTAATTTTGGTAGACAAACTCAGCATTATAAAATACAAGTTCCTATGCTTGTCTTTGTTCTATGTGTTAAGAAATCAGATGAAAGACTATGAATATACTTAGCTCAAAACCATTATTTCTACATCTGTATATGCTTTAATGCACATGATATATAATTCTATTGTTATTGATTGTTCTATAATATAGAATATAGAATATTCTTGCTGTTCTTGCTCCACTATCATTTAAAAATTCCATTTTCCTTAGAATGTTCCCTCTACATTTTTATTATTAAAGTGAATGTAAAAATGACCTTTTAGAAAGAATGTCTAGTTAAAGTAGTTACACTTTTAAATATGATGAGTGCATAAGGCCAGGTCTTCAAGTCCTGTGTCAAAGTGGCTTCACTACAATCAGGGGCTTTGTTCCAGACCACACCTGCAGAAGATCTGAAGTTGTTTATTCAAATATGTATGTCTAAATTGAGGCAGAAAAGGGGGGAAAATAAATCAAAGGTGAGTGAAAGAGAATAGAAGTTGAAGTGATACTGTCTTTAACAGGTTCCTAATCATGATGGCATATGATAGAAATGTGCTGGGAGAAGTTAATGGCTTTGAAAAGGAAAACCAAAAGTGCAATAATATCCTTGAAAGTGCTGACTTCATGAGTCAACACTTAAATGGGAGCCTGTCTTCCTACTAAATCGCTTTTCAACTTCTTTCTTATCATCCTAGTCCTTAATTAAAATAGTTCAAAGGAGTTGGGTCATAAAACGGCATTGGTTTTCTTGTACTACAAAGAATTTCTGCACTCAGCAGACTTCATCAGTTCTCAAAACTTAGCAGTTGAGTCAATAGGCTTCTTTTCACTCTGGTGAACTGCACATTGAGAATGCCATAAGCAGTTATTTAATCTTAGTAACTCAGGGTTAGTTCAGGACCACAGTAGTCTAATTAAAAAGTGCTTCAGTGTGTCATTGATTTCTTGGTATGACGACCAAGTCCTGCCTAATTCTGTTTTCCTTTGAAATGGGTGCTGCTGCCAGTCAGGTTTGCTGCACAAACACTGGAGGGCAGAGGGAGAGACAACTGCATCCTCATGCAGTTTGGTGGGGCAGAAGGGGAAGGGAAGAATGAAAAAAAAGAAGATCAGAAAATGAAGAGAAGAATTTTAACTCACAGGGGAAAACAAAGTCTGTGCTATCAGTTTCAATCAGCCAGTCTAAGGAAATTCTGAAGGAAGGGTCTCTGTTTTCTCACGATAAAGCTTTGCAGGATGTGCTGCACTGCCAGCACCAGGCCCTGGGCTGCAGTGATCTATTCACTGGTCAAACCATCAAGATCACAAATTCATTGCATTGCCTTCCACATGACCTACTCTTAGCCTTGCTTTCTGTACTTTGGAGTTTCATTCATTTGTCATGTCCCAGCCTTGTTTCTGGTTTAAATTTCCACTTCTGTTGAAGACATAAGCCCAAGCCACAGAGTGAAAAATCCCATAACCTCATTCATAACTGCCACGAACTTTAATTCAGAAGCCACAGCTCTGGAATAGCTGCAGTTAATAGTCCTTTTAAGAGGTTTATTCAGTCTTTGACTAAGAATTCATACAGTAATGTTGATGGTGAAACTGATAAAGCTTATGTGGAAAGTGAATTGGGAAATTGAAAATCTCAAAAATTTAGTCTTTTTGTTGTTTTTATTTCAGCTCAGCTGTCCTGTTAACATGCTTCTTGTTCCAGCTCTGCTCTGTAGTTTGTGCTTTATTGTGTTGGTACAGTAGATGAAGGAAGTTGTGGAGTCTGGTGGCACAAGAGGCTAGTATCAGCTTGTGGAACTCTCAATAAAACATAAGATGTAAGAAAACTGAATGATAACAACAGTGTCAAGCTAATCAGATGAAATACTTTGCTTTTTAAACATTTATAATTCAGTAAAAAGCTCCTTCTCACCTGAACACTCTTGCTCATTCACCATTAAAATAGTTTCCCTAGAAAAAAACAAACCAAACATTGACAATCTCTACCCTGCTACCATTAATGAAAAAAAAAGGTGGGAAAGCCAGTTATACTAAGCTGCTGTGAGCAACTGTTGAGGGGTGGAGGCTGTAAAAAACCCACTCTTACTGTCTTTGCATTTAAGGACCTTTTCCAATCTGGGTACTAGATCACGGGTACCACACAACCTTCCTCCTGCTTTGGAGTCAGAGCTGTGCCTGCCTGATTATAAACCAAATTAGCCATCTTCTCTAGGCTGGAATAAACTCCAGCTATTTCATCCTGGGGAATTTCAGAGGGTTGAGTATATGAATGTTGGAAAAATTGTAAAACAAAATTAAGAGCTCAACTCCCCTTGTCTTCTCAAAATTCCTGTCTTGGTATTTAGAATTCTATTTACACCCAGACCATCTCCACTGTTGAAGGAATGGCATCTGTCGAAGTCAGTACTGTCAGCACGATGTGCCAGTAAACCCCTTATATTTTTGCATCTTTTCCCACATACCAGGAATTGCTTTGACATGTTGAAACAAATGCCACCAAATCCATTTTTCACCAGTTTTGGTTGTCCTCAAATTCTTAGCACACTTCTGCTTCTTGGCTTTCCTGTAATAATACGTTAAATTCATCCTCACATCCCCAGCATTCAAAAATGGTCCAACTTCTACAAACTAACTCGAATGAGACATCTTTTTGTTCCCAGTGACTTCAGGATCTCTCATTTGTGCATATATTCACTCCCTCCCCAGTTTCGCTAAAACTCCTGCATAGCTTAGGCTTCTCTCAGGGAATAAATAATAAAGGCAAATGCTTCAGAGTCCCCTGGTTTGGACAGAAAGGCTCTCTCAGAGCCTCGCCCTATGCTGGGACTTGCTTCTTACAGCAAACAAAGTGTGGCTGGCCTGGTTCCTGCATTTCCCATATTCCCAGGGAATTGATTTGAGGATTTTAACAGCTCCTTTCTCTCTCCTGGCTCACCTTGTCAAGCTGCTTAACTCCACAGGACTGTGGAGCCTCTTATCATCTCTTAGCCCTAAGAATTCAGTCAAAGCCCTGCTTCCAGCTTCCCACCAGCAGGCTCCTGCAGTGATGTCCAAAGTCACCACTGCCCTCAGATTCAGCCCTTTCATGGTTTCTTACAGGGCAATCAAAGGGAAAAAAAGAAAAAAATCTCATTACTGTGTTGCTAAGTCCACAGTGTTCCAAATTGTACCGACTCCTCGGTCAGAGTTCAGCACAACAAACCGTGCAGGGAATAGTTTTTGATTCAGATAAAGTTTGGGGAAATATATTACATATTGCTTGCAATTTTGAGGCATAGGGAGTGTTCTAAAATGTTTTTTCTTCAGCTGACCCAAACCCAGGAAGAATAGACAGGCTGTTGCATGTAAGAAAACCTTCCCTTTCTCCTGATGAAACAGAAAATACATTTACAGGAGTTCCTTAGTTGGTGTTTTGCCTTTA
The DNA here is from genome assembly GCA_013399695.1 of Formicarius rufipectus. NCBI lineage: Eukaryota > Metazoa > Chordata > Aves > Passeriformes > Formicariidae > Formicarius > Formicarius rufipectus. The sequence goes on from VXAU01002171.1 coordinate 820,297, forward strand.
TTTTGTACCCTCCCAGCTCCTTGCTGGGAGCCCCAGCCCAGTGACTGGTGGGGCAGCCTGAGAGGCAGAAAAGGCCTTGAGGCTGTGCAAGAGCAGTAAATAAAACATCCCTGTGTTAATAACGGTGTTTTGATCACAAATCCAAACCACAGCACCGTGGGGGCTGCTATGGACAGAATTAACTCCATCCAAGCCAGCAGAGCAGGTTCCCCTGGAACTCAACTTTTCCCCAAACTGCAGAAAATTTATGATTCATTTTTCACTATCTATAACTGGGAATACCTGGACTAATATCAGTGTATTTCTGAATTCCTGCACTGAACTTGGGCTGATGTAGAAAGAACTACACATTTTCAAAAGAGTTTCGATAATTTGTCATGTTGAATCCCCAAATACTTCTCTTAAATACAACCTCAGGTTGAAATGGTTCACAAGTTGCATTGTTCAGATTATTCTTTTTACGAGCCATGGACATTTTTGGAATTAATTGTGTGAGCAAATCATGTGGAGACTGTTGTCTAGTGACTTAAAGTGCTGTAGGTTTCTGATGCTTGACTTGACACATTTTAGCATCATTTTTTAGTGGATGCCCAACACTATTTTAAGATGAACTGTCCTGCCAGTTGTTTGAATGCAAACAGCAAAGTGTGTGTATCACTAGTCGAGTTTGCCAAATCCCCCAGTCTACCAGGTCATCTCCCTTTCAATCAAGTCAATGAGGCAATTTCTAGTTCTGATTCTGGACATCACAAGCACTGTCCTTAACTGTTGATGTCAGGCTGCCTCGGTGCCTTGTGAATTCAGCAAAGTGATTAACGATTCATTAAAAATTCATACATTCCCCCAAAGAATTTGCAGGGATTCAACTGTGAAACTCCTGCTGTACTCCATGGGAGCTACATGACTTAATCCCCATGCCCTGCATTTGTGAGTAACCTTTTGGAAAATAAACAACTTAAACAGCGGGAGACATGCACTGCAACAAGGTGCAGCCTGGCATTACAGCATCCCAGACAGAAATCGCCTTTGAAAGGCAAACATTATTTACTTCAACTGGGAGCTCAGCAAAAGGCTGTGGTGGTGACATGTTGCAAACACTGAGAGCCTGTTGGTGTTATCCACGACGAGGCTGAAGGAGAACACGCTGAGCTGGGTCTCACCACAGCACTCACACATGTACCTGGCCCTCAGAGGAAAGGAGCACACCTTGAAAACCTGTCATGAAACTTTCCAGCAGGCATAAAACCCAAAACCTATTCTTGAGGACACATCTGGTAGTGAAGGGATAAGGTGTCTTTGACTTCTGCAGTAATGAATTACCAGTGGAGTTGAGGAAGCAGGAAGGAACACACAGCATGTGCTACTCAGGTAGAACTTCTTGCAGAAAGGCAGACAAGTCAGCTGTTTCAAAGGTGCACCATCAAATGGGTCCTTCATCCAACCCAACAAAATGTAGAATTTTCATTTATTCATTCATTTTCCAGTGTTTTATCATTCCAGTTCCACATAGATTTTTTTCCTCCCCCCTGGTCTCTTTTTGTTGCAAGGGGTGATCTGCAACCTGTTTTTCTGTGCCTTTAAGTGCAAATCTCTGCCTTTTCATCCATAGAAACAAGTAGTTGTTTCCAGGCTCGGACAGCTAGATCTTCTGGAGTTAATTTTGAGATCTCTTTCTAAATTTCTACCACAGTTATGATAGAGGTGTATTCCTTGCTTTAAACCCTTCTTGGTGTTTACTCAAGGTTTACTCCCTGCCTTAGTTTGTGTCTGTGTGAGGGATCAGGCTCTTTCACTGCCAAAAAGTGGAAAACTATGGGATGCTGCAATTATTTATTTCATAAATAACCAAAGCAAGATCATTAACCTCATTGCAGCACTGTGACCATGCCCTCTTCTTCACACTCTGCTCTTTTAATCACACCATCGATCATTCATCATCTTTCATACCATATTCAAAAACTTTGTCCTTGCCACAAGGGCTGTTCACAGTTTCTAAATGCTGTACTTTCAAACATGGACAGTGGCAAGGAAAAGGGGAAGCAAGAGCAGAATGAACAATTGGCAGGTTTTTGTCACTCCTTACATGGGACTGTGCTTATGAATTAACTCTTCAGATGCTCACACAAGCCATGATTCTTCAGGATATGTATTTTTTATGTATATTACTTCTCCCAGGGGTACAAACCAGCACTGACAGACTGGTTTGGTGTTCTTTAGCTCTTGTAACAGTGAGCTGTAGATGTGCTGTCACAACTGACTCTGCAAGGGTAGCTGGTCCCTCAGGAGAGGGAAGGTACCCTGTCACACAAGACCACCACCCTCAGCAATGAGAGGCTCCTCACTGAGTGGGGTGAATGTGGCTCAGGCCTGGAGCCAGGGGTTATTTATGTGCACACTGTTATTTAAGCAATAACCTCCTGAAGCATTCATTAGGCTGAGCAGTAAAAGTGGCTGCTGACCTCTCACTGCCCAAAACAGTCACATACAAATAGTCAATCAAACCAAGCATTAATCAAACCTGTAAAATAGCCTCCTTAATCCTTCCGGAAACAACACCTCCACAACCTTCTTCCAAACCCTTGTCAAACAAATGGGTTTTGCAGCATATCTGGAAGGTCATCAAGTCCTGGGCTATTTCAGGAGTGAGTTCCAGATGGTCTCCAACACGCTGAATAATGTATGTCTATGTGGGAGTGGGGAGAGAGGGGCTTGAAGGAACTCTTGTACTGGTAGGAGTCAATCCATGCATTTTACCTTCAGATATGCCCAGGCAGGTGTTAAAGAATCTCTTGTGTCCTTTGTTTCAAGTGGCAGAAATAACTTGTTTCAAGAACCTTCACTGACAATATCAATTTCATATTTCACTCAACAGCGCTCTGGGAAACCTTTAGCTTTTGTTTGGGCTACAGTTGTGTTGATCACAGGAGCACCAGTGCTTTAATGGGATGTGGCACTCGTAGTGTGACGTTCCATGAGCAGTAACCTTTGATCCTGTAATTCTTGCAATGACATGAAGTGAAAATCCAACAGCTACACATGCACCATTATCCCTAAGACAATGATGTTGTATAAAACAAACATATATGTTTAAAACTGTCAGGCATGAATCTCAGGGGGCTGCTTGAATGGATTTGCATGGGGAGGTTGGTTGATGATGAGCTCAACAAGTTCTGGCAGCCCAGAAATCCCTCATGTCCTGGGCTAATCTCCAGAGTGGGCAGCAGGGGAAGGGGATTCTGTCCCTCTGCCCCCTCAGGTGAAATCCCCCTGCAGAGCTGCCTCCAGCCCTGGGGACCAGCAGCAGAAGGGTGTGAAGCTGCTGGAGTGAGCCCAGCGGAGGCCACGGAGATGCTCCAAGGGCTGGAGCCCTTCTGCTCTGGAGCCAGGTTGGCAGAGTTGGGGGTGTCCACCTTGAGAAGAGAAGGTTCTGGGAACACCTTAGAGCCCCTTCCAGTGCCTAAAGGGGCTCAAGGAGAGCTGAAGAGGGACTTTGGACAAGGACCTGGAGTGATGGAAAAAGGGGGAAAGGGTTAGATGGGATATTGGGAAGGAATTCTTGGCTGTGAGGATGAGAACACCCTGGCATGGGTTGCACAGAGAAGCTGTGGCTGCCCCATCCCTGGAAGTACCCAAGGTCAGCTTGGAACTGTCTTACAGCAACCTGTGCTAGTAGAAGGTGTCCCTGGGCTAGTGGAAGTTGTCCCTGCCCATGGCAAGGAGTTGGAACTACATGATCCTTAAGGTACCTTCCAACCCAGGCCATTCCATGATTCTATGATTTTTTTCAAATGCACAGGATGGAAAGACAGTAAATGCTTTTTGAGCATAAGGTGCAAAACTCCAACAATCCATTTGCCTCAAACTACATCACCACCTTGCATGAGTTGGCTCAGTCTGCCCAAATTATGTGTAATGGGGAAACACACTGACCAGATCCTAAGCTGAGAACAAAATCAGACAACCTGGATCAATTGTGGCCTTGGGGCAGAGGTTAAAATGGGATTTATTAACCAATTGTCCTTTTCAGCATTAAAGCTTTTAGCCCCAACATTATATTCTGACCAATGCCATGATGAAAGATAAAGGACATGGAATAAATAAACTTCTGGTTCCTTTATTACTTCAGTCAGGAAGATATAGATGGCACTGTACTGATATCAATTATAGAATAAGAAAAGGAACAAACCTAAATAATCTACAATAATGTTAAATATTAGTAATGATGTTAATTATGTCACAGAACGGAAATCTCCTTTTCCTATTGCTGTCTTTTGAGTTCTTTTATGGCCATAGCTCCAAATCCATGCCTTGGTGAAATTCTGCTCATGTGTAGAGAGACCAAGGATATGGAAGAAATTGCACCTAGATAAATCAGTGCATCATGTTTGTCCTAAGGTAATAATATTTCAAAGTACTTTCATTCTGATGGTTTTCAGAATAACTATTTGAAGTGAATTGTTGGCCTTGGACAAATTCCTGGAGGAGATAATGACGTACATGTCACAAAAGAAATCATTGTTATAGGCACAGCTGGGGACAGTGCTCAGTGTCAACAAACAAGGAAGTTGACATAAAGCCTACCATTCAATTACTGGCATAGAGAAATCTCCTCTAAAACAAGATTGAAGATGTGGCCTATGGCACTTCAAGTTTGAATAACAGAACAATGGTAAAAAAAAAAACAAAAACAAAACAAAAAACAAACAACCCAAAAACCAATATCAGTGATTTAGTAGGAGAAAAACTTAATTTCTAATACTCATTGTGTGCCTGTTCAGAGGACTAATACGAAATTTAAATTTCCTCTAGAGTCATTGCTCAAAAATTGAATTTTTCTGTTTTGTACCTAACTAAAAATATGTTTCCAGTTTGACAGTGGCTATTAACTCAAGGTACTTATGATTTCCAGACTCTCTGAGTTCTCCTCTGCAGGTCTGTCACTTCTCATGAGCTCCAAAGTGCATTGATATTGTTCTTCAACCCCTGCAAGGGAATACACAAACCCATTCACAACAGCAAATTGCTCCCTGGCAAGATTGGCTCACAGAAGTGGATTGGCTGTTGTCAAAGTGTCAGCCAGAAGGCAACAGGAAAAACAAATCAAAGTGGTTGTCAAAGCTCAGGCTTGCCTTTGGCTGCCCAGTGTTCTCAGGGACTTTGGGGTGGCTGAAGAAAACGGCATGTGAAAACTGCAAGTTCATGTCCCTCAAAATGAAATCTAAAGAAAGAATAAGGAAAGGCTGAGTTTCCCACTGCTGACTCCCCACAGGTCTTCTGAGGGCAATTCAGATGGGGGAAGGAGATCTATAGATATTAATGATGTCGTGGTCATGAGTAAGGGGCATGTGAATTTAAACAGACAGCACTACGGGCAGAGAAGTTTTTAATGGTCAGACACTCCCTGAAGTTTCAAAAGAAGTAGAATATGTACAAGGAATTCAAAGGACTTGGAGAAGGGGCAGATGAAGTAACCAGCCTCAGTCTTTTCTGTATGACAAAACCTAGTGGTTTTCATGGGATTTTGGCCCTTCCTCTGGGGATTACTTCAACTGGCAGATCTACATTTCTGCTCTATGTGTTCACTTGTCTCTCCCAAATACTGAGTTCTAAATACACAGCATAAGTTAACACATCAGTAAATAAGCAGCATAACAATACACAATAATACTATTCCCAAAACTAATAGGTCAATATTTTCTTGATAGTTCTTCATGAGTTCATCAAGACACTCCCAGCCTAGAACAGAATAATTATGGTGAATATTAAAATGTATTATAATAACATAATAGATAATAATATTATCCTCTGAAATAGCTGAGCTCCCTGAGGCCTCCACTGGTCCCTGGGGACTGATTGCTTGTGATGTTAACCAAGTGTGTCCTAAAACATGAAGTTGTGTTCTGCTTCTATGTAGGTTGGTGTTGCGGCACCCCTCTGCTTCAGGGACACCTGTGATTTTAGAAGTGTTAGAAACTTTTAAGCGTAGTCTTTTTTGTAGCAGCAATTCTGCAGAACATAGGAGGAACTGATGATATCATTGGAGATGAAAATTTTCATTTAGAAGATTCATGCTTAGTAACAAGCAAATAATCAGGTCATTAATTCTAGTCAGACATTTGTTTCTGCCCAAAACCAGATGATAAAATCATTAGTTAACTAAAAGCAACTCAAAGGAACTTTACGGAAGCACATCTGTCATTTGGGTGCTTGTCCTGTGGCTCTGCCTGCACAGAATACTCTTCCTCAGGGTTTAGAGTATCTGCTGGTTTGTTTTGGTTTTTTTCTTTTTTTTTTTTTTTTTTTTTTTTTTTTTTTTTTATTTTAAATTCT